>JAGTXR010000099.1:1200000-1577500 GCA_022606575.1 Glossosoma conforme | reverse complement strand
GAAGACATTCGACTCGTCAGCAAAGTAAAGATCCTTGGCCTCACGATAGATCGCAGGCTATCTTTCAAAGTCCACGTTGAGAATGTCTGCCAGAAGGCTGTAAACATTTACAACCAATTGGCGAGGGCAGCAAAGTGAGTTGGGGTTTGCAGCCAGAGATCACCAGGACCATTTATGTTGCTGTAATAGAGCCGATCATACTGTACGCGGCGAGCGTCTGGGCGCCGGCTGTGGAGAGAGTTGAAACGAGAAACAGGCTGGATGCGGTGCAGCGAGGGTTTGCAAGAAAGGTGAGCCGGTCACATCGCACCGTAAGCTTGAGTGCAGCACTTGTTCTGTCTGAATTCTACCCCTGGACCTCAGAATTCGAGAGGCGGCAAAGCTCTTCGAATACAAGAAAGGCCGAGAAATCGATGGAATGGCCAATAGAGAAATCGAACAGAATGTGACCATCTTGAAGGCTCCTCATCCGGCTTCAAAACCATCAGTTGAATTTCTCTGCCTCGAGCTCGCAGAACCATGCAGACGGGTACGAAAATGTTATGAAAGTGTACACAGACGGGAGCAAAATTGAAGGCAGGGTCGGTGCTGGCATAACATACTTCAGGGGCGACAACGAAGTGAAGACAAGAAAAAATAAAACTTTGAAGATTACTGCACAGTATTTCAGGCAGAGATGTGCGCCATTTAACCGCAGTTGACGATGTCCTCCATATGCCTGACAAAAGAAATGTAGTAATCTTTAGTGACTCTATGTCCTCACTGGAGCTGCTCAAAAACGGAGCGTCTTTCCACCCGATTGCTTTCGAAACTAGGAAGCGTCTCACCGAAGCGTCGGAGATGGGGAAAGAATACAGTTCTCCTGGACAAAAAGCACATGTTGGTACAGCTGGCAATGAGCGGGCTGATCAATTAGCAAAGGATGCGGCACTCAAGCTGAAGACAAAACCTGCATACGACAGCGTCCCAATCTCTTTCATCAAACGTCAGCTCAGAGAGGAGACCATAGAGAATTGGCAAAGAAGATACACCGAGTCGACGACGGGTGCGGTGACCAGAGCCTTCCTGCCAGACGTGCGCGCAGCGTACAAAGTGGTGAGAGGTCACCTTTCACCACACAATTGTTCAGATGCTTACAGGTCATGGGGGATTTTCTGCTTATCTAAATAGATTCAAATTAAAAGATAGCCCCTCATGTATATGCGATGACGCAGTGGACGAAACGGCGCTGCATCTGGTACTGGAATGCAGCAAATACGACGTGCCCCGGCTGGAACTGGCATTCAAAACAGATTGAAAAAAAAAAAAAAAAAAAAAAAAACCTAACCTAACCTAACCTAACCTAACCTAACCTAACCTAACCTAACCTAACCTAACCTAACCTAACCTAACCTAACCTAACCTAACCCAACCTAACCTAACCTAACCTAACCTAACCTAATAAAGTATACTAAGACCTCCTCGAGCTATGGGAGAGGAAACAACAGTGAACAGGGGGAGAGTTTAGTCGGTAGGAATCCGACACTACCCCTTGGGTACGGGCTCAAGGGGTGTCTATGAAGATTCTCTCCTCCGAACGAAAAAAAAAAAAAAAAAAAAAAAAAAAAAAACCTAACCTAACCTAACCTAACCTAACCTAACCTAACCTAACCTAACCTAACCTAACCTAACCTAACCTAACCTAACCTAACCTAACCTAACCTAACCTAACCTAACCTAACCTAACCTAACCTAACCTAACCTAACCTAACCTAACCTAACCTAACCTAACCTAACCTAACCTAACCTAACCTAACCTAACCTAACCTAACCTAACCTAACCTAACCTAACCTAACCTAACCTAACCTAACCTAACCTAACCTAACCTAACCTAACCGGGCACTTCAATAACACACATTGAAGAAATCGCCAATCAAGTGCTCGCAAAAATACATCTTTGGGGGCGGGAGAACAAGCTTCGGTTTGCTCCCCACAAAACAAATGCTATGGTCGTCACGAAGAAGCTCAAATTTCAACTACCTGTACTCACCATGGGGGGTGAAGACATTCGACTCGTCAGCAAAGTAAAGATCCTTGGCCTCACGATAGATCGCAGGCTATCTTTCAAAGTCCACGTTGAGAATGTCTGCCAGAAGGCTGTAAACATTTACAACCAATTGGCGAGGGCAGCAAAAGTGAGTTGGGGTTTGCAGCCAGAGATCACCAGGACCATTTATGTTGCTGTAATAGAGCCGATCATACTGTACGCGGCGAGCGTCTGGGCGCCGGCTGTGGAGAGTTGAAACGAGAAACAGGCTGGATGCGGTGCAGCGAGGGTTTGCAAGAAAGGTGAGCCGGTCACATCGCACCGTAAGCTTGAGTGCAGCACTTGTTCTGTCTGGAATTCTACCCTGGACCTCAGAATTCGAGAGGCGGCAAAGCTCTTCGAATACAAGAAAGGCCGAGAAATCGATGGAATGGCCAATAGAGAAATCGAACAGAATGTGACCATCTTGAAGGCTCCTCATCCGGCTTCAAAACCATCAGTTGAATTTCTCTGCCTCGAGAGCTCGCAGAACCATGCAGACGGGTACGAAAATGTTATGAAAGTGTACACAGACGGGAGCAAAATTGAAGGCAGGGTCGGTGCTGGCATAACATACTTCAGGGGCGACAACTTGAAGTGAAGACAAGAAAAATAAAACTTGAAGATTACTGCACAGTATTTCAGGCAGAGATGTGCGCCATTTTAACCGCAGTTGACGATGTCCTCCATATGCCTGACAAAATGTAGTAATCTTTAGTGACTCTATGTCCTCACTGGAGCTGCTCAAAACGGAGCGTCTTTCCACCCGATTGCTTTCGAAACTAGGAAGCGTCTCACCGAAGCGTCGGAGATGGGAAGAGAATACAGTTCTCCTGGACAAAAGCACATGTTGGTACAGCTGGCAATGAGCGGGCTGATCAATTAGCAAAGGATGCGGCACTCAAGCTGAAGACAAAACCTGCATACGACAGCGTCCCAATCTCTTTCATCAAACGTCAGCTCAGAGGAGACCATAGAGAATTGGCAAAGAAGATACACCGAGTCGACGACGGGTGCGGTGACCAGAGCCTTCCTGCCAGACGTGCGCGCAGCGTACAAAGTGGTGAGAGGTCACCTTTCAGATGCTTGCAGGTGGGATTTTCTGCTTATCTAAATAGAGCGCCCCTCATGTATATGCGATGACGCAAACGGAGAGAGGTCACCTTTCACCACACAACTGTTCAGATGCAGCAAATACGACGTGGGGGAACTTCTGCTTATCTAAATAGATTCAAATTAAAAGATAGCCCCTCATGTATATGCGATGACGCAGTGGACGAAGCGGCGCTGCATCTGGTACTGGAATGCAGCAAATACGACGTGCCCCGGCTGGAACTGGCATTCAAAACAGATTCAAGAATAACACTTGAAAATCTTCCGGCATTGTTCGCGTCGGAAAAGACAAAAACAGCACCTTCTGATATATTCTTTGAACTGATTTTGAAAGATGTACTGCCAAGAAACGGAAGCACGTCTCTTATTGTGTAATTGAAAAAAAAAAAAAAAAAAAAAAAAAAAAAAACTGTAGTTTATACGAAAAAAGAAAAAAGAAGAAATTTCAAATATAAAGTATACTAAGACCTCCTCGAGCTATGGGAGAGAAACAACAGTGAACAGGGAGAGTTTAGTCGGTAGGGTACCTAACCTAACTCAAAAAAAACCTGTCTACCTAATTCTCTCCTCCGAACCTCCGAAAAAAACCTAACCTAACCTAACCTAACCTAACTAACCTAACCTAACCTAACCTAACTTTAACCTAACCCAACTAACCTAACCTAACCTAACCTAACCTAATAAAGTATACTAAGACCTCCTCGAGCTATGGGAGAGGAAACAACGACACTACCCCTTGGGTGCCGGCTCAAGGGGTGTCTATGAAGATTCTCTCCTCGAACGAAAAAAAACCTAACCTAACCTAACCTGAATTCTTCTTTAACGGTCACCAGCTAAAACCCCTTTTACCTGGGTCCACGGACTTTTTGCCACCGGCTAAAACCCTCCTTTTCGGCTGCCACCCGGCTACTTGTTAAGTATTGCTCGTGAGTGGCAGTCAGGTGATATTTCTTATCGCTTTCTGCGCTCCTTTCTGATTCTTCTTTAGCGGTCATTACTTTTCTTGCAAAGTTGGTCCACGTCTTCCACAGATCTTGGCTTTTTGTGATTCCATTTTTAATTGTTGCTAGGCTAAGGGTTCCGCCGAGTTCAGCTTTAAGAACAGCTCGTTCTTCATCCCATGCTCCGCACGCTAGGATCGTGTGTTCTGCGTCATCTGTATTAGCGTCGCAGTGATGACACTTTGCCTGTTCTTCCTTCCCTTTGGAGATAGGTGCCAAAACAGCCGTGGCCTGTTAAGAGTTGCGTGGAGTGGTAGTCCAATTCGCCTTGTTTTTTATTGCACCATGCTCTTAGGTCCGGTATGAGTTTGTATGTCCAGCGGCCTTTTTCTGATGCCTCCCAACGACTTTGCCATTCAGTCATGGTAGCTTCTTTGGCGTCGGCTCGATTTGTGCCCTTATACGTAGCTGCCCTTTTGGCCAGTAGATCGATGGGTGGTATGCCAGTGATGGCGAGTATTGCACCTTCACTCACCGTTCTGTAGGCCGCAGCTACCCTTATCGCACTTCTTCTTTGGACTCTTACCAAGTTTAGCCTTGTGCGCTGGACTTTTGTGGCTTCTGTCCATACAGGGGCCCCATACAGGAGGATGGAGTTAACCACCTCGTTGTATAGTCTTCTGCGTCCAGTTTTCGGCCCTCCGATGTTTGGCATCAGTCTTGCGAGCTGTTCTGCTGTTGACGCTGCCTTGGCCGCTACCGCTTCTGTGTGCCTGGCGAAGTTTAGTTTGTCATCTATAATGACTCCTAGATATTTTATACTTCTTTTGAAGGCAACGTTGTGGCCGTCTATTGAGATTTGCGGTGGGTCTAATTTGCGACGTCGAGTGAATAGCACTGCCTCCGTTTTTTGTGCTGCCAGTTCGAGGCTGAAGTCAGCGAGCCAATCTGTGATGCCTGCCAGTGCTTGCATGGCAGCAGACCTAATTGTGCTGATTGATTTGGCGGTGACGAGCAAAGCCACATCGTCTGCAAAAGTTACTATCAGCGCTCCTGTAGGTAGGGGCAGTTTCAGCAGGCTGTCGTACATAATATTCCAGAGCGACGGGCCAAGTACTGAGCCCTGTGGGACTCCCGCCGTTATTTGCATCTCTGCTTTTGCCAGCGGTGCTGTACATGAGGGTTCTATTACTCAGGTAGTCGGATATGATCTTCGTGAGGTACGTTGGGGTGTTGATGGTGTCTAGAGATTTCAGTATCATCTCCCAGTTCGCTGAATTAAAGGCGTTTTTGATGTCGAGGGCTATCATAGCAGTATGGCTGCTTGCCTTGACGCTGCCTCGCCATCCATCGCGCACAACTTCAACTACCTTGAGTATAGCATGTACTGTGGATTTTTTAGGTCTGAATCCATATTGGTAGCACGAGATGCTGTTCTCGATGTGGGGTGACAGTCTTTGCAGGATAAGTCTTTCGTAAAGTTTACCTAGACCGTTCAGCATGCAAAGAGGCCTGTACGATGATGGAGGGGGCCCGCTTTTTCCTTTCGGAATCAGCACGAGTCTTTGGCGCTTCCAGGCCGATGCGAAAGTACCTTCGGAGAGGCATTTGTTGAGCGCCGCAAGTACTGTCTCGGGGTCAAGAGCGGCGGCAATTTTGATGGCTTCGTTCGGTATCTGGTCGGGTCCCGGGGCCTTGTTGCTTGGGAGTCGCTTGGTAGCGATCTTCAGTTCCTCGGGAGTAAAGAGGTCAATGGCAAGGTCTTCGTTTTCTTGTTCGTTCAGTAGTATTTCAGCTCTTTGAGGATGTTTTGGAAAAAGAGTCCTTATAATTTCTTCCATATTCTCCTGTTTCTCCAAGTAGGCGTCCGGCTCAGTTTTCTTAAGTTTATTTCGGACCAATTTGTAAGGCGTTCCCCAGGGATCCGAATTAACTTCCAGACAGAGCTCCTCCCAGCACTTGGCTTTTCTGTTTTTGATGGCATTGCGGAGTATTTTTCTCTGTTCGCGGTATGCCATCTTCCGGTATGTCAATGGTAAGGCCAAGGATTTTTGTTTCGGTTACTATTTGGATGGGTTTTCCTCCCATTTGTAGAATGGGTTGGTCGTATTTCATTTTTTTTGTTATGACCATTGCGTTTGTTTTATGCGGAGCAAACCTTAGCTTGTTTTCCTGTCCCCATCGATAAATCTCATCTAGTACTGTATTGGCGGTATCTTCGATTTGATTTATCGATGTGCCTGAGAAAACTAAGACAATGTCATCCGCAAACGCCTGAACATGTAGTCCTGCCCCTTTAAGTCTGCACAGCAGAGGATCTAATAAAAGATTCCAGAACAGAGGGTCGCCAATGGATCCCTGTACACATCCCTTTGTGGCAGGCTTTCTATATTCTTCGCCGGCATATCGTATGCTTACAGCCCTGTCGGCAAAATAGTCGTGGGTTATGCGGTATAGATTCGGTGGGCACTTAACCTTTAGCAGCTGAAGTTTAATAGCTGGCCACCATGCACTGTCAAAAGCACCCTCTATATCAAGTGATATAAGAACCGCTATTTTTTTGCTGTTTGTTTCTTCCCGTATGTGTCCCACTAGGTCATACAAAGCATCCTCCGTGCATTTTTGTGGGACGAAACCATATTGTCTGGTGTTAAGAATGGGCAGGATATGCCATCTCATTCGCCGAATTATCAGTTTTTCCAGAACCTTACCCAACATTAACAGGAGTCCAATCGGTCGATATGACTTTGCCTGGGTGTAGTCTGACTTACCAGGTTTGGGCAGAATCACCACCGCTGCACTCTTCCAAGGTGCCGGGAATCGACCTGTGTCGAGACACTTGTTAATAATTCCGAGAAACAGCGAGGAGTTGACCGTCGTTACTCTTTCAACGATGTCTGATGAGAAACCATCTGACCCGGGAGCTTTTCGAGGATTGAACGAGCTGACCGCTTCTCGAAGCGCTTCCTCTGTGAAAGGTGGATCGTCGGCAACATTTGGTTGTTGGTCGTCATTCCACATGACGTCTGCTTCGTTGCGTATCGCAGCGTGGGTGGGAGTGTCGTCTTCAGGCAAGTCATCTGGGAAGAATGTGCGTGCTAAGAGTTCTGCGGATTGCTTTGGGCTCAAAGTCATGCCGTTGCTTGCGAGGAGTTTGTCTTCCTTTTGTTTGGAGGTCTGTTTTATGACTCTATGTATTCCGTCCCACATGCTCTCTTTTGTTTGAGCCGTGCAGAAGTTTTTCCAGCTCTCAGTTTGCGCTTTTTTGGCTGAAGCTTCATATTCTTCTTTGGATGATATGTACTTTTGGATGACAAATTGTCTCCTTGAAGCTGCCGCACATTTAATACGCCTCTTTTTAGTCATCGTCATCTTCTTGAGAGCTGCGAGTTCGGGCGTCCACCATGGTAGTCCAACCTTTATGCTTTGTTTAATTTTTGGAATCGTTGCGTCGCAGGCCTCCTTGATCGAATCCTCCAGCTCGCTTATTATACTATCCAGCTCGATTTTATTTGCCACTCTTGTCCTTTCGACTGTCAGGCGGTGGTCTTTTAAATTTCGGGTCAGAATCGTATCGAATTCTTTCCAATTTGGCTTCCGAAACCCGATCACTGCAATGGCTGCTTTGACCGGGTTTGATCTATCAACGCCCTGATCCTGTTGGAAGATCCTGACGTTAGTGTACCGCTTCATAATCCCTTGGTTACCTGTATAGGGTTCTTGCAGCAATGCTATGCACACTTTCTGATTGCCAGCTTCAGTTATCAATTCATCTGTAGCGAGTTTTTTGCGCTGCAGGTTCGCTTGGACTAGGTGTTGGATTGCGGTTTGAGACGCTGGGGCGCCCTCAGCAATATGCAACGCTGAGACGTGCTATGGAGTCCCATTTGCGTCTCACCGGGCAATTTTCTCCGAAGGCGCTGTGGTCTGTGCGTTCCTGCTTGGCCGCCTTGCAGTTAACACAACACGGTGACTGTCTTGACTGATAGCTTTGGCAATCAGATTTCATGTGCGATCCACCACAGTGGCTGCAGATACAACTGGTCTCTTTACAATATCTTTTACTGTGTCCGAACCCTAGACATTGGGAGGATTGTATGACTGGTGAGAAGTCTTCTACTCGCAGTCGTTGGAGGTCGACGTGAACCAAGCCCTTTTCTGTAAGTCTCTTCCACATCTTTGGTGCGTTGGTTAAAATAACGTGGTTCAAATGTACATTGTGACATTTTCGTCTAAATCGTACTTTGAGCCGCTGGTCTTCTGGCTGGAGGTCTGCAAGGATGTCTTTGTTCTGACGTTTGATTGCTTCGCTTATTTCTTCATCTTTGAGGTATGACAATAAGCCAAAAACGATGACCATAGGGTACTTATTTTGGGCCTCGCGCACCGTGAGTCCAGGGTCCGCTTGGATCTTTTTCCTAACGTTGTCCACTTCGTTTTTTTCCGAGCATGTTATGACAACTTTGTGGTCTTTGACTTTTCTCGCTCTCTCCACCCTGGCCCCAGAATTGATCGGATCCACCGCTTTCCTAATCTTCTTGAGGTTTGTCTCACTTGTATCTTCTTTAATTTTCGAGCATATTACAATTGAGTGAGACGTCTTTGGCGGGGCTCTAGTAACATTTGCGTAAGAAGGGTTCGCTGTGGGTGCTCTGTTATCTTCTTTTTTATTATTTTGTATTTTGAATTTACTAATCAGAGAGATTTTTTCTTCCAAGAAGTTCTTCTCTCTCTGAAAAGTCGCCTTGGTGAGTTCTGCGGCCTTATTTATTATTTTCGCGAATTTATCAATTAAGCTTTCTTTTGTCGCACTTGTTATGTTCCCTTTAAGGTGGGATACTATTTTTGTGCCTTCGTTGGCTATCTCCACTATTTTCAGAGCCATGAAGTCTAGTTCTGCAGTATTTTTAGTATTTTTCTCGGGGTTCTCTAAGGCCCCGTTGCCTGGAGTTTGTGGCGTCTCTTGGGCTTCCGCAGAGTTCTGTATGTTGCCCGAGGTATCCGCCACTTTTGCAGTTCCTTCTTTTGGAGAGGGATTATCAAGGTTTCCTAGGGTGTTTGCCGCCTTCGTGGTTCCCTTTTTCGGAGAGATTTGCAGGATTGTTTGGGGCGTTTGCTACCTTTGTAGTATCCCCTTTCTGAGAGGGATGTGCGGGTCTTGGTGGGGTTCACTGCATTTTAGAAGTCTATGGCTATGTAGTTTTGTGATGGATTAGTGTAAGATAATAAATTGTGTGGGTTTTGCGTGCTTGGGCAAAATTAAGTTGGGGTTGTGTGTGTGTCTGTTGTTGGTAGTGTGGCTGTATTGGGTAATAGTGTAAATAGGTTAGGTTAGGTTAGGTTAGGTTAGGTTAGGTTAGGTTTTTTTTTTTTTTTGCAAGCATTTGTTTTGTGGGGAGCAAACCGAAGCTTGTTCTCCCGCCCCCAAAGATGTATTTTTGCGAGCACTTGATTGGCGATTTCTTCAATGTGTGTTATTGAAGTGCCCGAAAAAACCAAGACCACGTCATCTGCGAATGCTTGGACATGGACCTCCGACCCCTCCAGACTCGCTAATAGGGGATCCAATAGTAGGTTCCAAAACAAGGGACCACAAATGGAACCCTGTACGCAGCCTTTTGTTGTTACTCTCCTATGTTCTACTCCAGCGTAACGCACGTTGACATTTCTATCTGCAAAGTAGTCATTCACCAAACTGAAGAGATTACATGGGCATTTTCTTTTGATTAACTGGTACTTAATGGCGGGCCACCATGCACTATCAAAAGACGGTATGACTTCGGCTGGGTATAATCGGATTTTCCTGGTTTTCTTAGTATTATGACAGTTGCACTTTTCCAGGTGTCCGGGAATCGCCCCACAGCAAGACACTTATTTAAGATCGCTAGAAGTAAAAGCCCGTCCACTTTCATTGCCTGTTCA
The DNA here is from genome assembly GCA_022606575.1 of Glossosoma conforme. NCBI lineage: Eukaryota > Metazoa > Arthropoda > Insecta > Trichoptera > Glossosomatidae > Glossosoma > Glossosoma conforme. The sequence goes on along the minus strand of JAGTXR010000099.1, from coordinate 1,567,458 downwards.
ACCACGTCCGAAGAGAAACCGTCTGGTCCCGGAGCCTTTCGGAAATTGAAAGAGCAAACAGCCTCACTTAGCTCAGCCATTATGAAGTAGGGATCCGCAATGACTACCGACCGTTCGCTCGGATGATGTTCTTCCACTACGCTCCTTATTGCTGCATGTGCAGGAATATCGTCGTCGGTTTTATCTTCCGGAAAAAATGTCTGGGCAAGAAGCTCTGCTGACTGTGAAGGATCTAGAGATAGTCCGTTTTGAACCAATAATTTATCTTCCTGTCTAGTTGATGTCTGCCTTATTACTGGGTAAATCCCATCCCACATACTTTCGCTTGACTGAGTTGTGCAAAAGTCTTTCCAGCTGGTGGTTTGGGCTTTTTTCGCTGCTTCTTCGTATTCCTTTTTGCATGCAAGATACTCTGCAATGACAGACTGTCGTCTTGAAGCAGCTGCACATTTTATGCGCCTCTTTTTGGTCATTGAGTCCTTTTTGAGAGCTCTAAGTTCCGGTGTCCACCATGGTAGTCCCACTTTTGTGGCTCGTCTTATTTTCGGAATAGCTTCATCGCATGATTTCTTAATAGAGTCTTCGTAGTCGCCAATAATGCCATCTAAGTCGTCTCTGTCGTTTGCGCCCTCAACTCTCTCCACTGTAAGTCGACAGTCCCGCAGTTCTTGCAACATTTTTCTTTGGAGTCTCACCCAGTCTGCCTTTTTTGTATTATAAATACGCGTGGATGAGGCCGATGTATTGTTTGCTGCTTGACCAGTGCGGATGGTGAGACGCAATGTATTGTGGTCTGAGCTAGTCATTTCAGTATCCACCCTCCAGGAATCCATTTTGTGCAGGATATTTTCCGAGCACAACGTGATGTCCACTCTGCTCGAAAAAAGGCGGCCTCCTCTTAGAACCTCAAAGGTTGGTTCCGTTCCCGTGTTGAGAATGTGCATATGTTTGTCGTCGAAGAAACCAGCCAGTTCCGATCCTCTGTGGTCTTCATTAGAGCTCCCCCACCACGGGCTCCAGGCGTTGAAGTCACCTCCAATCACCGTCCTTGGAGTCCCAATACTTGTTAAGACGTGTGATAAGCGCAACAAATATGGGTCCAGGGCTTTGTCTCCTTCAAAGTATACGGAAATTACTCCCAATTTCCATTCGGAGAACTCGATAACCATTGCCACTATGTTCTCCGACTGAAGTGCCGGGTCCACTGTTACTTGGAGGTCTGTACCAAAAATCGCGATAGCAGACTTGACAGGGTTTGACCTGTCCACACCTTGATCATGCTGAAAGATTCGAACACCCGAGTAACGCGCCACTGATCCCTCGTTACCTGTATAAGGCTCTTGTAGCAATGCGATGCTTACCTTCTGTGATGCAGCTTCGGCTATCAGTTCGTCAGTGGCAAGCTTTTTTCGCTGCAGGTTTGCTTGGACCAAATGATGCATTTTTGAGCCCGCTCTCTCAGAGTCTTTTACCGCGGCTTGTACAATTGGGACGCCCTCAGCAATATGCTACACTGAGACGTGCTATGGCGTCCCACTTGCGCTTCACCGGGCAATCGTCGCTGAAGGCACTGTGTTCGGTGTGCTCTGATTTGTTTATTTTGCAGTTAATGCAGCACGCGGAGGAACCTGATCTGTATGCTGGGTATTCCGCCTTCATGTGAGGGCCACTGCAGTAGCTGCATTTGAGGCCTGAATCATCCTTGCAGAATTTCCTGCCGTGTCCGAATCCCAGGCACTGCGAGCATTGGACTAGGGGTGAAAAGTCCTCAATTCTCGACCTGTGCAGATCAACGTGCACCGAGCCACCATCCACCATCCGGCGCCACAACTGCGGTGCAACCTTTAAAACCACATGGTTAGTGTGCGGGTTTCTTAGGGAACGGCGAAATCTGACCTCCATTCGCTGTTCTTCTGGCTCGAGATTCTTGAAGAGGTCTTTGTTTTGTGACCTAAGAGCACTTGTGATTTCGTCGTCTTTAAGAGATGTTAAAATATCCCGAATGATAACCATTGGGTCCTTGTTCTTAGCCTCCACAACCTTGAGGCCCGGGTCCAGTTGGATTTTTCGTTTTATTTTGTCTATCTCCCCTTTCGCTGCGCACGTCAGGACTACCTTTTGGTTCCGTGCCTTCCTCACGCCATCGACCTGAGCGCCAGTCCTGGTCGGGTCTACTGCCTTCCGCACCTTGGTCAAGACCGCTTCACTGGTGTCGTTTCTCTCCTCAGATGTAATGATTATTGCGTGAGATTTCGACACTGCGCCTGCGTAAGTTTGGGGTCGCTGAGTTTTCTCCCCTATTAGGTTGGTGAGCTGAAGCGAGTGGAGTGTTTCCCTACGGAGCAACTCTTCCGCATGTTTCGCTTTTATCTGCTCCAGAGAGTTTACGTGGCTCATCCGGGTGATCATCATTTGTTGTACCATATGCTACAGACAGTGACCTCGAGACAGCCTCCCTAATGGTCTTCAGGTTTCCAGATCTGTCCATCTGCTCTTTGGCGAGTTGGTACGCCTTGCTTGCCGAACTCAGCAAATCCGCGTCTGAGCTGGTCGATAGAACCAGTTGTGGTTCTCCCATCTTGCAAGACAAATCAATTGTGGGAGAGTCCGTTGGTAATTTACCAGTCGCGAGATCTCTCCCAGGAGGAGGAGGTGTCCTTTGCATGCTTAAATTCTTGGATCTGCGGAGAGCGAAATGTGGCCTGCGCCTAGTTGAATGCAATTGTCAGAGCACGCAGCAAAAGACTTCAACGATCTCCAAGCGCCAAACCCGAATTCCAGGAAAATCCAACAAAAAGTTTTTCTCGGAAAATCGTAGTTTTTCTTGAATTTTTCCGAGCTTTTCCGACAAAGTATGGTTTTGATAAGATGTGGAAATTTTCCCGGAAAATCTTCAGGAAAACTCTCCAGATTCAGGCCCGTGCGGCCGTACGATCCCGGCCGATGAAGTAGAGAATCGAGAGACAAGACGCTCAATGTTACAGAAGAAGAAGAGGAACACAATACACAGATGAAGAAGAAAAAAACTCGCAAGTGTCACTTTCAAAACAATTAGGTATTTAAGAACATCACTATCACGAATGTTTAAAATCTATTGTGAATAGCCAAATATAGAAAACGAAGAAGTATCAACAATCAAAGTGTCAAAAGCTTAATGTCAACCGATTTGCTGGTTATAAATGAAACTAAAAACGCAATAACTCTGTAATCAGTGATCAGAAACTTGTGAAATAAGAATCGACACTTGCGTATATAGTTGAGCATCCAGATTAAACACAAAAACACTTAAGCACAAACCGAAAATCGTTAAAAAAATGTTTCTTTAAAGGACATGTATGCAGCTTGTAACAATATTTTAACAAGCGACAGAGAAATCAAAATATCTCCGCAATCTTTGCACCAAACAACACAATTCAAACACTGAAATGCGCTTTAGGAAGCAACACGTCGGACTTATGCAAAAGATTTTTTTGAAAACTTAAAAAAAACCCTTTTTCGATACAAACAACGGAGCAAACAAACAGACGTCCGCCTGGTACCGCGGCTTGAGCGTAACTCTTTTTTTTTTTTTTTATAATGCATTTTTAGTAATGCAACACCTGTAAAAGAGCTGGAAGATAATTAAACGCTTAATGTTACATGAAAACACAACCTTTCAAATACAGTAAAATAACATTTTAAATGATCAAAAAAACACAACATGACAAAGATGCAAAAAAAAACAAGTTGTAAATCCCTGTAAGAAATGTTGAATTAATTACTTAAAATAAACTTACAGATATCTTATGCTAGCTTAAGAATATTCAAATCTATATGACTTACAAACTATTACAAAATGAATTAAATACTTATACTAAAAATTCTTATAAATAATGACTTACTAATTACTGACATTAATTTCTTAAATACTAATTACTGACAATAATTTCTTATATATGAGAGGCGGCAAAGCTCTTCGAATACAAGAAAGGCCGAGAAATCGATGGAATGGCCGATAGAGAAATCGAACAGAATGTGACCATCTTGAAGGCTCCTCATCCGGCTTCAAAACCATCAGTTGAATTTCTCTGCCTCGAGAGCTCGCAGAACCATGCAGACGGGTACGAAAATGTTATGAAAGTGTACACAGACGGGAGCAAAATTGAAGGCAGGGTCGGCGCTGGCATAACATACTTCAGGGGCGGCAACGAAGTGAAGACAAGAAAAATAAAACTTGAAGATTACTGCACAGTATTTCAGGCAGAGATGTGCGCCATTTTAACCGCAGTTGACGATGTCCTCCATATGCCTGATATGTAGTAATCTTTAGTGACTCTATGTCCTCACTGGAGCTGCTCAAAAACGGAGTGTCTTTCCACCCGATTGCTTTCGAAACTAGGAAGCGTCTCACCGAGGCGTCGGAGATGGGGAAGAGAATACAGTTCTCCTGGACAAGAGCACATGTTGGTACAGCTGGCAATGAGCGGGCTGATCAATTAGCAAAGGATGCGGCACTCAAGCTGAAGACAAAACCTGCATACGACAGCGTCCCAATCTCTTTCATCAAACGTCAGCTCAGAGAGGAGACCATAGTGAATTGGCAAAGAAGATACACTGAGTCGACGACGGGTGCGGTGACCAGAGCTTTCCTGCCAGACGTGCGCGCAGCGTACAAAGTGGTGAGAGAGGTCACCTTTCACCACACAATTGTTCAGATGCTTACAGGTCATGGGGGATTTTCTGCTTATCTAAATAGATTCAAATTAAAAGATAGCCCCTCATGTATATGTGATGACGCAGTGGACGAAACGGCGCTGCATCTGATACTGGAATGCAGCAAATACGACGTGCCCCGGCTGGAACTGGCATTCAAAACAGATTCAAGAATAACACTTGAAAATCTTCCGGCATTGTTCGCGTCGGAAAGGAGCCAACAGCACCTTCTGAGATTCTTTGAACTGATTTTGAAAGATGTACTGCCAAGAAACGGAAGCACGTCTCTAATTGTGTAATTGAAAAAAAAAAAAAAAAAAAAAAAAAAAAACTACACGTAGTTTATACGAAAAAAAAGAAAAAAAGAAATTTCAAACATAAAATATACTAAGACCTCCTCGAGCTATGGGAGAGGAAACAACAGTGAACAGGGGGAGAGTTTAGTCGGTAGGAATCCGACACTACCCCTTGGGTACGGGCTCAAGGGGTGTCTATGAAGATTCTCTCCGAACGAAAAAAAAAAAAAAAAAAAAAACCTAACCTTTTTTTTTTTTTTTTTTTTTGGAGGAGAAATTCTCATGAACACACCAGGAATTCTTCCTGGGTAGTGCCGGACTCCTACCGGCTAAAACCCCTCCTCTTCGGCTGCCACCCGGCTACTATAATAGTTAAGTATTGCTCGTGAGTGGCAGCCAGGTGATATTTATTTATCACTTGCTGCGCTTTCTGCGCTCCCTTTCTGCTTCCTCTTTAGCGGCCATGACTTTTCTTGCGAGACATTCTCCAGATGCCCGAAAAAATGCTCTGATCCTGAGCGACTCAAGATCCTCACTAGAGCTGCTCCAAAGCGGCGTTACCTTTCACCCGATCGCGCACGAAATCAAAAAACAGCTCATTGAAGCCTCTAAGAATGGAAGCGTTATTCGTTTTGCATGGATATGAGCACATGTCGGCATGACCGGGAACAAGCGGGCCGACCAGTTGACAAAAGACGCAGCCCTTAAACTGAAAACCAAACCAGAATACGAGATAGTCCCTATCTGCTTCGCAAAAAGACTTCTCCGAGAGAAAACACTTGAAAACTGGCAAAAAAGATATACGGAGTCAAGTACTGGTGCGGTAACAAAAGCATTCTTCCCGGATGTGCGAACGGCATATAAGCAAATCAGAGAAAAACCTTTTAATCCCAGAGTTATCCAAATGCTGACCGGACATGGAGAATTCTCAGCGTATCTCTTCAAGTATAAGCTGAAAGAGAGCCCCAGATGTACTTGTGGAGACGACGTAGAAGAGACGGCGCTGCACCTCGCTTTGGAATGCCCCAGATATAAATTGCAACGGCTAAATCTGGAATTTAAAACGGACATAAAGGTCAATCTGAACAACCTTCCCATACTTATGGCAGAAGAAAATGGGATCAGGTTTTCAGAATACTCAGAAATGATCTTAAAAGACGTGCTGCGCAGAAATGGCAGCACAGAACTTAAAAGCGAATGACAAAAAGATAAAATAAAACAAATACAAAAAAGAATAAGAATATATATCGAATAACGAAAAAAAAAAAATGATTAACTAAGTCTCTTCGAGTTACGGAAGAGGAAAATGAAAGGGGGAGAGTTTAGTCGGTAAAAATCCGACACTACTCTTGGAATTGAAGAGTGTCTTGTGAAGATTCTCTCCTCCAAAGAAAAAAAAAAAAAAAACCTAACCTAACCTTACCTAGCCTAGCCTAACCTAACCTAACCTAACCTAACCTATTAATTTATTATTAACACCATACGTTCACTCATATCAAATATGAAACTATGTCTTTTATTGCAAGATTGACAACTATAGAAGAGTTAATTAAAATTGATGTCTTATAACAATCCTTGATAAATACTGTTTTTGAAAACAAAAGTATTCTTATGATACAAAATTTGTACTCGGGTTCGGCGGGCCATATATAAAATTGTATACTTCAACAATAATAATAGGTGAATCTATTTTTAAGTACATTTCTCTGATTTTTATGATGTTTGGTGTATTAAAATAAAAACTTTATTCGTCAAACTGATATTAAATAATGTTATCATATTTTGTGTAGCTTTGAATATGTGCATCTTTTTTATTTACACGCACCTACCAAGCTAAAAAATAGGTATTTTAAAATTCGAACACATAGTAGGTTCAATGCATTTATGCAATTGTCTCTGAAAAATAAAAAACCTAACCCAACCCAACGGAGAGAAACGTCTCAAAAACTCAGCAATCGTACAGTCGAATACGTCAAACTGTTAAGTAATGTATAATTCAACTTAAATTAGTAGAGCTTAAAATATATATTTAAATATAAAATGACATAAAAATTAAAATGTATTTAATAAAATGTTAACAAAAAGCTACACTTTTTTTCAGATATTTGGCATTATTCCTCTTTTATTACTTTTGCAATGTTAGGAGAAACCTTGTCTGTAGTTCAACTTTTAGAACTGCGGCACGGTGCTGATCAGTGATTGCACTTCCTACCGAGGACTAATTTTATTTTAAAGTTGAGAATGCTTGCTTACATCCATAAGAACTCACTAACATTTCAAATTATTGCATATACTATTTTTGTAATTCTCTAAATCATGTAAAGTCAAAAGGTAAATATTTATATAATATAAGCAGCCGACTTCATTGAATTTTGCCCTCATTTGACTGGCATTCATAAACATTGGATATCAATTAGCTCCATCTCCAAATCACCAGGCACTTATCTTATGTCGATTGAAAAAAATGCACGAAAAATAAAGCTTGTCTTTTAAATATATATTAATGTTTTGTATAATTCAGTCATTAAGTTTGAAATTTTATTTCAGTATTTTTTAAATGAGAGCTTTACTTGTAAGAATAGGTTTATTCATTTTTTAAATACAAAAGTACTTGGCAGCAAGATAACTAACGAACTTGAATATAATATGATAATTGTGAATATTTGCTATTTAAATCACTCGGAAAAGCAGATGTATGCCTCAGTCTTGTAAAATTAATACATTTTATTTCATTCGGTAATTATGTCACGAAACAATTTTTCCCATTCCATGTCCGTACATCATTAAAATAAACATTTTACCTTCTTGTTATTTTATTTGTTATTTTTATTCTTGGAAAATTGTGTGAATATTTACAAATGTATTCCTAATCAAAAGAGATGGATCAATGATTCTTCAATAAAAGTTCCATCAGAAAATGGTTTCAAACGTAAAACTTTAAATTGGGTTGAAAAATAACTTGCACACAATGCTGTTTCACTTTCTTGTGATAATTAATTAAATACTTATTGTTGACTTTTCAAACCCTCTCTCTTTATCATTCCTCATCGATTCGTTGTATTAACCGTATTTGGATTTGTGTTGTACATTATGGCAGTTTATATTATTATTTTGGCTTACTAATACTTACTTTGCATATCAAAAATATTATGTTGCTTACTTTCGAAATAAGTGTTTGGGCTGTTAGTCGGACCGCAGATGTTATTGTAGGCAGCCCACGGGCCGCAGCGTACCGAGGGCCGCCAGTTTGACTCCCTTGCTTTACAAGGAACCTCATTGATGTTAAAATTTAATCACTATTCAACCACATCTAAAATGGGATCCTCGGAAGTAAATCTTTAAATTAATAATACATTTATAGGGGGACATAATTTATTGTACATACTCCTACGAATATAAAAAAGAACAATTAATTGAGTTGTTTCCGAATGTCACTTTCATATCCAGACACAGAACATTGACATTGCCTCAGTTTTACATATCATTGAAAAATCAATATCTATTTATTATGAAATTCATTGTAATGCAATTTTATCTATATCAGACTATTACATGTATATTTGTTAGTTATTGTATAATTACAAGTGCCACAATAAATTATTTAAAAAATATTTACACAACACTAATTGTACATACTCGTATTACATTTTTGAATGTTTGTCTAAATCTAATTAGAATAATCATTTATTCAACTGGAAGACTAAATTATATTTCAATATTAGTAGCAGAGACTTTTTTTCCTTATTTTACCGGGCTGCCGGTTTAAAAAAGATGGGGAACGCTAGCTTAGAGTCCTGAGTATAAGCTTTTGTTTTTTTTAATAATTCACCCTCTTGCGACAACTTTTTTGATGTTACATGCGAAAGACCCACACCGTTTTGCGTGCAAAAAATACAACATACCACAAATTAACCGTTTAATATAAAATTGCCTGACAGCAAGATTGTTTCAAATAAAAAAAGTGTCCACTATAAAATGGTTGAGTGCATATATATTGTTAAATTCCCATCACTGAAACTGCATAGGTTCAAAACAAAGTAGTACCACTGAAAGGCTTATTACTGTGTGAGAAAGAGAATGTCCTTAAGTTTAGAAGATGTGATACATTTATACTCACATTTATAAGTTGAATTATGCCAATTTAAATCCCATGACCGAGTATATTTATCACTACATTACTCAATGTGATAAAGATTATGGAGGTTTAAATTATTTTATTGAGTACATTTACAACGACATGTCTTGTAACTGAATTGCTTTTACCCAGTGTGTTTTAAATTATGTCGTTTTAATTGGGATAACCAAGTACATTTGTAACTACACACCTTGCAATTGAATGGCTTGTCCTCAGTGTGAGTTAAATTATGCAGTTTCAAATGACTTGATTGGGTACATTTGTAACTACATAAATTGCAACTGAATGGCTTTTCCCCAGTGTGAGTTAAATTATGCTGTTTTAAATTACTTGACTTAGTGCATTTAAAACTACACACTATACAACTGAATGGCTTTTCCCCAGTGTGAGTTAAATTATGTTGTTTTAAATGACTTGGTCGAGCACATTTGTAATTACACATTTTGCAACTGATTGGCTTTTCCCCAGTGTGAGTTAAATTATGTTCTCTTAAATGACTCGACCGAGTACATTTATAACTACATTTCTTGCAACTGAATAGCTTTTCCCCAGTGTGAGTTAAATTATGTTCTCTTAAATATCTCGAACTAGCACATTTATAAGTACATTTCTTGCAACTGAATGGCTTTTCCCCAGTTTGTGATAAATCATACTTTTTTAAATGACTTGACCGAATACATTTGTAACTATTTATCTCACCACCACTGAATAGCTTATCCCCGCTGTGTATTACAATATGACTTTTTAATGCACTTAAATATTTACATTTGAAATTACATGTATCACATTTAAATTTATTTTTTGCACTGTCATTTGTTAAATTGTCTACTTTCAGATCCAATGTTCCAGATTTGTCAACGTCAAGGATCACACTGCAGCAGCCCCCCAATTGATGCAGTCGCATTGTTCTCGGAAGAGCGATGAAGCTGCACAGGTCACAAGCCCTAGACTCCACTCCACTGCCAACTGCAACTGATAACATTCAACATATCATCATCATTATCATTATGTTGAATTTCTGGTGTCTTCTGCAAGACATTGTAGTAGCTAAACCAGTAACATAAGATTTCGGGCGTCTTTTTAACACATCAACTCGTGTTTAAGGTCAAGAAAATTAAAATATTACTCAGGGGTCAGACTCAGCATGAGCGGCAGATAAACAAATAGCATTTATGACTGAAAACTTTTCAAAAGAAAAATGAGTGCCTCTTATGGACAACTCAGGTTAACAAAATCTCTTACTTAGCAGTTATGATTACATACTAAAGCGTATTTTAACAGCACTACCTTTGGATTATTAATAAAAATATAGGTAAAAACATTGTTTTTTTTATGGATTTTTTTTAATTTGTATTAGAATATTATTTTATTATTTCAATATTCTAATCTACTTTTATAGATCATTTTACTATATTATAATATTAATAATTAAATATACATATACTATACATAAAATTCTTTTTCAACGGGTAATCCAAACACAAAATAACGGCAGAAGCGGGATGCGAACCAACTGACCTTGGAAATTCAACTATGCCCAGGTATTCATACCGCTCAGCCGACTGATTTTTAAAAATATACATACTTTGAATATATACTATAGCGACATCTATCATACGATGATAACATGAATATTAGTTTCAACGTGAGTCGGTCCAGGCACAGTAATAGCCCAGTCGGCTGAGCGGTATGAATACCTGGGCATAGTTGGTTTCCAAGGTCCGCCTTTCAAAAATCCCGCTTCTGCCGTTATTTTTCGTGTTTGGATTAACAAAATACTAAGCATATGTAACAGCATATTTATTATTAATAAAATAGTTGTTTTTTCATTCAATTCCTCAATGACCTTGTTTACATCGTCACCAGACAAAAACTTTAACACAATATTGATTTTAGACCGTTTTTCTGTATCTTGTGTATGTTACAGGTTGGCAAAATATGGTTTCGAATGATATATATTTTGAAACAATTAAAACTACTTAATAAAATGGCGTACACTGTAAAAACGATTTATTTAATATGAAGGCAAGTATTATGAGTATTTATCTCGTTTCATACTTGGCAGCCTCCAATAGAACACTGCATGGCCAGAGCGTTCTCAGGAGAAGAGATTCAGTATATTGTTGACATTGTGAAGAACCCCTCGTGTCGGATTCATCCACGGCGTTGTTGCAGCAGCCCAACAGCTGATGCAGCCGCAGCGTCTGAGGGAGACTCAGGAAGTTGCAGCACCCACACCAGAGCATGTCATCTCCAACTATACACAACAATTATTCAATCAAAGAATCTATGTCAATAAAACATTACTTCTGCTTTGATAAAATCATCAGTTACTATCTCAATTAGCTACCGGCTTTTGTCTCTATCTTCTCATGTTATCTGCATTACCTTTCGGTTAAACTGTTAGGCTGTAAAAAAACAATTGACGGATTCGGAAGTAACTCTGTAAAAGGGCGTGAAGATTTCTGGGAAGGCGAAGATTTGTCAAAACCATCGGCCACCATACACTGTCAAAAGCGCCTGAACTGTGCAGAACACCCAACACGGAGGTGCACCTGGAGTAGGTTATTCTCTTGATTGCTGTGAGAATTGCATCTTTCATTGAGACGCCCGGTCGACGGCCCAACTGTCACATGGAGATTGGCATATTTGAGGCTGCTAGGTGGGATTACAGAAGAGTAATTCATATCATCTATGAAAATAAAAATGAATGTATGTATGTTTATTTGTACATTACATATATGTATATGTGTTTAATCCTTATCCAATCACGATAAAAAATGAGAAGTGTCTGTATCATTAAAACCATATTACAACTTGATCTTACTCTATTTTAAGATGACGAAAAAAATCAGTACTGAGGGTCGAAAATCTGCGTTTGTTGATTTCATTGCCTTAGTAATGCAAATGATCATACTGTGAATATACTTTTATAGTCCATCCAATATAGGAAGAACCCTATGACACATTTATTGCCCTGTGCTAAATATCGTCCGATATAACGTTGTAAAAACGTTCGCTACCTATACTTATTTTATCAACATAAACAAAAGCCTCTCTTCTTATATATAATAAGTTATTTAGGTAAATATATCACAATAAAAACAAAATAATAAAAAATATATGCATATTGTTACAAATTAGAAAAAATACGGCAATTTGTAACTATAATACTATAATATCTGACGCACGTAGAAGCCCATGTCACATTACTGCGAAAACCAGTGTTGGGGTACAAATAATCGTATTTTCGATTGTTTTTGTAAATACCTACTAAAATTAAATATTAGAATTATTATCAATTATAAGTGAATATTAACAGGTTTTAAGAGACATGTAAAACAAACTATAAATAATAATATTAGTAATATGAAAATTATGAAGAAAAGCAAGTGTAGTGATAAATATTAGCACATAACCTTAAAAACACATATTTTAGTCGGAATCCGATAAAGCAGTACATTCTAAATTGTCTTCGTCACTATCGGAATCAGAACTACAACTTTCACACACATTTATAATCAGGTTCTGTTCACTTAAATTGTCAAAATTCATCTCTTCGTGATATTCTGTCATTTTAACTGACTTAAACGCCAGAAGACAATTGAGCACAAAACCTTTTGACGTTCCGGCATGACAAATAATGAGGCGCTGGCCTTTTCCTTCAGGAGTTTTCGTCCTGGATTTAGCCGTGTCGCCGGTCCATATTTTACCAACAGTATGATTAGCATTGAGCCAAGTTTCGTCGAGAAAAACGACTTTCTCCCAATTCCTAATGCTCTTCATTTGCCTCAAAAAATCGCATCTTTTCAGGGAAATATCCGTGCGCTCCAATATAAACTTTCTTTTTTCACATTTATTATATTTGAGGCCAATGCTTTTCAATACCTTACTAAGAGACGTCGCACTGCCTTGAAATAATCCGACTGACTTTAGAGAACCTACCAGTTTAAGAAGTGTTGGTATTTCGTTGCGGTCATAGTATGCATACACGTGATTCCGAATTGCCGCCAAATCAAAGCTATCGGGTTTTGTTATTGAGCATTTCTTCTGTCGTTTCTTATTTGGTGTTAATAATTTTTTCTCTTCTAATGAAGATTCACCGTATTTCTCCTCTGTGATCCGAGACACTGTAGATTTACTGATTCCTAGGGCATCCGCAACCCGATCTCGAATGTTTTCAACAGACAGCAATGGTCCACCATTTTTTTTTTCTTGATGAAAATAATCACGCAAGCGTACGACAAATTCACGTGATTCACTGCTGAGAATAGTTCTTTTCTGTCTCTTCGGCATTGTAAAAACACAAAAATATGATTCAATGAAACAACTTTAACAATACTAACAATAAATATAATAATTACAACAACAAAAACCACGAATCGATCGAAGAACAACACGCTACTGAAAGTCAAACATTTGTACTGAGCCGCCATGAAAGCGCCATGCGGAAATAGATATGCTTATATACGATTCACTTCGAATTCAAATTCGATTTTTTTTCGAAGAAGAAGAGAAAAAAAATCGACCTAATCGAAATAAATATTTTTGCCCCATCCCTTTTACAAGGGGCAATAAATGTGTCATAGGGTTCTTCATATATTGGATGGACTATAGAAACATATATTACATTGATTTTTTGTTTAATTAAGTTTAAATTTATAAAAAAATACAATGATAATAAACAAATATTATTAAAAATGAAAATGTTTCTTTCCTGACCTGAGCACCGCCGGTTACAATGCGCTAGTAATGTAATAATATCATAATAATAACATTCCCGTCGAGGACTTTCAAGCGTGGCAGACACGTCTCCATAAATGTCTTGATGCAAAGGGAGAGTGTTTGATAGAATTTAAGCATTTGTACAGGTCCGAAAAATAAATATATTTTTACCAGATAGTGCTTCAGATTACTTTTGTAATGGAGTATGTATATTTAATTTTCCATAACAAAAAAATACGTTTTTTTATATAAACACAATACCGACAAATGGTAATGGAGAAATCTCATTTGTGGATCCTATGACGCTTGCCATTTTAGAAGTGCGGCTAAGCGCTGCATATGGATTGTTGATCCGTTAACGTCAAAGAATTTACAACCGGTATTCACGCATAACCCATTTTAACAGATATTCACTATCAATGTAGTGGTGTTCACAGGACGACTTCTCTACCACCAATTTTAATTTAATTAAATTTTGACTGTTATTTTACGGGTGAAGAATCAAATTCACACCAAAGGGCAGTATTTATAGAGCTTCAAAACAGGATTACTAATATATTTATTTTTAATTTCCATTGGGGATCCAACCAATTACTTTCCGCATGGTAAGCAAAAGTTTTACCACTAAACCCGTTAATATAAGGGGAAGATTAATTTTCTATAGCGTCTTTTTCTATGGCGCAGTTCTTATCTCAACGCTATAGGAGTGTTGACTGTACATTGTATTATTCATGTTTGCTATCTCACCTGGTTCGCTCTTGACAAGTATAGCTGCACTCCTCATACTGTGACCGTGGAGCTATAAACCACTATTTAACTAAATAAATCATATACACTAAGAAACCAGGCTTATACATAAGTTAAAATACGCAACGTCGATGAAAGCAAGCACAAGCTTTTCATTTGGACCAAACGTATGATACATTATAAGACCTAATTAATATAAATTATTTATGCGAATACTCAGGGATAATGCTTTATCTACTTGAGTATAATAGGATCAAGTAATTGTTGTAATATATTCGATAATATCAGAACACTATTAATAAATATGTATAGAAACGCGAGCTAAACCACGTCCTTGAAAATGTGAGAGTTTAAAAAGTATTGCAACAATGCTAAATTAAATTTCCCTCATTTTGCAATTTATCGTGTAGGTACCTATTAATGAGAAAACAGTGTATTATCTCTGAGTATTGACGTGAAATATGTGTGAATTACAATTTTAAATGTTTTAAATGTTTGCTACAAATAATTGGTTGTTTCTTCTTTGAGTGAGTTCAATTATTACCTTATTTAACAATTTTCTTATGAAAAATTGCTTTCAATTATATTACTTATAATTTTAAAATTAATTTTAACTAAAAAATATATAAATTTAAGATATTTGGTTTGGATTTACAATTTACATTTAATAAATTGTGAATCAAAACTAAGTAATTTTAATTAATTATTTTTTTAATTAAAATTTATTTTTAAATTATAATTATTAATTATAATTATGCAGTTTCACCAAGTATTGGCAGTTGATAACCTTAATGGTATTATATTTCTTACTTTGCAATTTAATTCAAATTCATAAAACTGAATTTTATTTTATTTTTTATACATTAAATAAAGAAGCTCCAGCGTTCCCATGGTAGAACGCCAGCATCTGTCAGGGGAAATAAAAATTATTATAATGGCAGCACTTGTACGTTAGAGAAGCATGATTAGTTACATTAGTGATTAATTTGTTGATTATCACAATATGGAAAGTACGGCCATGCCTCACTGAATAAAGAGCGAGACCAACCAAGACAGGTGAGTTAGCACATATTCTTTAATGTCACTAATATAAAACAATGTCAATATCACTAGGGGCCTCGTCCCGGATTGATACGCAATACAATCATTTATAAATATTAAATCCAACCTAACATAGGCTGCCACAAGCCAGTCATTAGCCCTCATCACATGTTAACAACCCGTTTGCCAAACCGCGAGCTTCTAAAAAAATCTATATGGCGCTGATGTCAAAATGGCATTTAAAATATAAAGTTTTGAACAATGCAAGCAGTCTGTCGCCAGACATCGGTATAGGGAAAGGCTTTGTGGGAGCGCTCCCTTGCATTATTTCTATATTTGTTGTAAAATGGAATAAGAGCAAATTATGTAATGCTAAATCAATGTTCCATAAAAATAATTTTAAAGAATATTTATTTAACAGATTTATATATTTAATTAACCTCCAAGGAATGTCTGTCTCAATTCAATGAAATTTTTATGAAGAAATTGTTCTTTTAGATATTTACACAATAATTAATAAAAAGTTCATCGGATAATTGCTATTTTTTATGATTTTTTTTTCTAATATGCTTAAAAAATGCTAAAAAATTAAAATATGTTTTTGTAATGTGTATATTTTTCTAAAGAATACAATAAAGTGAAATATGCAATCGAGGCTTGTTTGAAAACCACATGATTTGAATATATGAATTTATGGAGTAGACATTTTTCTTTACTTAGAGATATAGGTAAATGTTTACTAGCCGTTTGGTGTAAAATAAAATCATAGTAAAATGCAAGAGAACTCCCACAGATCCTGTCCCCATACCGACAAACTGCTAGGATTGTTCAAAAACCTTATATTTTATATGCCATTTTGACATCAGCGCCGTCGGATTTTTTTAGAAGGTCGTGGTTTGGCAAACCAGTTGATAACGTGTGATGAGGGCCATTCTCCAGGACACGCTACAGTCCTCAACACCAAAAGGCCCCACGAACCGCTGACGAACCTTGACACTACGTCTCCTCCATCGACGATAAGTTCATTAAACGCTTACTTAAACATCACCGAATTCGACTCGATTTGTCTTAACGAGGCACTTACTTTTCTATCTGAGAGGTTTTCAGTCAGCGAAGCTATTTGTTTATCTGCCGCTAATGCTGAGTTTGACCCCTGAACAATATTTTTATATTCTTGACCTCAAACACGAGTTGATGTGTCAAAAAGACGCCCGAGATCTTCTTTTACTGGTTTAGCTACTGCAATGTTTTTTAAAAATAATCAAATTTTATTTATTTCTTTCAGAAACATTACAATCAGGTATTTACTATTATTAACAATAATTATTAAAACGACCCGAAGCTCATTAAACAGAAGACTCCACGAAATAACTTTGATAAATAAATTCGTGGAGCTCATGTCGAACCTGGGCTTCTCTCAAGTAGAATATATTCAATTTGGTTGAACAGTCTAATCACTCTCCCAAGAGGCATAGTCTGTGGCAGGTTAGTATTACCTCTAGGAAGAACAAACAATCTGTGCCTCCTTATCCTTAAAAAATTGTCAGGGACCAAACCGATTTCTAACAAAATATCAGGATTTCTGCACGCCGCGCACTAGCCGGAAGAAATGCATACTCGAGCACATTGTATTCCAATAGACACCAGAAATTCAACATAATGATAACGATGCTGATATGTTGAATGTTATCTGTTGCAGTTCGCAGTGGAGTGCATTAAAAATATTAGAAAATATTTGAGTGCACTAAAAAGACATATTGTAATGCACTCAGAAGAAAAGCCATTCCGTTGTAAGATATTTAGTTATGAAAGTTCTCGGTCATCCCAACTCAAACTGAATATTGTAACTCACACTGAGGATAAGCCATTCTGACCTGGAAATCCCTAAACAGATTAAGAACCAGAGTTGGTAGAACAAAGGACAACCTCGAGCGGTGGGGAATGCTTCAGCAGGGAGAGACACTATTGTGCGACTGTGGAGACCTGGAGACCGCCTCACACCTAAGATGCTGCTCCATGTGCCCAACAAGTTGCACATCTCAGGACCTAATGCTGGGCAACACACGAGCTATCGATGTTGCCAGATATTGGGAAAAAATAATTTGCTATCGCTGACACGAAGAAGAGTTATAATTGTGCTGTATGAGTCAAAAAGTTTAAAACTGCATAACTTTAAACACATCGGAGAAAAACCATTCCGTTGCAAGATATGTAGTTATAAATGTACTCGGTTATTTAATTTAAAATGCCATCATTTAAGACACACAGGGGAAAAGCAATTCAGTTGCAAGGTGTGTAGTTATAAATGTATTCGGTTAAATGATTTAAAACTCCATAATTTTGCACATACTAGGGATTTTTGATATTTTGTACTTCACATATTTTTATATCAATCTTTAATTATTGACTTGAATATAATTCAAATAAAACAATTAAATTAATAAATAAAAATTCTTATTACAAATAAGAAGTATTTTATTTACTTTATCGAGAGATTTTTCTTTCTCAAGCTTTATTTTACGCATCAGCCGTTTTAAGAAATCCATTGTCTTCAGCAATCTTCAATAAACGTTTATTAAGTATTTCTACAACTTTTTCAATAATTTTCCTATCATAAACACTACCCAGGTTGTACACGTTTCCGTTTGTACGTTTCCTATTTTTTGTTGTTTTTGATCAAACTGCTGAGGGTTGTATTCCTTTGAAATGTTTTTTGTACCATCCTTCACGTGTACAAAGATACTGACAAGTGGAGCTAAAGAGAGTCAGTTTCTTTAATAAATAAATGGATCTCAAAACGAATAATAAAAATATAAATAACATCTCTCTTGGATTATAAATATTTATTTATTTATTTACCTTGTTTTCACATGGATCACGTAACAAAAGTTCTCTATTAGGAGACTGCAGTTTCGACTAACTCGTAGTCTTTCTCAATCCTTCTCTAGTTAAGAGATAACTGAGCTGCGTTGTACTTTATAAGTGGTGTAACACCTTTTTGTAGGGCAGGGGGTGGGGGTGTGTCTATCAGGAAAGGAGAGGGAGATAGGTAGTGTTGCAAGGATGAAGGAAGAGATAAATACATAAAAATCTCTCTTGGAGACCACAAGAACCATTTTTTACATCATTAGAATGTTTCATGGAACACCTAAATTATCAATGAATTGTATTGAAATGGAAAATGATTAGCCCTGAAGGCGATGTATTCTCAAACAAAAATAATTATGTTTTTGTTTATTATAATTATATATTTTAATTATCAATCATATTTAATGTGTTTAAATTATGATTTTTTAATAACATGTTATTTTTAATTGGACGCTTGTATTACTTACGTGGTGCTTTTTCTTAAACACTTATGTTTACTTTAGTGGTGCCACTGCCTTCTTTGCATTTTCCACAGATAAAATTTGAATATCTAATGCCTACAAAAAATGTTTTCATAGTGGAAAAAAATTAGAAGTCAGTGACATATTAATTACAAAAGCAAAAAGCACCACTAAAGTAATTAAAACATCTAAATTAATGTATTTAGTTGTATAAAAATTATGAATTAAAATAATACTTATAATCAATATTATAATGATTGATTTTCAAATTTTATAGGGCATTAAAAGTAGGCATTGATCAGCATTGACGGTTTTTAGTTTTAAGAAAATGAGATTTCTTAAATTACTTACTTCCCATTTCCCACTTCCCATTTCCCACTTCCCATTTCCCACTTCCCATTTCCCACTTCCCATTTCCCACTACACTCAAAATTATCTTTTAATTACTAAAATCATTTATAAATTATTTATTTGTTGTTAAAAAGAAGCCCGAAAAGTTTTTTGACTCAAAAAAATTATCTCAAATTTACTGTTATCAATATTTTGTTTTCATTGTTCAGGGTTCAAAGTATGTGGAGTCGACTAAGCCTGACGTCTGCTGCGGCCAGTGTGTGTCCGTGGCCTGTGGTGGATGGCCAGGAGAGGAGTGGACCTCCAAGGACCACTGCACCAACTACATCTGTCTCAACAACACGGGATCTGTGTGTAAACACTTCTAACGCTAATGATATACTTGTTAAATACTTCCTTCCTTGGTATAACATAGATCCCACTGAGCCTTTTAACTTCCTTAAACAGCTCTTTATAAAGTCTTAAACTATTTATCTGTCAGTATATTTATACATGTTAGGAACTCATGAATTCCATCTCATTGATGGTGAAACCACGGTATTCCAGCAAGTGATTAGACGGTGGCGCCACGTGTATAAACATATTAAAGTATATTTATACACGTGGCGAACTTAGGAAGCTTTCATTAAATTTGTAAATTTTTTCAGCGTTTCTTTTCGTTTCTTTTTTATGGTATTATGTTTTAGCTGTCAACCAGTGAGCTAGTGTTGTATTAAATCTTGTATTATTTATAATGATGTTTATTTAGTTGCAAGTGCAAGGCGTGGAAGTGACTTGTCCAGGTGTAACGCCGAGCTTGCGGCTTGAGTTCGAGATCGAGGAGATCCCCATCGAGGGTCAGTGCTGCAACGAAACCAGCTCCAAGGTCGGTATTCTACCTGTAAACCTACAACAGTAAATTAAAACTCCATATTTAATTATCCATAATTTGTTTTTGTTGTCGTCCAGTTGGAGTCTGATGTAAGTCACCGACTGACCCTTGCCTGTCTTATGAATGCCGCGCCAAGGACGCCACCTCACTGGAGAAGAGAACCAATGTCAAGCAGACATGACACCAAGTGTAAACAGATAACTAACAATTGTTCTCATCCCTCATAGGAAAGGTTAATCAAACAAAAACACATCCAGTAACAATTTATTATATTCAAGATAATATATCAAGATATTGTTTGATTTAGTTGATTATTCGCACCTGATATTTAGGATCTATATATTATACTCCAGAAAAATATTACCATCACAAATCATAATCGGAGACCTCATTATTTTGCAAGATTATTTATGTTGTTATTAGCCAGTTTCAAATTCAATAGTTCTGTAAAAACTTATATTGATTCATTACTGTACTAATGAATATATAGCATTGAGCCTAAGTAATTAATATTATATTATAAATTATAATATTTCACATGTTTTCCCAAATAACTAATAATACTCTTATTGTAACTTGTATATAAGCCCGGGTTCTAGTAAATATAATTGATTTAGTTGAACAGTCAGGGAACACTAAATATTCTCAAGCCTTCTGAACCTTCGCGCCAGACTACCTTTTAGTGGCTTTCAAGTTTTTCATTCTGTATTTCAGCGGAGAAACCGTGACGTCATTTACCTTTTTTCATAAAACACTTATCCTTAGCTATTTAGTGTTTATAGATGCAGATATTTTTTTAATAAAATATTAAATAGATAAATAGGAGTACTTCAATTATATTTTGCAACTTGTTTAAATATAGATCACACTGAGAGATCATTCTTTATCAACGGAATAATGTTTCAAATACAACATTAGAAACACAATGAATTGTCAAAAAACTAATACATAGACTGAACCAAAATTGTTACAATACTATCATTATACGAGTACAACTAAAAATAAATATGCGTGGATGATATATTATTTAAAATAAAAAAAGAAATAACAAAGTCAAAAAATTCAGAAAACTAATGCCATCGTCGAAAGAAAAAAAGGATCTAGGTGAGCTGGCAGCCCATTTAAAAGCACCATCGCAGTTGAATTGAATTGAGTACTTGAAACTCTACTAGAACCAAATCTAATAGAACAAAAATGTGTTACACCACTTATAAGTACAACGCAGCTCAGTTATCTCTTAACTAGAGAAGGATTGAGAAAGACTACGAGTTAGTCGAAACTGCAGTCTCCTAATAGAGAACTTTTGTTACGTGATCCATGTGAAAACAAGGTAAATAAATAAATAAATATTTATAATCTACTAGAACCAACTGGAAAGGTTGAAAGAAACAATTGATAGCTGCGAGCACGGGAATAATCGAGCTGAGCCGTATTTTGAACAAAATGGTGAAGGCCTATCTCCTTAAAACACTGATTAAAAAGTCACCCAAAATATGCTTCAGATACTTCAGCGTTATCTCTTCAAGTCTTCAAGTATATTATAATCCCAGGTGGACCACAAAAATTCGCCTGTCTTAGCACCATGTGACTTCTGGCTATTCGCTTAATTCAACAGACCGCTCCGTGGACACCGTTCTAAATCAATAGAAGAGATAGAAACCGAAAGGAAGTTACAATTGTTAAATAAGTTTTATAAATAAACTTTATTATACTTTCAATAATGATATGTTTACAAGGTTTTATTTTTGTCGTAAAATTATTCCTCCGCCTTGATAGTATTTTGTGTCAGTTCTTGTTGTTTGCTTTGTTATTACTCATCAGTATTCAAATCTTATATTGATCAATGAGGCATTCATTGTGTTTAACCTTTCCCCTGCCAGACCAATTGTGCAAGAAAGACCCCCATAGGCCAGCCGTTTTCAATGTCAGAAAAGTCATTTAAAAAAATCAACAAGTGCTTAATATAATGTTATTTAATGTAAACTTACCAAATTTGGATGTTTTTCCCCTTTTCCATTAGAATAGACACACTTAATTGATAAATAATGTTGTGATAATTTATACGAACAGGGTTGTCACAAATTGTGTAGTTTAATAAAAGCCGAACTAACCACTTTACCGGCGCTAACTACTACACTCATTTATATACTATAGATTTATAACGAATGATACATTTCAAAACAAGGCTCCACGCATAATGATACATTGCATTGCTTGCAGATATATCTCGATTCTCTTCGTATTTTTTTACTTTGGCATACCACACATCTTTTAGTAGATATTGATTTGTGTTCAGTCGATGGACACTTTCCCATAAAATGTCTCTCTTGGAGTCGCGATGGCAATTCCGATTTTCGTTTTCGGAAAGCTGTGTGCGGTTTTTGTTCTCTTTTGTGTTTGTAAAACAGTTGCCGAATAACTTCCAATTGAAATTCCGCCAGTGATACTCGTTTTCCCGTATTTTCCCTATGTATGATGTGAGCGTTCAAGAGACAAAGATCTATAAGATGGAAAAACACCTTCTTGTACCATGTCATTGATTTTCTTGTTGAATGTACAAAAGATAACACCATATCACATTTATCCACAGCACCCATATTTTTGTTATAGTCTATAACACTCTCCGGTTTTAGTATCGGCTGGCCAGTGATGAAGTGTTCTTTTTCTGTTTCGATAAGAGTTTCAGTATGAAGATTGGTTAGCATTACGACTTCTTTTTTATCTTTCCATAACTGAGCAGACATATTATTAGTATGATATGACTCCATTTCACCTCTTTTAAGTTTTCTTGTAAACTGGGGCATATTTTTTCGATTTTTCCTAACTGTTCCACAAACGTTAGTTTTTTTATTAGAAAGTGCTTGAAATAACGCTGGGCTAGAATACCAGTTGTCTACATATAAAGAATGACCACGGTTGAGATATGGTTCAATCAAATGCATTACTATACTTCCAGATTTGCCTAATTCCTCAATCAATGTGTACGTTGTAGTAGATCCCGTATACATCACAAAATTCAAAACATATCCTGTGGCACAATCGCAAATTACAAAAAATTTGATTCCAAACCGGCTTGCCTTTGATGGTATGTATTGTTTGAAAATTAGACGACCTTTAAAAAGTAAAAGGCTTTCGTCGACACAAATGTTCATAAACGGATACATTTTTTCGCTAAATTTCACTTTTAAAAGGTCCATTACAAGTTTTATTTTAAATGTTCTATCACCCGGTACTTGTTCATCATTATTGCAAAAATGAAGCATTCGCAATAAAACTTGATATCTGTTCCTCAGCATAGTGTCAGAATAGATCCTCGAGTGAAGCAATATGTCCGTGGACCAATGGTCCGTAATAGTGTTTCTCGAATTCCGAGACATCAGCATAGAAATTCCTATGAAAATATACATTTCATCACTCGTAGTATCAATCCATTGCTGCATTCTATTTGATGTCGAGGCAGTTTTATTCACTATATAACTATGTTGTCTATTGGTTTCCGTCACAATCAAATCCATGACAGTTGAATTGAGGAATATTTTGAAATAATCGGCCTCCTGCATATTATCAGTATCAGCTGTTTTTGCACCGAACGATGAAGAGTCAAAATTATGTGTGTTAGGAGAGAAAGGTCCACTTTCCCAATAAAACACCGGTCTATCAATGTCCATCGATGTAGTAGCATTTGCTAAATCTTCTGCCGGGTTATAATCGTCGTACTCTAAAAAATCTGGTATATCCTCCACATCACTATCATCCGATTCAGCGGTTTGACCAATAAATTCGTCTTCGTAAGTGAAACCTTCCATTGCACTTAATTTTTCACAACACTGATTTTACAGATAAAAATATTGTTTATAATATAATACGTACATATAAACAGAACAAAAACGAAAATATATGATAAAATAATTATAGCCGCGAGTATAAAAATAAAAGCCGAACCGAAAACGAAACCGCTCCGTGAGACAAAATTTGAGACACTGATAATCAAAAATAATAAACGAGTCACTGTCCTTGGTTCAAAACATTCAATGGGGGACTTTCCGTATTTCAAATTTTACCGTTGAGTGTTACTTGATATATGACGTGATGACCCTGAACGACATACGTCAAACGCAACGCTTACTAAAAATGCTTATATTGGTTAATATATCGATATTTGACATGCGGTAAAAATTTAACCACCTTGTCAACAGATGGCAGAATACGACCGTACAAAATAAAAGTCGAAATATATTTCTGATAGACTCCTACAACGTTTTTAAGATCTGGCGAGTTAACTCGTCCGTGGCCTGGCGGGACTTAACGAGTTTGGCGAGTTAACTCGTCCGTGGCAGGGAAAGGGTTAAAGATTTGAAATGACATTTTTCTACTCGATGTTCTTTCCTTGTCATCATCATCATCATCAGCCTGTGTCCGTCCACTGTTGAACGTAGGCCTCCCGCATGAGTCTCCATCCTCTTCGATCCTCCGCCTTCCGCATCCAGGTCACTCCCGCTTTTCTTCTTATATCGTCAGTCCATCTTGTAGGGGGTCAGCCAATGCTTCGTTTGCCAGTTCTTGGGCGCCATTCCAATACTTTTCTTCCCCATCGACCGTCGTCTCTTCGACAGATATGTCCTGCCCATTGCCACTTGAGTGTGCCTATTCGTTGGGTAGCATCCACTACTTGAGTTCTTCTGCGTATTTCCTCGTTTCGGATTCTATCTTTTAGCGACACTCCGAGCATGGATCTCTCCATAGCACGTTGGGTGACTTTCCTTGTATTGTCTTAATATTAACACCATTGAATCAATTGAAATACACACCTAACACATCGTTTGCGGGAGACGCTTAAAGGCTTCTTTTCCATACTGTTGGTAGAGAGCGGGAGACGCTTAAAAGCGTTTTTTGTATTTGTATACTGTTGGTAGAGCGCGGGAGACGCCTAAACGCGTTGACACTTAGAGTAACAACATATTACGAGAAACGTGTGATTCTTGGTTACTCTCTGAACTAAAAATTAGGTGCCAGCTCCTTTGAGACGTGTAATACCTATACCGGGTACCTAAACCCGGCAATTCGTGGAATTAGGGTTGGGTGGCCGACTGTGGTCATAAAATATTCACTTGAAAGCTGTAAGATAAACATTTCGTTTTTGTCTTTACATTTATTCAGTGTTATAGCGATACTGTTTCGTTCAAGACGTTCTCCATTTTCGTTTCTGTCTACATTCCTCTTTAAGAATTTCGTATAAAATACCAATCATTGTATGATATATTCGTAATCGATCGCTGTTGTGTTTAAAGTTATTTGTTACATATTTTTTTTATAAAAAAATACCTAATAACAATGGACTACGTTAGTGATGAGAGTGACAGAGAATTGTGTGCTGATAATTTATCAAAGTATTCTTGTGATAGTGACGTTGAGAAACATACAGATGATGAATTTAGTGATGATGAAGTTACAGCGCGTCCCCAGACTTTTTTCCGTCGAACAATTGAAAGCAGTTCGGATTCAGACTTACATGAATATGAAGAAGAATGGTCATCGGCAGATAATACACCAGTACTGGAAGAGTTTTTAGGTCGCCCAGGTAGGTATAAATACCGATAATGCTCCGAATAGTGTAACGGAAGCAACAAATTTATTAAGAATCAAACAGATATTATTATCAAAATATGCACAAATTTAAAATATGCAAGAAATCTCTCAAATGGAAAGACATTACAATACAAGACATGAAGAATTTTTGGGACTTATTATTCTTATGGGACAAGTCCATAAGGACGGTCCACAAAGTGCGTAGCGAAACCCGGTATATGTGTAAATTCTGTGCTGTACCATTACATAAAGGGAACTGTTTCCAAGGATATCATACTTAGAAAAAATATTAGTGTTTATTGTTTTGTATTTTACAAAATATATATTATGTTGACCGTGCATAAAATGACTAAATCGACAATACGACAAAAGTGCACTTTTTTCCAATGTTTTATATTTAACCTTGAATATTATAATTTTTTATCCAAAAATATAATTATTTGTGACCAGATTATAATAGAAAATTTCATTTAAGGTAAAGTACTCAAATTTTTATTTAAATATGATCAATAGTTCAGAAGCTGTAGCTGTTTTACGTGAAACGTAATTTGGCGCGCGAATCTGACAAAATTGCCCGCTTTACGGGGTGGATTAATTAAAAACCCCCCGCAAACAATGTGTTAAGTTTTAATGTCTTGTGGCACAGCTAATATGTAAATTTTTGAATTTTAACAAAAAATATATAAAAAAAAATTGTTGAAACAACGGTCATTTATTTTATTGATAACTATAGCAGTTGCTCTTTATTAGGCATGAACTTTGAAAAGTAAATTACTCAAGTGCAAGGAATCCCGTTAATTACTACAGCTATGTTTTTTTTTCTTAGCAATTTTTCTGAAAGATTTTTTTACGCACTCACTTCCTGGAACAAATTGTCTTAAAAAAAGGTCATTTCAATCAAAAGAAAAGATTGTTTTGGATTTTTTTTTATTTTATTCATAAAATTATAACTCCTTGAAACTTAGATGTGTCTTCCAACACCGCGAAGAACACAAATCTTTTGTAAATGTTCGTTGTATTGCAGGAAGGGTCAACGTGGCGTTCTTCCGATGGTGATCCTCGCAAGAACGTGTGCTGCAGCCGCCTGTCCAAGGTGGAGAGCTGTCAGGAGAGATGCGCGTCAGGGCAGACGCTGCGGCCACTGGGGACTGCATAGTGGAGGACGTGCTCTTCAAACCAGGTCACTATTTAATTCCATTTTAATACAGGGGGGATGCCCACCAATTTTAGTTAGGGTGCTTCCGGTCCCGAAGGAGACCCCCCGGTTCCAGTGGGGTCCTCCCGGTCCCGAAGGAGACCCCGACGGGTTCCCTCCGACTTTCCGGTGGGAGGGTGAGTCCCCCATTCCGGATGAAATATCACTATTTTTTCCTTTGGTTCTCTCTAAACTCAAGACCTCTTCACTTTTACATTACAGGAGCGGGGTGGTGCTGCCTGACAAGTGCACGAAGTTCACTTGCTCGAAGCAGGGAGACAGCTGTTGGTGGCCGCCCAGCAAGAGTCCTGCCCCGACGTGGCCGGCTGCGCCCCCGAAATGCTCTATCTACCGCTGTGGCTGCTGCCAGCACTGCAACATCCATCGCTGCCGCAAAGTGAGTTAGTTATCCATAACAATCTGAAAACAGAAATATGGATTTAATTCAGAAAAGATTATTTTGTTAGTATCAGAGTATGACAGCTGTTTGTCACTTTGGCCTCAGTCATACACCCAAAGGAAAGGATTTTTTAAAATAAATAATGTAATCAATCATCAGTGGCACATGACTCTGTATAGAGTCCTGTGCCACTGCAAGCCTGCCTTGGCCAAGACTGTGGAGCTGGTACAGCAGGGTGCCTCATGGCAAATGCATCAACAAGCGCCGCTTCAAGGAGTGCACCGGTGCCTGTCACTCTGGCACCATCTATAACCCAGGTCAAGTCATATGAGATGATCAAGCCATGTTGAATTGTAAGCATTGTTTAATGGTTATTATATAATGTTGTGTTTATTGCAAGTGTGGCCAGGTGGTCAAGGACGGGTTGATTGTGTTGCTGACCTCTGAGGACGGCCACACACACGTTCAGGAAGCATGCGGCCATCCCCGCAGCCTGCAGTGCCGCGCGCGTGTGTCACAGACACCAGCCAAGTCCACCAAGACGCTACCGACCCTCGCTGTTAGGGCAGCGCCCCAACGCTGTGGCGATATGGAGATGATAGACCCCAGCCTTGTGCACTGAAAGTACCATTAGAGAAATCAATTTTATGTTGGACGTTTGATCCGAACGGTAAAAAAAAGCATTTAGAAGAAACAAATATATGCTTTGTATGGGAAACATTTCTTTACCGTGCAAGGGATGAATTTTTTAATTGTATTTTTATAATAGTTATGTATGTTTTTTTTACATTGCAAAGAAAATAAATGACAATATTTGAGATTTCGCTACAAATTTGTTTTATTTTTGAGGAAAATATGATGGATCAAAAATTGTGTACCTAAAATGGTATAATGAAGACAAATCTGGTTTTCTCTGACATGAATAAATTTACGTAATCCACCCCAACGGTTTAGCTACTAATTAGCATGGAAACAAAACAGGCTTCGTGTGAAAAATTTACTTACTTACAAACTGGAATCATGAAATGTTTAATTTAACTATGAAAATTAAGGATCCATTTTACATTTTTCTTTAACACTATCGGAGTAACTTTGAATTGAGCACCATAACAATATATCACCAATCACTTTGGCTCAACAGAGCTTATTTTGTTCAATCTTTTAAAATTGCCACATAAGGCAGGGACAGAAACAAGAAAAGGTATTCCGAGATGTTAAACGATATCATACAATTGGTTAGGATTTTATGTCAATCCAAGTAAAAAGGCTCACTGAAACATTAAAGTTACTAAAATCATTTGGCATAATTTTCTCTAAAAACAGATACCAATCAGTGGTGACCATAACCTACAACTAAGAAGCGAATGCGAGGAATATGTAAGATGAAAGAACAATTTTCCTGATTTTACATGATATAGGTTTTTTTTAATGAAAATATATTCTACTGCGAAAAAAGAGATGTCAGTATATCTTGGAACCATTCTATTTTTTAATTAAACTTTCCTATATATAATTGGTTTTTAAAACTAACTATTCCTTGTATTATGTTTACAAACTGAAATTATATTATTCATTAAACTGAATTTTAAGAAACGAAAACATACTTATAGTACGGTCGGTCGTGAAAATGATGTTAGGAAGAGAAATAAATAAAAGAACAGCGACAACAAATATGAATTAAATTTTAGAATAATATTTTAAACATTTTAAAATGGCCGTTCTGTATTACAACAGCCTTAAATTATTTGTTTATAAAATAATATTGAATTATTTTTTGTAATTAAATTTAAAGTATCCTATCAAAAGAGTTTTACCCTAAGTAAGAATTTGACAATTTTGTATCGTAATCAGATGAATGGTCTAGGAATGTATAAAAGACAAAAATACACACATTGATTTATATATACATATATAGATAATAATGATCCTCGAAATTAAGGAAAAATTCAGTTTCACAAATGATTTCTATCATAGCTGGACTTAAAAAATTGTTTCTCAGGCTCAGGTCTAAGTTTATAAAAAATTATTTAACATACCTGATGACAAGGAACTTGGTGATGTTTTTGCTGTCCTCCAACTTATTGGCCAAGAGTTGAGAAAGTCATCAAGCGAGATGACTTCATCTTTATTGATGTCTAACAGCCGTAGAAGGTGAGCATTACATAGCCTGGGACACCCTAGTGAGCATCTCGCGTCAAAACTCGGACTGGAAAAGAAAAACCAACAATGATATTTACAAGTATTTGGTCGATTTCTTTTTACAGGCGTTTCACAATTGGGATGAACAGCATTTGAAAAACTTCAGTACATTATTAAACCGAAAATTGTTCAATGTCTATAAACAAAGGCGTTTCACCAATGCTCCTACATCCTAGCAGTATTATTACTGGTGCAGAGACATGGAGTCACAGGTCTTCTCAATAAAATAAAGGTCAAGATTACAAAACTATGATATATGATAGTAGTATCTACTCCTGAGTATCATTTCTCATTGGTAGATTTATACTATGTCACAAGTAAAACAGACATATTTTTACACATTTCTTGCCACACTTGTTGAAATAACTGCCACACAGATGCTGATAGAAAAAAGTTTAAGCCCTAATGTATTTATATCAAGAGATAAGTTAAGAGACCACGGCAATAAAGGTTAATCTTGTTAATTGGAAATATAATAAGAATACAAAAATTATGTTGAAACTATGAGATACACTATTGAAATGCCCTTGAGGTTGTACACATCGTAAAAACCAAAGAAGATTATAAAAACAAATGAACCCAACTAAAAATAAACAAAGATAAGTTATGGAGTATTTTCACATGTCTTTTTGTTCCCGTTGTATCAGAAGTTCGATGACAACATCTCACACGTGATTTTTGGCATCAATATACATTTTGAGAACATTAGTCGCCGTTCTAGTTTAATTGAACCTAACCTTAGCCAACTTAAATAACTCATAAACACGTTTCTATATTAAATTACGAGTAAAGTATCAAAAATAAGAAGAGCTCAAGTAAAAAGAAATGACTTGAGACGAGTCTAAGACCACGGGGATAATTTGTGACAAACATATACCTCCGGTTAGAGAGGAGAGCGTACATCAAAGAATGAAACATTACATTCACATCCACCTATTCTGTTATATCTTCCCACATCGGATTACAGGTAAATGTAATAAACAAATCTGGACGGCCATATGCCCGAACATACGTCATTGCATCTTGTGCGTATTCATGCATGTGACGTGGACTTTCTGTAAATGTGGCCGGGAGTATGACCGTTTTCCCCAAATTATTGGGATTCACGTTGCCATCATTAACAACTGCATCGCGTAAATGAATATACTCTTCGTAGAGGAGTCGTTCAGTTTCTATTTTCGCGTACATATCAACAATGTATTGATGGAACAAATGTCGACATTTTAAGATATGATTTTCAGCGTTTTCACGAATCATCAAACAATATAAATAGTAATTCATGGCACTGACTTTCTTATTCGTTTCTTCATCTGTTTGTGGATTTCTCAACG
The DNA here is from genome assembly GCA_022606575.1 of Glossosoma conforme. Lineage (NCBI taxonomy): Eukaryota > Metazoa > Arthropoda > Insecta > Trichoptera > Glossosomatidae > Glossosoma > Glossosoma conforme. Next base: position 1,536,560 of record JAGTXR010000099.1, on the reverse strand, counting down.
GGATGTTGAAATGGTATCCGTTTTCTTCTTGCCAAAATAAAATTGGATATTGCAATCCATCGTACAATCGATGTGTTTCTGAGACTCGCTGAACATTACCATTTCTACGATGAAGAATGATATCACGCGAGTTAAATTCTTAGCCAACTATAACGATCGCTACTTCATCAATTGTTGGTGCATTGTACTGTCTTTCGTGTTGACCGACAGGTACTTTGACAGCTCTAATTACAACTTTATAATACGTCCCTCATCACATTAGATTTCTTGAGCAGTCCCACCTGAAAAAATATATATGTAATGAAAACACTTAGATAAGAATAATTTCGTAGGTTTTCAGTTAGATTTGTAATTGGGTTGGGGGAAACAGTTTTGCTGTGTGTGGCGAATTTCTTCTCTCCAATATTTCGACCGCCATTGTAGGGGTCATCGTTAGAGTTGATAATTCATGATTTTTTATTTTTTTTTCGTTTTTTTTTGAGTCATTAAAATCGTCAAACTTGATCGTAACAATGGAAGTCGAAATATCGGAAAAAATATATTTGCTACACACGACTCAATCTAATGGCCACAATTCCACATCTAGAATAACTTCATTTGTATAGCGGGAGTAGGCGATTATTTATATCAATTCCGTGTATGTTCTTAGGACTAAATGCTTTTAAAAATGCATCGCCTTTAAGAGCGCGGGCTGATCATCACATCTTGTGAAAACATTATTGGAGAGTTGACTTAAATACTCCCAGTTAAAAAAGTAAATTAATCTTTCAGCCATAAAATGACAGGCATTCGTGTGTCCAACCTCCACACAAACACTACACGCATATTTCAAGCATGCAGCGTCTAGCCGTCTGGGCTGAACGTCACAGATCCTATTGGTTTCAATCAATTGTTTCTCCCTGTATTTATTTTAAAAGATCAAGCCATTAAACATTTTTATGGAGACTCACTGTGAATGGGTGATGATTATGGGACAACTTTCTAATACCACTAATTTTGTTTAATAGGGAATTGACACGCATTACTGGTGAGGGAGCACTTTCACACCAACTGGAATTGTATATAAGTGTCTTTATAAATTAATTAAAAATATTTTTCCTATAAACTTTAATGTGAACCGAACCCGGGATATTTTGAATGCTAGGCCACAGTTTTACCTCTAAGTAGGCCATATCTCTCGCCTAAATAAATCATAATATGTATATTAACACAAGAAAATATCACGCTCACCATATAGAATTGTAATACTTATTCAACTTTTCTCTTTATTGACTAGAATAATTAGGGATCTGAATGTCAAGATTAATGATGACAGTAGAATCGAACAATGTATTGATTATAAAAAATGACAAAACATTCATAGATTGCCATCAAGCATTGATAAAAACAAACCGTATCTAAAGTTGTTAGAATTACGATGGTTGGATGTCGAATAATAAACGAAAATAGCTTACGTGTGAAATGACTGTTACCAATATATTACTTGCCGTTGTATCGATATAACTTCATTTGCTTTGTTGCATAAATAACATAATATTAATTTATTAGTATATTTACTGATTCAAGTAATCGTGAGTTAACCTCAAAACACCGGCCGAACTGACTAAAGTTTGAGCCAAGAGCAACAAACGTCCATAAATACTTGTACTTTCTTTTCTTATACGGCTATTACGTTAAATTGTTTTAAATACCTACTTCTAATTTAGTATGTATTTTAATTTGAATTACAAAAAAAAATGTGTACAATTTGTAGACATTATGAAACTGATAAATACGTATGTTTTTAACATACGTATTTATCAGTCGCAATGTTTTGATTTTTTATTTACATTATACGCTCGGCTTTGGTATTTTTTTTTAGAAACAAAGTTCCCATTATTTTATTTGAATATTTATTATTATAAATGCTTACATACATTGATTTTGGTTCTGATGAACTGTAGTTTTTTAAATATATCGCTCTCAACTTTAAAAAAACTATTTAATATGATGTCTATGTAAAAGTGGAACAAAAAATAATAAATTAAAGGAAATTTACTCTTATTACGCCTTCAAATATTTCCATTTGCAGGTATTCTATTTTATATTCTTTTATGTACATGAACATAATGACGGCAAGAGAAAAATATCATCTATCGATTTTATTAACCTAGTCATTTTTAATGACGGCAAAATGCGGTGCGTTGTGATAATCCGCCACCTTTATTAAATTACAGCCCGGAATCTACACATCTCTCATTTTTAGAAGGATTAATTTTAAAATGCTTGTGAATAAATGAATACTGATAGAATAATAATAAAAATATACATACTTTGAATATATACTATGGCGACATCTGTCGTACGATAATAACAATGATATAAATACTAGTTTCATCGCAAGTTAGTCTGGGCATAGCAATGGCGCGATTCGCCGAGCGGTATGAATACCTGGGCATAGTTGGTTTCCAAGGTCCGCGGTTCGCATCCCGCTTCTGCCGTTATTTTTGTGCTTGGATTGACGCGTTGAAAAAAGAATTTTATGTTTAGTATATGTATATTTAAGTAATAATTTAAAATGGTGTTCACGAGAAGACTTTTATTACAAATCAATTTGGAAGTACAATGTACTTTTTTTTTGTTGATTGCTATACAAGAACTCAATATATTTGTTTGTTCTAAACTGGTTTGTAATTTCATACATTATCGCCATAATACAAGTTTAAAAGACGATGAATATAAAAAAAGCTCTTTAATATGACAATTTATATTCATTAAAACGTGTGTAGTATTCGTCAACTAATAAGAACCATCTCAGAGAGGCGAGCCCGATGGATTGGTCAGATCATGCGTCACGATGGACTTCTTCACGATATTGTGGAGGGGATGGTTGAGGGTATAAACTGTAGAGGGCGCCCTAGACGGGAGTATTTGCAGCAAGTATTCGAGGACATGAACTGTAGCGCTTATGCTGAGCTGAAAAGGGTTGCAGAGGACCGAGAGGAATGGAGATCGAGATGCAAGATTCTGTTGCTGCAAACCAATCCACCGGATTGATACTACGAAGAAAGAAGTATTCGTCAACGACCATACCATGTTGAAAGCACCGGTTCTCGTCCGATCACCGAAGTTAAGCAACATTGGGCGCGGATAGTACTTGGATGGGTGACCGCTTGGGAACACCGCGTGCTGTTGGCCCTTATCTTTTTACTTTTTTTACTGCAATTTTTTTTTTGGTGTTGATTAAACAATACTATCTTACAGTCATTTTTATTGCATGTTATTGAATATTTTTTTAAAGCGATATTAGCGTCAAATTTTTCTAATGAATTCGTAAACGTGATTTAAAAATTGCTTTTAAAATGTTTCATATAACTAAAGTCAAGTTACTAATTTAAATTATTACTAAATATTTTAATCTATCGTTCCACCAAGACCCATCTATGACCTAAATCAAAAATCAGAAAATTAAACTGGTTAGTCTATCTACAAGGGCCTTATATTTTATATTATTATTATAATGCTTAGTATACTATATTTATAATAAAAATACCTTTTATGTTTTTATAATAAATATTTTATCTTATTATATTTACACATTAATTACTGGCTACTCAAAATTATACTAATTAAATTAAGAACAAATAATTTACAAAATCAAATATTCATAGTGTATTTTCAGTGCTGGTGACCGTTTTTCTTCTGAATGAATTTCGTCTTGCAATCTGATTCTGAAGAAGTTGGAGGACTTCATCTGAAAAATAAAATATTATTAACTATTATTTATCGTATTGTATAATTCCTAAGTATTTAATATATGTATATTGGACTTTTTATACACAAGCATTTATTATTAACCCTTTCACTATGTCGCGGTTTGAATACAAATTATACTGTCAATTATAAAACTAGTATTTGAAGCATAAATGTACTTATCTGGTCTATTTTCATATATCACATTCGTTCTTGTATCCTTTAGCTATCAGATGATGCATAAAAAACTATTCTAAGAAAGTAGCAAAACAATATGTCACGTCAACCGATGTCAACGGTCGGGGAATCTTATGACGGCATATGCCGACAACCGATGCGTAAGGGTTAAAAGAATAGGCAATCCAGCGATTCTGAATTCGTATTAAATAAATTTCTTCAATAAGCTCGTATATTAAAATAAAATAAAATTAACTATAATAATTATAATAAATTAATCGGCAATAGATTAAATACATTGGCAGTATCCACTGTGTCAGTATGAATGTAGTCAGTTATAAAATTAAAATGATAGTTGTTATATATATTTATATATATATAAGTAATGAATGTAAAAATAATGAATAATTAGCACATTAAATGAAAACTATAATTAACCTATTATTAATTACCATTTATTAATTATTTACTGCCAATTTATTATTTTTACCACCCTTTTTTATGTTTTTATTATTGACCATTTCTCAAATAATTACTCTTTATTGATTGAATTAATTCCTGACAAAATAAATTATAATTTTAAAATTAATTTTAATGAATCAATTAATAAATTAAAATATTTAGTTTTAATTAACAATTTATTTTAAATGATTACATGTTTCGGCCTCCCTGGAGAGCATCTTCAATAAATTTATTATTTTTTTAATGAAATTTATTATTTTTTTAATTAAAATTAATTTTTATATTATAATTATGCAGTTTCACCAAGTATTGTCATTTGATAACCTTAATGTTAGACAAAATAAATAAATGCAATATAATCGAACATACCTAATCCATCGAGGATTGAATTCATCAACGACGGCGGAGGTCTCACCAAAGGACTCGATGACGCCAAACTTGCTCGCGTTGGTTGTCTTTGTACAACTGGTGGCGCAGGAGTGGGTGCGGTTGTTATGCTAGAGATGAGAGTCTGCAGAGCCATGTTCTGCACCTCAGGGTTGCTGAGAATGGCTTGGATGATTGGGTTTGAGAGGACTAACTGCACAGTCGGATTGCTCAACACTCCTTGAATCATGGGATCCGTGAGCACCGACTGTATCGTTATGTTTGATAGGAGATTTTGGACTATGGGAGATGCGAGGAAGTTCTGAACGTTGGTTGCCAGGGATGGGTTGTTTTGTCTGACCATGTCGTCATATGGCGTGCTGAAAGGGATGGCTTTAGGGATCTCGTTGGTTTGCAAGAAATTCGTTACTGGGTCGCGGCTTTGAAGAGTTTTTGCGTCGCAGGCGACAGCCAGCATCACGATACTTGTAAATAGTATCTGAAATAAATATGTTTTTTATGTAAGCACATACAGGAGAATACCGACAGTGTTGATAGTGATTCTGAAGTCTCATCTGTGGAATTCTATGACGCTTATCGAGTGTTAATCCGCTGAATTCATAGACTACAGGCATTATCCTTATTTTAACAGAAATTCACTATGAATGGGTGGTCTTCACGGGACGACTTTCGGCTACCACCAATTTTGATTAATAGACTATGACTGGCATTTTACGGGTGAGGGATCAAATTCACACCAATATTTTAAAGCTTAGAAATCGTTTTTTTTTTTATTGATGAATTTACTTACTAGTACATAAATGGTAAAGTGAATACGAGTGCCTCAGTGGAACCACACAGGTTAACGACTACTGTGATAAGTTTGCGTCTTAAATTATTCCATGAAAGTTCCGCCAAATAATTTCGGTAACTTCGGTGGAGTAAAATCACGGATATTTTGAAAAAAAGCACAATGGAAAATTGGAAATACTTGTAAAATATAATACAAAGTTATAGCAACCATATTACACGTAAGACATTTAAGACTCTAAGTTTCGCATAATACTTCATCCTTCCCATAACAGCTTTTTTTTCACACTTTGAAAGCAAGTATTTTCCTGCATATTTGGTCGGTCCTAAATTGATTATATTGACAGGTAGACGTATAGGGTACTGCTGACATGCAATAATGCTTGGTCCATCACCCCTTTGGTGCACTTGTTTACAAGTTTCCCGCACCCGCCGCTTAGCAGAAAAAAACGAGAAAACTCGTCTCTTGCGCTTTGGTATAAAAGGCGATATGACTAGTTTACTTGTGTATAGTATCAACTTGTCAGCGCGTTCTTTATCAAAGTACAGGCATATCAACTCTCGAGCATCGTCCCACCAAACATACGACGAGAAGTCACCACCGAGAAGGAGCTCTCCAAAGCAACTCATGACACACTCCACCCTATGTTTGGGTATCAAAGGATAACCACACGGCTCAAATCAAGAAGTGGTTTCCTACAGTCGACAACGGAACTGGTGATACCTCAGGCCACCCTGCGGCTGAACATGAAGAGAAGCGTAATTGAGGGGAATAATTGGATTGTCCCGAAAGAGAACCCAGCCCCTGGACACGACCAGGGGTGGAATATATGGAGGTCCCTTAATAGACTTTGGATCCGAGTATGCAAGACGAGGACACAAATTAAAGCCTGGCAGTTTTACAGCGGACCGATTGAATGTGACTGCGGTGCGGAGCAGACCCTGTCACACCTTCTGGAGTGTGCGCTGTGTCCGAGTAGCTGCACCCAGGAAGACCTCATGATGGCCGGGAGTAAGGCCATCGACGTCGCCCACTTCTGGGCAGACAGGATATGACACTGTTGCTTCCGACACAATTATATATATATAGCGCGTTCTGAAGTTAACTGTAGAAAAATATATTTAAAATAATAAGCTTTATTCCATATTAGTATAAGTAATCAAATGTTACTCACCATTTTTGATTGGATTGGTATACTTTCACTAACAATGACGCAAATAATTCAGAATTAAATTTATCTTTACTTTTAGGTGTAGTCTTTTAGGCGATTTTGGCAACATTAGACGCCCATTGTAGCTTACAGTATTTATAGACAATATTTCAACCCTTTCTCAAAACTTTCTACTTTCGTTACAAAATTACATACGAATACCTGCGTCATACCTTCAAGTATACTTATAATTATTTATGAGTACGTTTACGAAATTAGAGAAATCAAATATTTTGGTGAGCTATCTTAGTCATGAGTATGACCTATGTATCGTACGTATGTTTTATATTTCCTACATCCGCATCTTTCTCTCTCTGTCCTATATTCGCTCCCATTTCTAGCATATGTATGTCCACCACGAACTTAAGCTAGATGCTAAAATAAGCTACCCACATATATAACACACACATTTACGGTAACTATCCATTCAATTCATTTAATTCCGAACATTACCCAACTCTTTTTCTTCTAGGGATGCTTTCTTTCCATTCGCTAGAGTCACGGAGGAAAATTGCTGTACTCAAACATTCATTCCTTCTTCTTCGCGGTTCAATTTACAACCCTGGGATTCTTGAATGTTTTAACTTCTATGTTCCAGATAGGTACACCCGTGCTCGTACCCATCCATTGTTTGTGATCCCAGTTGATGCTTGTGGAGCTTCAAGCACTCAATTTGGTACAACGGCAATGTCGCTCTTAAATGGCCTACCAGCACACCTCGATCCTTTTCTTACATCCTTTTCCTCTTTTGTTGATGGTATTGTTCTTCTTGATCTCTGTGATCTTTGACACGTGTCATCTTCTTATTCTTTTGTGTTATTTTTTATTTTTTATTATTTTCTCTATTTATGTTTACTCTGTTTCTAAATATTTGTAAAATTGGAATTTCGATTCTGTATATAAATAAATAAATAAATATATCATCATCATCAAATACACCTCAGTAAGTTAGCACATGCCTAACACAGTCTTTTAAGGTAAAAAAGAAAACTGAAGGTGTTGATCATTAGCTTTTATAACAACGAATACTAAGTTGGACAACTGGTGCACTGGATATCTCGATAACCTAATCTTAGTTATTTCGTTAACGAGATCTATGGATCTCTGGACTCTAAGAGCACTGGACAGATCCAGTGCACCAGATGTCCCGTGCACTAAATTCCTCGTGCACTAAACGTCCAGTGCGGCCCACGTCGTTACCGATGAGTCGTTGAACGAGTTGCTTGGGAACAATAAGTCGTGACACCCAACAAAATAGATGTTCCAAATTTATGCAGTACAGACAAACATTAAAACATTATATATACACATTTATATAACATGACAAATAAAAAAAGATTATACAAATCGATGATCAAATAAGGTAATATAATACATTATAGAGACAGTCATGAAAAAGTAGATAAAAAGAGAAGAAATAATAACAGTGGAATCATCATCAGCCTGTGTCCGTCCACTGTTGAACGTAGGCCTCCCGCATGAGTCTCCATCCTCTTCGATCCTCCGCCTTCCGCGTCCAGGTCACTCCCGCTATTCTTCTTATATCGTCAGTCCATCTTGTAGGGGGTCGGCCAATGCTTCGTTTGCCAGTTCTTGGGCGCCATTCCAATACTTTTCTTCCCCATCGACCGTCGTCTCTTCGACAGATATGACCTGCCCATTGCCACTTGAGTGTGCCTATTCGTTGGGTAGCATCCACTACTTGAGTTCTTCTGCGTATTTCCTCGTTTCGGATTCTATCTTTTAGCGACACTCCGAGCATGGATCTCTCTATAGCACGCTGGGTGACTTTTATTTTATGGGTAAGACTTGCTGTCAGATTCCACGTCTCTGCGCCATAAGTTAATACAGGGAGGACGCATTGGTTAAACGCCTTAGTTTTAAGGCATTGCGGAATTTTCGCTTTAAAAATGTTCTTTAGTTTTCCAAATGCTGCCCATCCCAGTTGTATGCGCCTGCCGATTTCTTTTGAGAAGTTATTTCGCCCTAGTTGTATTACTTGTCCCAGATAGGTATAGTCTTTTACAACCTCTATTTCTGTTCCTCCAATGGAAATAGGATCAAAGTTCTGTGAAATATGACTATTAATCATGGCTTTTGTTTTATCCATGTTCATTTTCAGACCAATTTTGTTCTACGCTTCATTGAGGTCGTAGAGCATGTCTTGGAGCTTGTCAGGTGATTCGGCTATTAGCACTATGTCATCTGCAAATCGGAGGTGAGAAATGTACTCTCCGTTAATATTTATTCCACATTTTGTCCAGGATAGCAGTTTAAAAATATCTTCTAGGGCGTTTGTGAAGAGTTTTGGAGATATAACATCTCCTTGTCTAACACCTTTGTTTATAGAAATATTGTTAGTGCTATCATGGAGCTGGACCATCATTGTTGCAGATTTGTAAAGAGATTTTATTATCTCTATATACCGATAGTCTATTTTGCAGCGTTGTAGTGAATCTAGCACTGCCCAAGTCTCGATTGAGTCAAATGCCTTTTCATAGTCTACAAAGGCGAGGCCAAGTGGCTGATTATATTCTTCGGTTTTCTGAATGATTTGTCTTAGCGTGTGGATATGATCAATTGTACTAAAGCCTTTCCTAAACCCAGCTTGCTCTCGAGGTTGAAATTCATCAAATCGACCCGTCAGCCTGTTTGTTAAAATTCTGGAGAATACTTTATACACATGGGAAAGAAGGGAAATGGGTCGGTAGTTTTTGAGCAGTGATTTATCCCCTTTTTTGTGGAACAATATCACAATACTCGTACTCCATGTCGCCGGGGTTTCTCCATGTTCTATTACCTTGTTGAATAGTTTTTTAAGCTCTTTCAACAGAGGGATTCCTCCTACTTTCAGAAGCTCAGATGTAATTCCGTCTTCTCCAGGGGCTTTGTTGTTCTTAAGTTGTTTTAGGGCCGATTTAATTTCGAATATACTTATATCTGGGATGTCTTCAGACCAGTGCTTTGTGAGAGTAGCCCTCTTGTCGTCCGCAGATCTGTCATTAGGACCTGGCATCGTAGATGAATACAATAACCCGTAGAAATGTTCTATTTCCTTCAGTATATCATTAAGATTTGTTGTTATCTTCCCAAAACTAAATTATCTAAACAGTGGAATACCGAAACAAAATTACACCTATATATTTATATTTAAATTTACTGAATTTTATACAAAAAAAAATAGTTTAAAAAATATGGAGAAAAATGTATGTATTTGGTAAATATATGTACTATAATAAATAATATAATCAGTTATGATCGGTGATTTATTTTTTCTCGGCCGTAGCAAGAGGTTAATAATAAAAAATATAAATGCAACATGATTCCATTCAATGTACACTAGCAAATAAATATATTTTTATGCTTAAATTGTTCAAAAAGCGTGCGTCATTCGCCAACGACCATACCATGTTGAAAGCACCGGTTCTCGTCCGATCACCGAAGTTAAGCAACATTGGGCGCGGATAGTACTTGGATGGGTGACCGCTTGGGAACACCGCGTGCCGTTGGCCCAACAATTTTTTTTATGAATATTATTCAAATGACGGGAGTATTTGCAGCAAGTATTCGAGGACATGAACTGTAGCGCTTATGCTGAGCTGAAAAGGGTTGCGGAGGACCGAGAGGAATGGAGATCGAGATGCAAGATTCTGTTGCTGCAAACCAATCCACCGGATTGATACTACGAAGAAGATTCAAATAAATGTATCATGCCCAACTGTTTTTATTTTTATGAATATTTTTCAAATAAATGTATCATGTTAAATTGGTGTTTATTTAATATGTATTTTTTATCGCGTTTAAAGCATTTTTCATTGAATGTTGTTGGACATTTTTCTTCCACATTGTTTTTTTCGCATACAGCATTTAAAAGACACTTCCATATTATTATGGTTTCCATAATATTTTAAATTATTAGTAAATGTTAGATTGTATCGTTTTATCTAGATACATATACGACGTAGGACAAAAATCTAAAAAATAATAAATTGTATCTCTACCTACAGGTGCCATAAAACGTATTTATTGCAATAAATCATTATTTTTAATTCTTACTTTAAACAACTTCATAGACTACAAATTAGGAAGACATTAGACCGTAGACAATAAATCATAAAATGTGTTTTATTTTACCATATGTTTTCAAGTGTGCGACAATATACACAAAAGAGATTTTATTTGGGTGTGCGCTTGGAAACACCGCGTGTCGTAGGCCAGACGTTATTTTAAGTAATGTTTTTTATCCACTTTCAATGTTTAGTATTGTTTATACTTTACTTTATTTTTTAAGTATTTTTTTAGAATACTATTAATTTTATTAAAAAAAAAAACATTTATTTGATAAAAGGAAATTTACTACATTTATGCAGTATATTATTCGAAAGTAAAACTACTTTTTAATTATTTTTTAATAATTTGTTTATATAATTAATCAAAACTTAATATTTATAATTTATTAGATTTTAATTAAAATTATAATAATTTATTTGTCATATTTATTCTTAATTACTTACTGTTAGTAAAAAAGTAAATTTAATTATTCACACATTATTTTATGTTGTAGGCATAGGCATAGGCATAGTGATATAAATGCGGGTTGAAAAAGGTTGCACTTATTCGAAATAAAAAAATACATACATTATCTTAAAACTACGATATGAGTGGTCCGAGAATTACTCTTGGTCCCGACGATTATTAGCGACACGCTACCACCTAATTTTTGGAATTTCATGAATAGACCACGTCACGAACAATGAGGTTCTCAGCTTAATCAAGGAAGATAGGCACCTAGTAATAACCATGTCAGAGAGGCTAGCCCGATGGATTGGTCACATCATGCGCCACGGTGGTCTTCTTCACGACATTATGGCAAGGATGGTTGATGGTAGAAACTTCAGAGGGCGCCCTAGACGGGAGTATTTGCAGCAATTGTTAGAGGACATGAGTTTTAGCTGTTATGCTGAGCTAAAGAAGGTTGCAGAGGGTCGAGAAGAGTGGTGATCGATATGCAAGATTTTGTTGCTGCAAACTAATCCACCGCATTGATACTACGACTACTACGAAGAAGAACTACCAAAATATACGAAGAAGAAACATTGGGTAACAATTTAACACAAGAGAAAAAACAAAGATATTCGAAAAAAAAAACGAATTTCGTTTCAAATTTAAATAGTAATATTACGAGTATTTTTCACAACGTTTTTCGTTTCCGTTGTCAGAGGTTCAATCCCAACTTGATGTCTGTTATCAATATATAATTATTGTAATAAGAGATGTGGTGGATTACGCAACAGCGATTATTTGTGTCAATTTTCCTGCTGACATTTCCTCATGAGAGACGAAAGCAATAATAATTACTGTCCCACAAAGTTTAATGACAATAAATTAATAAATAAATAACGCTAACAAAAAATAACAAAATGTGTTGTAATCGAAAGTGCTATAATTTGTGTAAAATACTTGAAAACAGTGTAGTTTTGAAGTGAAACGTTTAATCGGTCAGTAAAAGGTTGCTTGCCGAAATGTCACGTAACGACAGTGTGCGAGAGGCACAGAGGGAGTAAGCTGTTGTGATGACGCAGCCTCAGTTGGGGAAACTAAATATGTATGTAACACATCTTATTTATTTTGTATATTTATATCAGAACACAAGCTCTAATAAAGTATTTTACATAAATTTATAAAAATGAATAAAACATGATTAAAGAAGTAGATGTAGTGTCAAATATTTTTTGGGTGTCAAGAAATTACAATATCCTACATTTTAATTCATACTAACATATAATGTGGCGTTGTAAATGTATTGACACACTTAGTGTCAGTAACCTCACATTCAGAACAAGTGTCGGGATACTCAACGCAAATATTTGGACTTGCAACAACAAAAACCATGTTATAAGTATATCATGGTTGACACACAAATAACACGGCAATATTGTTGCAAAATTAAACATCTTGACAATGCTTCTGTCTACTAACACAAAAGCACCGACAGATGATGATAGTGATGCTAAAGTCTCATATGTGGATTATATGCTGCTTGCCATGTTACATATGGTTAAGCGCTACACGTGGAGTGTTGATCCGCCAAAGTCATAGACTACAACCCAATTGTAGCGTCAATATTCTACTGGAAAGATTTTTTATTTTATCTAAACACATACAGGAAAATACCGATGGTGATAATGATTCTGATGTTTCATCTTTGGAATTCCATGACGTTTACCATGCTGAATATGGCTAAGCGCTGCATGTGGAGTGTTGATCTACAACGTCATAGACTACTGCTTGCCATCCACGCATCATCCTTATTATGACTGGAATTCACTATGAATGGGAAAAGGCTTACTAAAATAATGTTGTAAATTTCAGTTTTTCTAAAATTCAAATTTATTCATAATCATTAAACATCCGCTGCCCTATTTGGATCATATGGTCGTCACAAACTGCCTCCACAAAGCTCTGTCAGCTGCCATAGTCTTCGCTTATCGCATGTCAGCTTATCTTTAGGAACTTCGCATGAGAACATTCTACGTATAATTTCCGACGGCTTTTCAGGACAGCAAGAACCCATGCAGAATATCTTAGACTGTCCTGGTATACTCGATCAAAACAATATGCCGAGTGTACAGCGCATTGCCTCTATTGTCCCCATTTGTCTATACGTCTGCCATCTGCGAATCGTGGCGTCTCACCAAAAATCAATGCAACCGTATAATGGCTGTTGAAAACAGATGACTGCGTTTAATACTGAGGTTGTTTTGACTTTGTGAGACATGGCGAGTTGACAGAGCAGGCAAGGCAGTCTTCCATACTACAGTCAGCTAATATACGAATGCGGACGTGGCTGGTACATGTACTTCGGATGCCGCAGGAGAGCATAAAATAAAATTCCATTTTTTACAAACCCCGCGCTTGCGACGACCTCCAGGACGGTCCGATACATATAATAACTAACCTGCAAGAGACCATGCCTCTTGGGACAGTGATCAGACTGTTCAAATATATCGCCTCGAATATTGATATATTCCACTTGACAGAAGCCAAGTTTCGACATGAGCTCCACGAATTTATTTATCAAAGTAATTTCATGGAGTCTTCTGTTTAGCGAGCTTCGGGACTTTTTAATAATTGTTGTTAATAATCATAAATACCTATATTTATAAATTGTTTGTATTATATATTATTTCAGGATCGTATTAAATAAAATTTGTAATGTTTCTGAAAGAAATAAAATAAATAAAATTGAAATAAAAATAATGTACTCGGCGAAGCTCCGGGAGATAGAGCTGACATGGAATGAGCGAGGACTGTGGCAGCGGACAGAGCTTTATGGCCGATGATGTTTATTAAGTGGCTTAACGATTTTAAATTTTAAAAATCAGAAAGCACGAATTTGTCTGTTCGTGAAGTTAATCTTACCGCTCAGATTGGCTTAAATCGCAAAATTACTGACCCAGACCATGGGTTCATATTACTTGTGATTCTGATGCGAATCCAAGAATCACGTATCGATTTGGCATTGGACATACTTCAGTTACGCGATTGTTTGTTTTTTTTTTGAAAATTATAGAGATTAAAAATATTATTAGTCGGGGATCGAATTTACGACCTCCAGCTTGCCAAGTAAACGCTTTAACCATTGAGCTATACCCCCTGGTAGAGAAATTTCTAATAGTCGACCAAATATTCTTCTAAATAGAGTCCGAACTACTTCTAACAGATCCACAGATGACATTTCTCCATCAATGTCTGGCGCTATTCTATTGTGTGTGTGTTACTAATAAAAAGAAAATGCGTGCTATCACGCACAGTGTGTTACAAGCTACGTCATAGAAAGTTCGCACATTAAATGACAACCATGACTGACAATCATGATTTGATTGACATTTGCACAGTCATGTCAAACATGTCTTGAAAAACATCAATCGCATTAAAAGAATAAAAACAGACAATCGACAATCGCCTCCGCTACATTTAAATCGTGACACATCCAGTCCTCTCTTTGTCTACAACTGTGGTTCCCAAAGTGGTTCGTGCGAACCTCTATGGGTTCCTCGGATCATTTGGGGGATCCGTGGAAAATTAAAATTGATTTTGGGGTCTCTGAACAACGTTATGGGGTCCAGGGAAGGTTCAATATAAAATTATAATAAATAATGACATCATCATCATCAGCCTGTGTCCGTCCACTGTTGAACGTAGGCCTCCCGCATGAGTCTACATCCTCTTCGATCTTCCGCCTTCCGCATCCAGGTCACTCCCGCTATTCTTTTTATATCGTCAGTCCATCTTGTGGGGGGTCGGCCAATGCTTCCAAATGCCATTACAATACTTTTCTTCCCCGTCGACCGTCGTCTCTTCGACAGATATGTCCTGCCCATTGCCACTTGAGTGTGCCTATTCGTTGGGTAGCATCCACTACTTGAGTTCTTCCGCGTATTTCCTCGTTTCGGATTCTATCTTTTAGCGACACTCCGAGCATGGATCTCTCCATAGCACGCTGGGTGACTTTTATTTTATGGGTAAGACTTGCTGTCAGATGTCTCTGCGCCATAAGTTAATACAGGGAGGGTGCATTGGTTAAACGCCTTAGTTTTAAGACATTGGGGAATTTTCGCTTTGAAAATGTACTTTAGTTTTCCAAATGCTGCCCATTCCAGTTGTATATATAAAAATGACATATTATTAATAATTTGGATGTTACAATAAATAAATTAGATATGTGTTTCGCGTGATGTGAATATTGCGAAGCGCATACAATAAATTTTCTAGTGTTGGCCAAACATAAATTAAATACAGGTGGACCAATAACCGTTTTCTTCCGCGCGGATGTAGGCAGCGGTGCGAAATGGATAGCAAACTCGAGAACGGCCAATAGGGATTTAGTACAATGGCAACATATACGAATAACACATAACGTTCGCTTTTTTGCGATTTCTATAGAAACGAGAATTCTGCGAGCTGTATTTAGGTAGATTTTCAACCTGGGGGTCCGTGGCAAGTTTTGACAATGAAAAGGGGTCCGTGGCTGAAAAGTGTTTGGGAGCCACTCGTCTACAACTTGGTCACTCCATTGTGTCTGAGAGTGGCCCAAGTGGACTCGTGAGCTGATTACAATTTATTTCTGCTTAATAATGCTTTCGCTTTTCGCGCTACCACAACAACCTCTTTGTCATCATATTTTTTTTTTATTATTTAAACACATACAGGAGAATACCGACAGATGGTGATAGTAATTCTGGAGTCTTATCTGTGGAATTCTATGACGCTTACCATGGTGTATATGGATAAACGCTGCATGTGGAGTGTTGATCCGCCAACGTCATAGACTACAGCTCGAGATTCACCCATCATCCTTTATTATTACAGGAATTTATTATGAATGAGTGGTCTTCACAGGACGACTTTCGTCTACCACCAATTTTAATTAATAGACTATGACTGACATTTTACGGGTGATAGATCAAATTCACACCAACTGGGGTTTTTAAGAGCTCAGAAATCGATTACAAATCCTTTTTTTTCTCCCTCGGGGATCGAACCCACGACCTTTGGCTTGCAAAACAAACGCTTTGACCATTGAGCTATTACCGCCGGCATATTCTTCTTATTTAACTTTTTGTCACCTTCTTCAGCCTATTTTAATTTTTTTTCTTCTTTTCCATCAGAGAGATAAAGGAGTGAGTGCCTCTACAAGATTGCAATAGCTGCTTTACGTACTCAATGGTTAAAGTGTTGGCAAGCCGAAGATCGTGGGTTCGATTCTCGACGGAGATTAAAAAAAAACGATTTTCGAGCTCTAAAATACCCCCGGTTGGTGTGAATTTGATTCCTCACCCGTAAAAAAATAAACTAATTCCTCCTACATCCATCCACAATCGACAACCACGTCTTACACTTGACGAACATTCATACACGGTGTGCGTCGACCACGAACTGGCAGTTTTCAAAGTATCTTCCTTAATGCCACCGGGAAGCTTTGGAATGCTCTTCCAGCATCTGTGTTCCCTCCTTCCTACAATCTGGATCTCTTCAAGAAACAGATAAACATACACTTGCAATCTCCCTAACCCACGCAAACACGAACACAACACACGTTTCCCCTTGCAGCGTCCAGCCTCCCTTACTGAGCGTCATAGAGTGCACTGGTCTTAACCACCTGTGTTCTCTTGCATGGGATTACAAAAAAAAAATTTTTTTTGAAAAATAATGCCTCCTATTTAATAATAATACGAACACTATAATGTAATGGATTCTATTGCTAAAAAATAAAAACAAATAAAGTAATGTTGTTCATATGTAAAACTAATTTTCTAAAAAATCGTTTAAAAAATAAAAGTTTAATTCGTATAAAAATAAAATGGGCCAACGGCACGCGGTGTTCCCAAGCGGTCACCCATCCAAGTACTATCCGCGCCCAATGTTGCTTAACTTCGGTGATCGGACGAGAACCGGTGCTTTCAACATGGTATGGTCGTTGGCGAGAGAAACGCACATTTAAACTAATATACATTGTGATTGTACAAATTTAATACAGAATATGTATCTATAATCTATATTTTATTTTTATCACAATCACATTAATCATCTTTTTATTATCATTTTTTATTTATTTCTTCTTTATCCTTTCTTTTCTTATAGTTTTTTTTATGTAAGCACGTACAGGAGAATACTGACAGATGGTGATAGTGATGCTGAAGACACATCTGTGGTTCTATGTCATATATGGTTATGCGCTGCATGTGGAGTGTTGAACCGCCAACGTCAATTGATTACAGCCAGACATTCACGCATCATCCTTATTAATACAGGAATTTAATATGAATGGGTGGCCTTCACGGGACGTCTTTCTTCTACCACCAATTTTAATTAATAATCGCCATATCGAGTTTCAGGCTATCATCTCGTACTTGCTATATGCTAATAAATAGTGATATTAGCTTGATATAGCTCTTTTAGACTGATGCCGAAAACCCTCGAAAAACGATCTTTTGTCTATTATTTTTGTTCGCCCGCCTGACATGCACATATTGAAATTGAAATTGAAATTGAAATAATGCATATGAATTTTATCACTCACCCGTAAAATGCCAGTCATAGCCTATTTATCAAAATAGTGTACGATGGTAGACGAAAGACGTCCCGTGAAGACCACCCATTCATAGTAAATTCGCGTAATAATAAGGATGATAGGTAAATTTCGGACTAGTCTGGGGAATAGTCTATGACGTTGGCGAATCAACACTGTACATCCATATGCATCATGGCTTTGGCCGGCATGGTTTACATAACAAAAGACAAAGATATGTAGAACGTTATTCGGTAGAGATATGTACATAACTCTAGGTTTGTGAGACGAGTATGCATATGCTCCAACTAAGAAAGGGACCCGGGTGCGCCGTGACAGCACGAACTGAATTGTTATTAATTCATTTGTACGTGAGTACAATGAAACACTCACAAACAGAATGGGGCGACCAAGTTATCATTATATCAGTATTTGAGTCTGCTTCTGAAGGATGCCTCCGCTATTATTTTGTGCAGAATGCATAGTTCTGGGCAAAAAGTCGGTGGTGTCATCAGATTTGATGCGAGAGAAGAAATTTCGCAAATATCCTAATTCCGTATCAAATCGAAGAATAAGAAGAATATTTTGAGGAAGACAAATCTGCTGGCTGGTATAGCTCAATGGTAAAAGCGTTTGTTTGGCAAGCCAAATGTCGTGGGATCGAGTCCGACGGAGATTAAGAAAAATATATTTTTAATCGATTGCTGAGCTCTAAAATACAGTTGGTGTGAATTTGATCCCTCGCCCGTAAAATGCCAGTCATACCTTATTAAACGTATAATATTATTTAAATTTGCAAAATAGCAGTTGGTAGATGCTTGTGTGTGTGTGTGATCTTGTTTAGTGCTGTGTATGTGTGAGTGTGTGCGCGTGCGCAGTGAAAGTGAGACAGTTCCGCGTGCCAGGGGCTCAGAAAGAACATCAAACTTTTATAATACTGGGAACCCTTTACACAAAAATATACCGAAATCGTTATTTACCTCCTTTAACGCCTTCTTAGTTTCACAATAAAAATCATAATTATTTGTTTTCATCATCTAAGTGTTCCATCTCGTTCTCCACTCTATTCTAGTCTATTATCTGCAGTAATATTTAGCTCATCTTATGAGGGACAGCTTAAATTTTCAAACGGCCTAATTCAAGTTCTTGGCAGTAAATTTAATAAATAGGCATTAAATTAAAAAATATCAGAAGATTAAATAAATTGGCAGTATCCACTGTGTCGGTACGAATGTGGTCAGTTATATAATTAAAATGTCAGTAATATACTCAATTTGCCAGTAATTCATGTTAAAAATGGAAACCTAACCTACTATTAATTTCCATTAATTAATGATTTACTGCTAATTTCCTATTTTTATACTGCCAATCGACGTTTTTTATAATATACTAGCGTGTACCCGGCTGCAATGCCACTAAAAAAAGAAAAAAAAACCGCTAGTTTATGGAAGCGCCTCGTCGGGAGCCTCTCGCCTTCTGATTGGATAAGTCTGACTTGAGGCGAGGCCGGAGACAATTCATAAGGTTAGGTTACTCGGCGAAGTAATTGAGAAATACAATCATAATTATTTGTTTTCATCATCTAAGTCATAGATGGGCAACCGCCGGCCCGCGGGCCGGATCCGGCCTGCGGAGCTATTTTGTCCGGCCCTGATTCATCTCGGCGAAGTAATTGAGAAATACATTAGTTAAAATAATGCAGATGACACGGGCGCTTGCAGTGATTCGGGGAAGCTCGTATACGCACCGAAGGATTACGAGCGGGGCCCACCTCCGCGCGCTACATAATATAATAATATATATTATTATCGCAATGCATCCGATGGTTTGTGTTTCGGCAAAGTTCGTAGGCACGAAATATCCCGAGTGCAGCACACTAATTCCGTCCCCCTCCGCGCCGCATTCCCCTTATTTAGTGTTCACGCGACTTCTGGTCTGGTTTGTTCTGTTTACTGGTGCGTTCTGGCGTAGAAGACAGTTTTGTTTGTCAGTTTTGAATATTGTTTTAAATTTGTGACAATGTCAGGGGTTATGTCGAAAAAAAGAAAAGTTGATGCAGAGTGTCGAAAATTTCAAGACAAGTGGACGGAGGATTATTTCTTTATCCTGAATAAAGGAATGCCCGTATGTTTGCTGTGTATGGAGTCCGTATCCGTCAACAAAGAATTCAACTTAAAGAGATATTTTACTTCGAGGCATGCGGATCACCAACAAATAAATGAACAAATTCGAAAAGATATGATACAGAAGTTGAAGAAGAACTTGGATACCCAGCAACAAATGTTCAAAAAGCAAATAACGCAGCACGATAGCGTTGTTAAAGCCAGCTTTGTTGTAAGCGAAAAAATTGCAAAAGCATTCTAAGTCATTTGGTGAAGGAGAATTTATTAAAGAGTGTCTGCTCGACGTTTCAAGTATAATCTGTCCTGAAAAGAAAAAAAGACTTTGAGAGAATATCTTTGTCGAGACGTACTGTTGTCCGACGTATAGAAATGATGGCTGATGATATCAAAAAAAGTTTGAAAGAGGTGATTACTGGATTCGAAGCATTTTCAATTGCTTTGGATGAGAGCACAGATGCTTCTGATACAGCACAATTAGCAATATTTATCAGAGGAGTTGACGTGGACTTCAAAATCACAGAAGAATTATTAGCTCTTCAGCCGTTAAAAGGAACGACTACCGTTGAAGATATATTTGAAGCAGTCAACATAGTCTTCGAAAGCTTTGGGATTAAATGGAGTGCACTATCTGGCATATGTACTGATGGTGCCCCTGCAATGGTTGGCTTACGGAAAGGATTTATTGGAGTTGTTAATGAAAGAGCAATAGAATTACAGATCCAGCCGGAAAATTTAACAAATTTTCATTGTATTATCCACCAGCAAAATTTGTGCGCAAAATCGATGAAATTCAAGAATGTTATGGATGTAGTAGTAGCAAGCATTAATTTTATTAAGTCACGTGCACTTAATCACCGCCAGTTTAAGGTGTTTTTGGAAGACCTATTTTCAGACTATGAAGATGTGTCTTATGACTGTGAAGTAAGGTGGTTGAGTAAAGGAAACATGTTGAAACGATTCTATGATTTGAGACAAGACATTGCAGATTTTATGGACATAAAAGGAAACACAATCAACCAAATAAAAGATAATCAATGGGTGTGTGATTTAGCATTCCTTGTAGATGTCACAGGATACCTAAATGATCTTAATTTAAAACTACAAAAACAGGGACAATTGGTTCATGAACTGCATAGCCATGTCAAAGTTTTTTTTGTAATAAGCTTAGATTTTTGAAAAATCAGATAAGAGGTAAAATTTGTTACCATTTTCCTAATCTATCAAGGCATACAAACATCACATATAATTCTTATGGAGATGAACTGAAGGCACTAATAGAGCAATTTGATACGAGGTTTGCCGACTTCCAAAACAAAGACTCAACATTCGCTATATTTGCTCGTCCGATGGATGCTGATGTAAATAATGTGCCAGCAAATTTACAGATGGAACTTATTGAGCTTCAGGGGGATTTAGCGCTAAAATCACAATTTGACAAAGTTACTTTGACGGATTTTTATAAATTATATTTGGTGGAAGAAAATTATACAAACTTACGTAGATTTGCAAGAAACATCATTTGTCTTTTTGGCAGCACGTATACATGCGAACAATTTTTTTCGAAGATGAAGTACACCAAATCGAAAATTCGAACGAGGATAACAGATGAAAATCTCGAAAATTCGATGAGATTATCATTAAGCAATATCAACGCCAATATTGATAGTCTCGTAATTCAAGTACAAAGTCAATCGTCACATTAAATTTTATAAGCAATTAATGTCGTTCATTCTATAAATAAATAAAATATGCAAGAAGTAGCAATGTGTTTTATTTAATTTAATATTACCTTAATATAGTTAATAATTTGGTCCGGCCCTTGACACGGAGACAGAATGATAATGTGGCCCCAGACCTAGGAAAGGTTGCCCATGTCTGATCTAAGTGTTCCATCTCGTTCTCCACTCTATTCTAGTCTATTATCTGCAGTAATATTTAGCTCATCTTATGAGGGACAGCTTAAATTTTCAAACGGCCTGTATTAATTTGTTCAGTTACTAATTCAAGTTCTTGGCAGTAAATTTAATAAATAGGCATTAAATTAAAAAAATATCAGAAGATTAAATAAATTGGCAGTATCCACTGTGTCGGTACGAATGTGGTCAGTTATATAATTAAAATGTCAGTAATATACTCAATTTGCCAGTAATTCATGTTAAAAAATGGAAACCTAACCTACTATTAATTTCCATTAATTAATGATTTACTGCTAATTTCCTATTTTTATACTGCCAATCGACGTTTTTATAATATACTAGCGTGTACCCGGCATGCGTTGCAATGCCACTAAAAAAAGAAACCGCTAGTTTATGGAAGCGCCTCGTCGGGAGCCTCTCGCCTTCTGATTGGATAAGTCTGACTTGAGGCGAGGCCGGAGACAATTAGAAGCGATAAGGTTAGGTTATGATTTTCTTACCTGAATTTGACAGTGGCGGCCGTATGTGTTTTTATTTATTGAAGTGCTTTTGGATAGACAATGTTTTTTGTTTTTCTATCTGCTGCGTACACAAATAAATCAGAAGGTTTTCCAACGCGTGAGCAGGCCACATACAGTTGTCCATGTGAGAAGCACGGGTTTTCTAAATTTAGTCCACACACTTGAAACGACTGTCCTTGTGCCTTATTGATGGCCATTGCAAAGGCGACTCGCACTGAAAACTGCAGACGTTTAAATTCAAATGGCATATCTGTCGGAATCATTAGGATGCGTGGCAACAGTGCAGCTTCTCCTTTGAATTTTCCATTTAAAATCGTAGCTTCAATAATATTGTTCATCATTTTTCTTACTGAAAGCCTGGTACCGTTGCAAAGTTGTGGTGAATTTATATTCCGGAGAAGTATGATAGGCACGCCAATTGTCAACGTTAGAACATGCGGCGGCATGCCTGCCAAATCAAGTGAATTCAAGAATTCTGTTGGATAATTGACGACTTGGTTTTGATTCGTTATAGTATCGATGGACTTATACGTTGTCGCTTTTCCTAGTGTTTCATTTAGTATGATGAAATTGATTGCATTCACATCCTTGTTTTTGGCTGCTAATATAGCACGTGCACTGAGCCATTGATGATTTTTATGATTGTGTGCAATATTTGGAAAAAAATTGTGAATCAATTCGTCTATGGTTGCGGTTATTTTACAGAAATTTGCTGGTAATGTGATACATTGTGTGGATTCCTCGATTGCCATTTTTCCATTTCCTATATCCAACAATTGCTTTGCGAAACGTTCAGCGGATGCATCATGTTGTAGTTGTACACGCATATTGGCCTTCAAAGTGAGCCTATGTAAGTATCGCCATAAAACGGATGATTTGAGACATACATTAAGTTCATCGGCCATTATTGAACGTGATATAACAGGTAGACTTTGTCGAAAATCACCAGACAATAAAATGAGTGCGCCACCGAAAAGTTGTTCATTTCCTCTCAATCTTTTAGTGTGCGATGAAGTGCTTCCAATGATCTTTTGTGTGCCATAGTACAATCGTCCCATACAATGATTTTACATGAACTGAGTAGTTTGCCCGTTTTATAATTGTTGTTGATATTGCATGTTTTTGTCTCAAATATTTGCCTATTCAATGGCAATTTCAGCCTGTTTGTTCGCGGGAGGTAATTTATTTCCTCCTACCATCCATATCTGGTAGGCCATCCCCTATCCGCAACCTGGGGACGCGCCCGACGGGGGATAGGCTCCCCACACGACACTTTAGTCCTCAACCTATTTGGTTATTTCCATGTCCGTCGGATGGAAGGCTCTCCCATACGATAACGAAAACATGAAGTCTCTCAGTCTCAGGGCTGAATGTGATTACTTCTGTCGATCTCAGAAAGCTGCTTCGTGACTTTAGCCTGGGTTTCGTGAGATGTTGGTTCTTTGTTAACCATATCAATTATCTGTTGAATGCGGTGCTCTTGTGAATAAATAACGTTTGAGAAGCGCCGCTCTCGTAACGAAATCGAAAACACGATAAAAGAATTAATTCATATCGTGGCTGTTAACTGTAGACTTAAAGGAGTTACAGCTGACAGGGGCTTTCAACTATAAACGTGGGCATTAATACCTCTAAGAAGCGTCCATAAATAATTAAAATCGTCAAAAATATTAATGGTTCGATACATACCATTTTCTATTACTCGTCAGCTATCGTTATTGAAACGCTGTTCACTTCTCAAATGTGTTTGAACATTTAATTGTGTGATAACTCTCGCTTTATTCTTCTAACCCTATTCATATCTGGATCATATGGTCATCACAATTTGCCGTCACTCAGTTGTCTCAGTCGCCGTTGTCCATTCCTTAATCCAAGCCATAGGAACATGGTTCCCAACGCCTCAAGGGCAGAAGCAGTACCAGTTTTAGACTCTGCAGCGCCCTGGGGCAATTTTTTTCTACCGCCCCATATTGTTCTTATTTTTAAAAATCTAAGAAAGATTGGTTGCCCTCGGCGCCCCTAGCTTATTCAACGCCCAAGGGCACCGACCCACTTTGCCACTCCCTAAAACTGGCACTGGGCAGAAGACTGAAGACGGAAATTGAAAGCTGCTGTAGTATGCGAGGGTTATTTTGGATGATTTTTTGAAACATAATAATTAAGGAGATCCTGGAGAGGCCTAAACCATTTAGTTTAAAGTATCTCAAATTTTGCTCGTATTTCAAATAAAAAATCGCTCGCTCGACGGCTCGTATCTCAAAAACTCGTATGTTGGGGCACTCGTGTGTCAAAGTACCACTGTATCTTTAATCTCTTATTGATTGATGGAAGAAATGTCATACGAGTATAATATTGTATTTGCTATACATTTGAATGTGAATGTGAATGAATTGCTGAAATTTATGCTTTGTAAATAACATTCAACTCTATAAGTATTGGCGAAGTTAAGTTACCCCGTTATGTAAGAGTATATCTCGCATGTGTTATCGTTAAAAATGGTTTATGTTTTGATTTAAAAAATAAAATATATATTTTAGTATTGAAAGCACCTGACTTGCGGATAAGGCTGTGTTAATAAAGATTTTCGAATTTTGAATTCCTCGTGACATCACACCACACCTGTGTGCACCAGGTGAGTGCGAGTACCCAAACATTGCAATTAACACTTTCGATTATTTACCTGTGCTGATCATACAAAGCGTCAATACAGCGCCGGTATTACCCACAAACTTCTATTGAATTGTTCTTCCCAAATGCGTTCCATATCCAGAGCATATAATCCATATTCGTACTAATAGCCGCCACTTATTTAAGCCACTTGCCATTTAAAATTTAAAATTTAAAATTTAAAATTTAAAATTTAAAAATTATTTATTTATTTCTTTTAGTAACATTATAAATTACAACTTTAATACGATACTGAGATATAAGTAGTTGGTCGTAGTAATAATTCAATAGAAACAATATATGAATATAGGTACTTAGTATTAAGTACTAAGAAAAACAAATCAATAAAAACTAGCGACCTACAGCCCGAGATTAAGGTCCTACAGCCCGACATTCACGCATCATCCTTATTATTATATTTTTACTATGAATACCCATTCAAGACCACCCGGTCTTCACGGGACGACTTCCTCTACCACGAATTTTGATTAATAGGCTATGACTGGCATTTTACGGGTGAGGGATCAAATTCACACCAACCTGTGGCATTTTAGAGATCGCTTAAAAAATAATATTTTTTAATCTCCGTCGTTGATCGAACCCACGATCCTCGGCTTGCCAAGCAAACGCTTTAACCACTGAGCTATACCCGCCGGCCCTTCTTGAAGAGATCCAGATTGTATGAATGAGGAAACATACGTAAAGCTTACCAAAATGTCTGGTGAGTCATGAGCATTTCTTTTGCAGTGATTTTTGTACAGTATATAAGAAATATGCCATAAAGGGGTTTTGTGTGACAGCAAGATTCCAATTAGGACCAAAGGTAAAATCTCCAAAACTGTTGTAAGGCCAGCTATACTCAACGGATCGGAGTGTTGGACCCTGCTGAAAGGTGACTTGGATAGGATTCATGTAGAAGAGATGAAGATGCTGAGGTGGGCGGGCGGTGTGACTAGAGTGAACAGAGTTCGGAATGAGCATATTCGGGGCTCATTTCGGGTGGCCCCTATACCTGCAAAGATAAGGGAAAACCGTCTAAGATGGTATTGGCATGTGATACGGAGAGATGAGGACCACGTGGTAAAGAGAGCCCTCAACATATCCACGCTGAGAGGAAGACCTGGAAGACCACAGGCAACCTGGACTGCTACTATAAACAAGGATCTGAAAACACTGGGCTTGACCGAGAATGCAACGCAGGACCGACAGACATGGCAAATGTTCACAAGGAAAGCCGACCCCAGATGATGGGAAACGGCGAGGCTAACGAAAAATATGACAAATATGCTATGAATATTGTTTTGCACGTCAAAATAATTGAGGAACAATGTAGTAACGGCCATAGAACGATAATAATTTACTCTGACAGCAGGAAGTGAATCTTTCTTCACGAAGTATGACTTTTTTGCGTCGAGTCTCGCAATAAGTAATGCAATAGGCCAAACCTTAGCATTCAAAAATGGAAAGGATTGTTCTAAACCCGGCAGAATTCGTTTTGTTTTGTGGTAATTGTTACCATTTACCGAAGGGTATGGCCAAAGGGTAACGTGCTAGGCTTATATGCGTGCGGTTCAATATCGAAAAAAGTTAAAAGAAAAAAATCAATGATCCATAAGACAGTTTGGATTTTTTTTCTCAACTAAACCTTGTAATGACATTCGCTGTATTGTCTTGTGGTTTCTTTTCATACTTTTAGCTTTAAAAGTATTTTTTATACAAACACATACAGGAGAATACCGACAGATGGTGATAATGATGCTGAAAAGTCTCATCTGTGGATTCTATGAAGCTAACCGTGTTTCATATGGTTAAGCGCTGCACGTAGAGTGTTGATCTGCCAACGTTATAAACTACAACCTGACATTCACGCATCATCCTTATTATTACATGAATTTACTATGATTGGTTTGTCCTCACGGGAGGACTTTCGTCTACCACCTAAGGGCTTACTAAAATTATTTTGTAAATCATGTACGGTTTTTCTAAAATTCAAATTGATTCATAATCATTTTATATCCGCTACCCGATCTGGATCATATGGTCGTCACAAGCTGCTGCCACTAAGCTCTGTCAGCTGCCATAGTCTTCGCTTATCCCATGTCAGATTATCTTTAGGAACTTCGCATGAGAACATTCTACATATAATTCCCGACGGCTTTTCAGGACAGCGAGAACCAATGCTTGAATTTCGTCTACCACCAATTTTAATTAATAGGCTATGACTGGCATTTTACGGGTGAGATCAAATTCACACTAACCGTAGGTATTATAGTTCTTAAAAATCATTTAATTTTTTTTTAATCTCTGTCACGGGTCGAACGCTCGACCTTCGGCTTGTCAAGCAAACGCTTTGACCATTGAGCTATCCCGCCGGCAAAGGTCAAATAATACTAACAATAATGACAAATGAAGAGGGTTGCGGAGGACCGAGAGGAATGGAGATCGAGATGCAAGACTCTGTTGCTGCAAACCAATCCACCGGATTGATACTACGAAGAAGAATGGCAAATTAATAAAAAATATTATGTTAAAAATATATAAATATTAAAAAAATATGCATATATTTTTCAAGATGTTTCGAATTTCACTTCATTCGACGACCGAATATGTATTCGGCCAAATTTATTCATTTCATTATGTTCAATATTCTTAGGCCAAATTGTTTTAGACTTCTCACTTTCGATCATACTTAAACAACACGATCAGTACCGGCTTTAGACCCTGCATCGCCCAAGGGCAATTTTTTTGTAGCGCCCCATTCTGTTTATATTTAAACGTATATAAGAAAGACAGTCAGTCCATCTTGTAGGGGGTCGGCCAATGCTTCCTTTGCCAGTTCTTGGGCGCCATTCCAATACTTTTCTTCCCCATCGACCGTCGTTTCTTCGACAGATATGTCCTGCCCATTGCCATTTGAGTGTGCCTATTCGTTGGGTAGCATCCACTACTTGAGTTCTTCTGCGTATTTCCTCGTTTCGGATTCTATCTTTTAGCGACACTCCGAGCATGGATCTCTCCATAGCACGCTGGGTGACTTTTATTTTATGGGTAAGACTTGCTGTCAGATTCCACGTCTCTGCGCCATAAGTTAATACAGGGAGGACGCATTGGTTAAACGCCTTAGTTTTAAGGCATTGCGGAATTTTCGCTTTAAAAATGTACTTTAGTTTTCCAAATGCTGCCCATCCCAGTTGTATGCGCCTGTCGATTTATTTTGAGAAGTTATTTCGCCCTAGTTGTATTACTTGTCCCAGATAGGTATAGTCGTTTACAACCTCTATTTCTGTTCCTCCAATGGAAATAGGATCAAAGGTCTGTGAAATATGACTATTAATCATGGCTTTTGTTTTATCCATGTTCATTTTCAGACCAATTTTGTTCGACGCTTCATTGAGGTCGTAGAGCATGTCTTGGAGCTTGTTAGGTGATTCGGCTATTAGCACTATGTCATCTGCAAATCGGAGGTGAGAAATGTACTCTACGTTAATATTTATTCCACATTTTGTCCAGGATAGCAGTTTAAAAATATCTTCTAGGGCGTTTGTGAAGAGTTTTGGAGATATAACATCTCCTTGTCTAACACCTTTGTTTATAGAAATATTGTTAGTGCTATCATGGAGCTGGACCATCATTGTTGCAGATTTGTATAGAGATTTTATTATCTCTATATACCGATAGTCTATTTTGCAGCGTTGTTGTGAATCTAGCACTGCCCAAGTCTCGATTGAGTCAAATGCCTTTTCATAGTCTACAAAGGCGAGGCAGAGTGGCTGATTATATTCTTCGGTTTTCTGAATGATTTGTCTTAGCGTGTGGATTTGATCAATTGTACTAAAGCCTTTCCTAAACCCAGCTTGCTCTCGAGGTTGAAATTCATCAAATCGACCCGTCAGCCTGTTTGTTAGCGAAGAATAGCGGGAGTGACCTGGATGCGGAAGGCGGAGGATCGAAGAGGATGGAGACTCATGCGGGAGGCCTACGTTCAACAGTGGACGGACACAGGCTGATGATGATGATGAAGAAAGACAGGTTGTCCTCGGCGCCCTTAGCTCATTGGACGCCCTGGGGCACCGACCCACTTCGCCACCCCCTAAAACCGGCACTGAACATGACACATAGTAAGTCTGCTCCTCATGCAGTGCTAACCTCTTTAAAAAGGCAAGCGTCATATAATTCACACGTGATATATTTCTACCACTGTCCGGCGGTATTCTCCTACATGATTTTTCATTTAAAAATCGACTCGATCCATCTTTGTAGAAAATTTGACAGCAGAAAGCTAAGCTATCCGATCGACTTTACGAGTAATGACTCTAACGTACGTATGTCGTGATAGCCGATGATTTAAAAACGCATCGAATCCACACGATATTCCGGCGATACAAGAATAATGCCGCACATAAATATCGCCATGGAAAACTTATATTAGAGCAGATTGATGTCGTACTTTCACCTTATATTTATAGAAATAATATTAGTATAGATTGAGATGTTACAACATTACATTTTGGTTCGATAAATCATTTATTTGACTTGGACTACAGCCTCCGGGTTATCGTGTGAATAATATTATAATCAAAAATGATTATATATTTGTTTACCTCGCAATAAAACGGCGGACATTATGTATCAGATCCTATTAAAATCATTGTTGAAAGATAACTTGTATTTTTAACAGTGTCACGATTAATGTTTCGAAAGCGTAAACAATAGTTTTTGTTTAAATGACTTAACCCTTTCGCATCGGTTGTCGGTATAGGCCGTCAATTATTCTTCGACTGTTGACGTCGATTGATGTGATATATTGTTTTGCTACTTCCAGTACTCATTGTGACATCTACGGTAGGAAATTAGAAGTGCAGTCATTCTCTTTATCAGCCTACATGTATTATTAACAAGAATCTCTAAAGCATGTAAATAAATATCGTTAGGTTTCGTCACAGGAGCGATTTTTCTGTAAACCACATGTGTCAACGCCACCAAATGTATGGAGTTACACAATGAACGTATGTTAAATATAATAGTTTTTTATGCATCATCTGATAAGGATAGAAGGACCAATGTGATATTTGAAAGTAGGTCAGATAAGTACATTTATCTTTCAAATACTAGTTTTAGACAAAAAAAATGGTTTGAAAAATTCACGTCGTATTGACAGTATAATTTGTATTCCAATGACCCGTAACGAAAGGGTTAAGTCGATTCAAACTAAATAAGGGAAGTTCGCTCAGGAAATAATGGCAACATAATTTCAAATTAAAAATTTACGCAACACAAAAGTTTAGTTTAGCAAAATTTTCATTTTTATCTCGTCCACTGCTCTTCTTAAACTATTCTATTGTTTCCGCCTGTTCCTACACATCGTCTTGTAATCGGTGGAACTACATATTTCTATGCATCGATTTTTATACCATATCCTCTCCGTGTGTGGAGAATATGAACACCACAAATTTTTGTTTCACAGTTCTGTAAGCTCAGGTTGTCTATGCCTTGTCCCAGAACACCTGTATACCCGGATGTCCACATGGGAACATAAATGGCTTCCGGGAGCCTCCAGGGAAAAAGTCCGCGACCTTGCATAGACTGCTGCTGCAGAATTAGAGAAATATTTAGGTGTTCATTAATCAGCGTTTTTAAAGAGATCGGATGATCAGCCTGGACTAATTTTATTTTTCCTTAAGAGGCTACTACTACTTACTAGGTAGCTCGACCCTACCGGGGGCATGTATAGAAAGAAGAGCCTAGATTTAATGAAATCGATTTACGAAAATCAAGCTTGGTCGGAATGCGAAACCGACAGTGTCTGAGTGAGAAACAAACGCTTTAACCACTGGTCTAGGCCACCGGCTTAAGCATCCATCCACGTTTGAAATACGTCGACTTAAAATGAGCGCTGTAACTATTTAACTGACTCCTTCAACACAATACCTAAATTTAAAAAAACTCACTTACCATCTATGGTATATTTTAATCTGAACCATTCCAAAAAACGGATCTCTTTTTTACAATAGTTACTCTCAATTTATAGACGTACAAAACAACTACACATCCAATCTCCAAAGCAGCGTCTACCATACAAAGCTTAACGAAAATAAATAAATAGACTACTGAAGGGACCAACGTTCTCTTACGTTGCATATAATGTAATGTCGTTGCATCACCATTTCCATGTCCGCTGACTTAACTAAAGCATATGGAACATAAAGGTCTGTTAGCCGTATTGTTCCTCGCTTCATGCCATCTCAGTTCTGCCTCCCGAAGCTCTGTCAAGTACATGTTCCACCCAGGTCCACCTTCATCTCTTGACCGACTGTAATATGTATGGAAGACTTCTTTATCCACTTCGTGTCAGCGACGTCAAATTATTTCTGCCCAGTATCTGGCAACATCGATAGCCCGTGTGTTGCCTAGTATTAGGTCTTGAGGTACAGCTTGTTGGGCACATGTAGCAGGATCTTAGGTGTGAGGTGGTCTGTAGGTCTCCGCAATCACACAATAGTGGATCTCCCTGCCGAAGAATTCCCCACCGCTCGAGGTTGTCCTTTGTTCTACCAACTCCGGTTCTTAATTCCTTACAAAATCAAATGATTTTGTTCCAAGTATTCTACGCTGGCATCTGTTTTAATAAATCACCATACGGCTGCATTCATTTTTGATGAGATGCCAAGATTCACAGCCGACGGGGGAAATAAGTGCACGACACGGTCGCTGTATTGTAAATTAATATCATATTATATAAACCAAAATGAAATTAGTTCATTTCGTTCTCATTTCGACATTGTTTTTTATATTCCGTAACGCATTTTTGGTAGTCTTTGTCATGACGAGAGTTCTCCAGAAAATTGCAATAATTTAAGCTCGTGCAGAGACGAAATTGCTGCAATTTTGTCACAAAGCAAATGATGCGACCCGCAAAGGAACATTTCAAACATAGTAGACAATTCGCATCTCAACGTGCTTCTCTGTACAGCTGTTGTTCCATGATGATGTGACTGGCGTGTTGGATTCTTTTGCTGATAGAGTTTCTTTATATGGAGTTGTCCTCTGCAGTACTAAATACTACTCCGACAAAACAACAATAATGAGTGTAATATATATTTGATATCTCCTTATTCTCAGATAAATATCTAAGAATAAGGAGGCACAGATTGTTCGCTCTCCCAAAGAGTAACACTAACCTGCCAGAGACTATGCCTCTTGGGAGAAAGATCAGACTGCTTAACCAAATCGCCTCGGATGTTGATATATTTCATGTAAGGGAGGCCTCACGTGGGGTGCACTGTACTTCTAGAGCACGGGATAACTGGTGCACTGGATGTCTTGCTAACTAACCTAACCTAAGGATTTTTCCAGTGATCGTTCAGAGATCAATTGGTCTTGTTAACGAAATAACTTGGGTTAGGTTATTTTAGCGAGACATCCAGTGCACCAGTTGTCTCGTTCACCAAATATCCCGTGTACCAGACGTCCAGTGCGCCTCAAGGTGGTTACTGATGAATCGTTGAACGAATTGTCTGGGAACGAAATGCGGCGAAACCGTCAGAGGTTATGGTTTCGGTATTCGACGAAACTTGATAATAAAAATATATTTCAAATGATTTTATATGCTATTTTATTACCACCGATTAACGACAATAACACGTTGTAATTGTGGCTCTTGTTAAATTACCGAAGTTAAGCGACGTTGAAAACGGACGAAAACTTGGATGGGTTACCGCCTGTTACTAACCGCGTGTGCTCAGTTGGCTTGGAGTGCCTCTTATGGCCAAAAGGGAAGTATCGGGCTAATTATATATATATATACTCTAGAAGTCTTGCATCTTACTTCATTTGAGCGAGTATTAAATCCATACTTTCGCAAGAATCTTGCTTTAGCATTGATCCAAGAGCGTGTCTTCGATGCAGGATACGGGGACCGGTCTATGTGAAAGGAAACTGTGAGGACCTTGCCTCTCCATCAGCCTTCTACAGCCTCGGGATCGGAGCAAGAGCTGACCACCATACCTCGGTTACTTGGCTCTTTATTGCAACTTATGCAATATATTATTATTAGTGATTAGCCTACCTGTTTGATAACATAGAGGTGAATCAAAATTATCATGCTGCACAGCACTAGGCATTCACTCAAAGCAGTCATAGCTCAATGGTCAAAGCGTTTGCTTTGCAAGCCAAAGGTCGTGGGTTCGATCCCCGGCGGAGATTAAAAGAATTTTTTTTAATCGATTTATGAGCTCTAAAATAACCCCGGTTGGTTTAAATTTGATCTATCACCCTTAAAATGTCAGTCATAGCCTATTAATTAAAATTGGTGGTAGACGAACGTCGTCACGTGAAGACCACCCATTCATAGTAAATTCCTGTAATAATAAAGGATGATGCGTGAATCTCGGGCTGTAGTCTATGACGTTGGCAGATCAACTCCATATGCAGCGCTTAGCCATATGCAGCATGGTAAGCGTCATAGAATTCCACAGATGAGACTCCAGAACTAACATCACCATCTGTTGGTATTCTCCTGTATGTGTTTACATAAAAAAAAACATACAAAGGAAAGCAAGGGTTAATGAAGTAAACATTAAAGCACGTCCCATCTATGATGTAAAAGCATCTTCAAGTAATCAATTAGCAATAATAATCATTATCATAGCATGTAATTATACATTTTATATCCATTTAGCATTAATAAATAATTCGCACGGATAATAAATCGATTAAGAAATTTGCTTCAGATTAACGATGCTATTTTTTTGGTACAAAATGAAAGTTGTAACATGGTTTCGTACGTCTGCACGTCTTGTATGTTGTACTCGACATCACGTTTTAATTTTTTTATGACCGACATCTTGAAATTGATTATTAGTTAAATAAATTAATATGCTAACGTGATACAATTATGACAGTACTATAAATATGACAGCCACGATAATTGGAAATATTTTTAATAAGAAATAGAACCGACGCTAATTCTTGGTAAGAACTATTGGAAAAAATTAAATATTAGTATTTGGTAATTTTTTTAATACCACGTACTATTTCAACGAAGTGTTCAATGTGGTCTAAGTCTGAAAGAGATAGAGTTGAATCGTCCACTCGCTCAATAGTTTTTTTTATGTAAACGCATACAGGAGAAGACCGACAGACGGTGATCGCTTGGTGAATACCCTCCCTGTCCCGTCCTATTTTTGGAGACCCAGATGAGGACCCGTTACTGGACCATGCAAAAAGCTACTTGTTAGAGAGCGGCTGAAGGCTTTCCCGTGATTCTTGGTGCATCAGTTAGATGTCAAATAGACCTCAGTCTAGGGCTGTGAAGTTAGTAAACTACAGCGAGTCTCGAATTGCCTTCTTTGGTAACACGTTGCTAACTACGAAATACGTGATAGTTATTTTGAAGTCTGATCTGTAAAATTCTATGACACTCATCATGCTGCATAAGCGCTATATGTGGAATTTCGATCCGCCAACGTCATAGACTACAGCCCGACATTCGCGTATCATCCTTATTATGAATGGGTGGTGTTTACGTTTCTTGTTGCACATTGAATCGATCGGTTACGATTATGCATTGAGAGTTATCTTAACCTTATCGTTACGGCTCGGTGGAATACAAATTATACTATCAATACAGCGTGAATTTTTCAAACCATTTTTTTTGCCTAAACTAGTATTTGAAGCATAAATGTACTTATCTGACCTATTTTCATATATCACATTGGTTCTAGTATCTTTTAGCTATCAGATGATGCATAAAAAACTATTATATTTAACAAACGTTTATTATATAACTCCATGCACGTGATAGCACTGACACATTTGGCTTACAGAAAAATCGCTCCTGTGACGAAACCTAACGATATTTATTTACATGCTTTACAGATTCCTGTAAACAATACATGTAGGTTGATAAAGGGAATAAATGCAGATCCAATTTCCTACCGTAGATGTCACAATGAGTACTGAAAGTAGCAAAATGATATATCACGGCTACCGATGTCAACGGTCGGGGAATCTTAGACGGCATATTTCGGTTACTGATGCGAAAGGATTAAGCACGTTACAATAAAATGAATATACAAATCAATATTTTCATGGTGACCTTTCAAAATTTCGAGTACTAAGAACTGGCCACTGTACTAAGAACCCAGTGTATTGTGCAGTACATATTAGTTAATAGTAAGTATGCCTCATACTATATATTTTATATTGACAATAATAATAGACCAACGCTGTCAATTAATACTAAAATCCAAGAATAAATTCTAATACTGATCTTTATTATGAACGCAATATTGTTTTTTACTGTATTGTTGCACAAATACCTAATGACTGTTCTGCAGTCTTTAACACGCAAATGGACAATTTAGTTTTTTTTTTTTGATTCGCCAGCTTAGTAATAAGAACTGGAGCGGTTTGCTTAAATTGCAGCTCACATTTTTGTTGAAGCAATGCATCGTTTACTGTTAAATATTTCAATATCCGCCAGGCAACACTAAGTCATTTTTAAGTCTTAACCCTTTCGTTACGGCTCGGTGGAATACAAGTTATACTGTCATACGGCGTGAATTTTTCAAACCATTTTTTTTGCTTAAACTAAAATTTGAAGCATAAATGTACTTATCTGACCTATTTTCAAATATCAAATTGGTTCTTATATCCTCAGCTATCAGATGATGCATAAAAAAATATTCTATTTAACAAACGTTCATTTTGTAACTCCATACATGTGGTGGCATTGACACATGTGGTTTACAGAAAAATCGCTCCTGTGACGAAACCTAACGATATTTATTAACATGCTTTACATATTTTTGCATAAACAATACATGTAGGTTGATAGAGGGAATGACTACACTTCCAATTTCCTAGCGTGGATGTCACAATGAGTACTGATAGTAGCAAAACGATATATCACGTCAACCGATGTCAACGTCGGGGAATCTTTGACGGCATATACCCACAACCGATGCGAAAGTGTTAATATTGTATGTTACCTACATAATATTTATTTATTTGCACACAACACATGTTTCAATAATACAGTATAAATTATAATGAAATATGTAAACGACAAAATAAGCGTGAAATACAATGATATATTGTAACATAACAGTAAGATAAGAAAACTTAAAGAATTGACTGTGAAATAGGGTTTAATCAGTGCCGGTTTAAGGGTGTGGCGTGGTGGGGTGGTGGCCCAGGGCGTCGAATGAGGAAGGGGCACCAAGGGCAATCTAACTCAAATATTTATTGTAAATACATACAATATAGGGAGCAAGAAAAAAATGGTCTAGGGCACCACAGGGTCTAGAACCGCCACTGGGTTTAATATTGACTTCATAGCCAAATGTGGTTAAAATAAATATTAAAGGGTGTACAAGTCATAATTATAAACTTTAACGATAAGTTTTATACAATCCCTTAACATTTGAAACTCGGATTCTTTTTGATGGATTGAACAATCGAAATTTTTAACTATCAACTATTTTTTTCAAGTAAACTAAAGTTAGATGTTTCCTACAGTTTTCGACTCAAATGCAATAGGTTAAATATGTTCTAACGACCTATCTTTCCCAGAACATCGAAGCATCATCACTGTCGTAGATGGATTTTCTTCTTCCTGCCATAAAATCAACTCAGGAGTTCCACAGGGCTCTGTGCTGTCGCCCACTCTTTTCCTTCTGCATGTGAATGATCTGCTTCAATGCGCAAACATTCACTGTTATGCCGACGACAGCACTGTCCATGAGAGTATAATCTTCCAAAACCTTCGAAACATTCGGAACTATCTGCTGCTAGGGAATCTCTGGTGAAGAAGATGAACATGTCTCTTGAAAGGGTTTCACGATGGGGCGACCTCAACCTCGTCAGTTTCAACATTTCAAAAACCCAATCATGTACTTTCTCCACCAAGAAGACTGCTATGGATCCTGTATCTTTCAACGGTTGTTCTCTTCCGAAAGCAAGCTCCATCAACATGCTTGGATTATCAATATCGAATAATATCAAATATTACGAGTCAATTAAGTGTAAAGCCGGTCTCGCTTCCAAAAACTAGGTGTATTATATAGATCACGTCGGTATTTCAACGATAAACAACTTCTTCTTCTATATAAAGGACAAATCCGACCTATCCTTGAATACGGCAGTCACCTTTGGATTGGAGCCCCAAAATACCTTCTAAACTTAATTGACTCAGTTCAAAGAAGAGCAATTCGTTTGATAAACAATGACACCCTTACGTCTAATCTACAATCAATGGAACACAGACGTAAGGTTGGTTCTCTTAGTCTTTTCTACCGTTATTATCACGGTCGCTGCTCTTCGGAACTTAAAGAACTAATTCCTCCTGCACCCACTCACAGCCGACAAACTCGTCTTACACTTGCCGAACATCCATACACGGTTAATATATGTCGACCAAGAACTGGCAGCTTCCAAAGTTCCTTCCTTAATGCCACCGGTAAGCTATGGAATGCTCTTCCAGCGTCTGTGTTTCCTCCTTCCTACAATCTGGATCTCTTCAAGAAACAGATAAATATACACTTGCAATCTCCCCAACCCACACACAAACACGAACACAACACACGTTTCCCGCATGCAGCGTCCAGCCTCCCTGGCTGAGCGTCATAGAGTGCACTGGTCTTGACCGGTTGTGCTCTCCTGCATGCGTTTACATATAAAAAAAAAGAACATTCGTTCAACAACTCATCGGTAACGACGTGGGGCGCACTGGACGTGTGGGGCACGGGACACTTGCTAAATAAACCTAACAGAGATCCATAGGTCTCGGCAACGAAATAACTTAGATTAGGTTAGATTAGAGAGATATACAGTGTACCAGTTGTCCCGTTCAACAAATGTTCCATGCACCAGACGTCATGTGCGCCCCACGTCGTTACCAATGGTTTGTTGAACGAATTGTCTGGGAACGAAATGCGGCGGAACCGTTAAATATTCGGTAGACACGGCTAAGGTTTACCTACCTGAATTGAAACACTGTGACTAAAACTTTGAGACTGGAGTTCATACAACAGTCCCAATAATTATTGTGCGCTGTGTCCGAGTAGCTGCACCCAGGAAGACCTGATGATGGCCAGGAGTAACGCAATCGACGTCGCCCACTTCTGGACAGACAGGATCTTACGCTGTTGTTTCCGACAAGATTATATATTATATATATATAGATGTGGTCGTACAGAAGAATTCTCGGAATTTCCTGGAGAGACCACGTCACGAACAATGAGGTTCTCAGAATAATCAAGGAAGATAGGCAACTAATAAGAACCATCTCAGAGAGGCGAGCCCGACGGATTGGTCACATCATGCGCCACGATGGTCTTCTTCACGATATTGTGGAGGGGATGGTTGAGCGTAGAAACTGTAGAGGGCGCCCTAGACGGGAGTATTTGCAGCAAATATTCGAGGACATGAATTGTAAGCACTTATGCTGAGCTGAAAAGGGTTGCGGAGGACCGAGAGGAATGGAGATCGAGATGCAAGATTCTGTTGCTGCAAACCAATCCACCGGATTGATACTACGAAGAAGAATATACATATATGTAATAATTATTTATTTATAATATGCTAAATTTACAACGTAGCTAAAAAAAATTTAACATGTTTTTTTTAATGTTCATATCTTTTATAATGGATCTGAATTGTATCGGATGTGCTAAGAAAAATCCAATAACGTTTAACAGTATGTACTGTAAAAATGTCGTTTAACGGTTTTTATTATGCGCCAGAGAGGGCCTCCAAATAGTACCTGAGGCCTAAATTGAGCTTCACCTGTCAACGTTACTCACAATTCAGTAAACATGCAAATAATTGAAAGAAATCTGAAAGTGCTTACATCAGCATGAAATAGCCCTTGCTGATTGTTACCGAAAACCTCCATATACAATCTTTCGTCTCTTATTTCTGTTCGCTTGTCGTACATGCATGTGTCGCCATATTGGCATTTTGACTAGTTACGGAGATCGTCACTCGTCAGCCCATCACGGGCGCGCCAGTCGTGTGCCGACGTCAGCAAGAGGATATATTGTATTTTGGCCCGGCTTGAATGCTGACCAGGTCCGGGCCATAAGTTTGTAAAGTTATTAAAATATATATGTCAACGTGCTTCAGAAAAAGTCTGTGTATTATTAATCTGCTCCTAATCCTGCCACTACGCGACTGAATAACACCTTTTAAGAGGAGGATGTTAAAATAATAGAATAATAAGTACTTTGGCTTTTGGGTTTAGCCGTGTGTAGCCAATTACTTATTTCCAATGTATCGACCACCATTGCAGGGGTCTCTTCTTCAGGGTGGACCACTAAGTCATCAACCGAATACGAAAAAGTAATTCGCCACACGCGGCTCAACCCAAATGCCAAAATATTAAATATGGCCGTGAAAACCTAAGTAGTTATTGAAGAATAAGTAGTTTAATTTAAATGTTAAGATAAATCATTGCATAATCGTAACCGATCGATTCAATGTGCAACAAGAATGTAAATATTGCATTGATTTGTATCTGCTTTGTGTTTGCATAAATGTTGTTCAGGAGTTGTCATCATTTAGTTCAGTGAGCAATTGCGCTAATAATACATTCATGTAAGCGCAACAACTAGCGTGTGAACCAATGGTACTACCTAAAGGTCTACCACAATGGTACATTATAGAGCTTCGCTTAAACAGGCAGTGGCATTAGCCTCACTGATTCGCTAACTGCCTGGAATACAGCATATCAAGAATCAACCTCGGGAGGAATAACCAAGTCTTTCTTTCCATCCATCAAACACTTACTGACGTAGAAAAAGAAGAACTCCGTGGACTTTCATCTCACTCAAGCGTTTACCGGACACGGAATTTTCAGAGAATTCCTAAAGAGATTTGACCTCTCTTCTTGCGACGCATAACCATGTGATCCAGGCATGCAACAGACAGTGAGACACTCTCTCGTTGAGTGCATCATCCATGAGATCAGGAGACGCATTCTGTGTTGTCGCCTGGGAGTCTACCATTTCTTGGGAGGATTTACCTGAATTGCTGCTTAGTTTTGACGGTCCCTTACTGTTAAACTTCATAAGGGAAATCGTCGGGGCTACAAGAGCGGTTAACGAGGCTAACATGGAATAGGCTCCTACGTTCTTCATCTATTTCTCAGACGTATATTCTAACCTTGTGTGTAACTTGCAGGGTACGATACGCAACTTTATATTTTTTCTACATTTTTTTTAAGGGAAAAAAGTGTTATTAGCCAGTTGAAGCTCACCAAAGCAACCCACGACACACTCCACACTATGTTTGGTATAAACCTTTAACCACGCGGCTCAAATCAAGAAGAAGTTTCCTACAGTCGATAACGGAACTGGTGATACCTGAGGCCACCCTGCGGCTGAACATGTGGAGAAGCTCAACTGAGGAGAATACTTGGATTGCCCCGAAAGAGGACCTAGCCCCTGGACACAACCAGGGGTGGAATATATGGTCATGGAGATCCCTTACCAGACTTCGGACCGGAGTATGCAAGACGAGGACACAAATGAAAGCCTGGCAGTTTTACAGCGGACCGACTGAATACGACTGCGGCGTGGAGCAGGTCCTGTCACACCTTCTGGTGTGTGCGCTGTGTTCAAGTAGCTGCACCCAGGAAGGCCTGATGACGGTCGGGAGTAACGCCATCGATGTCGCCCACTTCTGGGCAGACAGGATCTGACCGTGTTGTTTCCGACACGATTATATATACTAGCCAGCTGTAGAATAAAAATGCAGGTTGGCGTGACCAGGGTATATAAAATGTTTAAAAAATATATTTTCATGTAAGCACATACAGGAGAATACCGACAGATGTTGATAGTGATTCTAAAGTCTCAGCTGTGGAATTCTATGACATTTATCATTCTGCATATGGATAAACGTTGCACGTGGAGTGGTGATCTGTCAACGTCATAGACTACAGCCCGATATTCACGCATTGTCCTTATTACAGGAATTTACTGGTGAATGAATGGGTGGTCTTCACGGGACGAATTTCGTCTACATTTTACGGGTGAGTGATCAAATTCTCACCAAACGGGGGTATTTTAGAGCTCAGAAATCGATTAAAAATCTTTTTTTTTAAATCTCCGTCGGGGATCGAACCCATAATTTTTGGCTTGCCAAGCAAACGCTTTGACCATTGAGCTATACCCGCTGGAAATAAACAATATGTTAGTATCAATACATTTCACTACGCTATTTCTCCCTTTTGGATGTTTACAACAAGTAACGACTTTAGGACTTTAGAGATTTTTTTTCTAGCGCCTCTATATTGCGCCCTCAGCTTATTCGACGTCTTGTGACACCAAACCACTTCACCATCCCCTAAGACCGGTACTGTTTACAACTTAGGATTCGAAGATTGTTTAAGCAGTTTAATCCAAAAATACACAAAAAGCTCTAAGTTTTATTTAGAGAACTTAACACTAGCTGTGTATTTAACAAACGAATGATCTAGTCTACTTGTTCACGTGAAGTGTAATCGATCTTTTACAAGGAAGGCAGTGCATGCCGCTAATGACTGGCAAGTGTTGAAATGGATTACGGCATTCGGGGGCGTCTTGTGTCATCAGGCAGTGCAGCGGTGACGTCACCGCAGATGCAACCGCCATCTTTCTCTTTGTTATGATGAATGCTACCTGCTGGAGGAACACAGGTGAGTACAAATGGGTTGCTCTGCTTTGCAACAAAGAAGCAACCAACGCGCGCGTGTAATACAAACTTGTCATGTAAAATTCACTGCTGTATTGTTGCAGTGCCAGTTCTAGGGGGTGGTGAAGTGGATCGGTGCCCCAGGGCGTCGAATAAGCTACGGGCGCTGATGGCAACTAGCCTCGCTAACGATATTGTGGCTTTTGGGTTTAGCCGTGTGTGGCGAAATTCTTTTAACCAATATTTCAACCGCCTTTGCAGGGGTCTTCTTCAGGATTGATGATTTAGTTGTGATTTAGCTGTGAGTTTGTGTCAGATTATTTTAAACCCAAAAACCACAATATCAAATCTGGCCGTGAAAACCTAAGAAGTTATTTAATCTCGCTAACATTTTTTAAATTTAAAGCAACATGGGGCACCAGAAAAATAAAGCTATGTCCCAATTCGATCCAACGTAATTTTTTTCAATGTTTTCGGTATTCGCTTTGGAATCCATTATAAATAATGAATATTGTTGTCTCTTGACAGTGATGGATTAAGGAAGGCTACGAGTTAGTCGAAACTGCATTCTCCTAAACAGAGGCCATACTCAACGATATCCATCCATAAAAACAAGGTAAATATTTAGTGCTTATTATTTATTATTTAGCAGTTGATCTGCTTAATAGTCGCACTAGAAAATGTAACCTTTTCATTGTAACCTTGTATTCACCATTTCCCGGATGTAATCAACACCTCTAATCTATCGCACTTTATTCGTCGGTGCAACGAACATGTATGTACTTTGCATTGATCTCAATTGCATAATCTAATTACATTGGCAATAAAGGTATCAGAATAATCACATTAATAAATAAACATATTTAATTGTTAAAAAAACAGCTGCGTTACTCGTATTTTTGCATTTCCAATGGCGGAAACATTTTCGGTTCGCAAAAACTCGGCCCAACCCACTTTGCAGTGATTTATTTTGGTCGACCGAGCTTTTTATTGAGACTCTTAATGTAATACATTCTAATTTGCTCCAAATAATAAAACCAGTGACCTTCTGTGATCACTAACCCACACCATATTTATATTTTTCATTGAGATACTCGTACATATTTAACCTTTAAACGTCCAGTGGTCCCATCCGGGAGCGCAAATTTGGGTCGTTCAATGCCTAGCAGGACAATGTTTGTAATGTTTTGTCGCACAATAGATTCTTCCATGAACTTACTTTAATACTATTATTACAAATTAATGCAACCGATTGTGAAATAAACCAAAGGCACTCCTGTATGGGACCGTAGGGCATTGAACAACGCAAATCTGGGGTTCCATAAGGAAACCACTGGGCGTTTAAAGGTTAATTATTTTTGTGGAATCGATGACGGTCAATCGCTGCCATTGATACTATATTGTCGCTTTAACCCTTTTATTACGGCTCGGTTTGAATACAAATTATACTGTCTATATATATATATAGGTACTAAGAAAGTAGCTAAACGATATATCACGTCAACCAATGTCAACGATCGGGGAATCATATGACAGCGTATGCCGACAACCGTTAGTTAATTATGTCTTAGACTGTAAACAAAGGTATTTTTAATGTAAACCAAACAAGAGAATATCGACAGATGGTAATGGTGATTTTGAAGTATCATCCGTGGAACTCTATGACGCTTACCATGATGCACATGGCTAAGGGCTGCATGTGGAGTTTTGATACGCCAACGTCATAAACTACAGCCCGACATTCACGCATTATCCTCATTATTACAGGAATTTACTGTGGTCTTCACGGGACGACTTTTGTCGACCGCCAATTTTGATTAATAGGCTATGACTGGCATCATACGGGTGAGGGAACAAATTCTCACCAACCGGGGGTATTTTAGAGCTCTGAAATTCGACACCGTCAATCGTTACTTTGTTTTTAAGTTAATAAAAGAATATCAAGTATATCAGAAATAAAATTGAGCAATAAAATGACTTAATGTCATATGTTTTCGTAATTGAAAATTTAAAAAAAATTGGGGCCAACGGCACGCGGTGTTCCCAAGCGGTCACCCATCCAAGTACTATCCGCGCCCAATGTTGCTTAACTTCGGTGATCGGACGAGAACCGGTGCTTTCAACATGGTATGGTCGTTGGCGAATACTTTCCAACTAAATGCCAAATACTAATAGCATACCTACAGCTTACTATTTTTTATTATAATAATAAATATTAATATTTGCATAAAATACCCTACTGTTCATAATATACTACAAAAGCTCATATTACATTATACAATATATATTTGTGTTAATAAATACATGTCATATTTGCGTAAAATACAAAAATATTTTAACTTATAAATTACAATAAAACATATTTAATTAATTTAAAAACATTATTTTAACCATACACTAAATGTGAAACAAATTGAAGGAGGTGGATTATTTATTGCTCGTGACCCGAGCAGAATACCGAAGTTTTCAATCTATTGTCTTAAATATATATAAAAATATACAATGTGCTTCTATTAAGGTTCTAATTGTTTGTGACTTACTCCGCATCCCTCCCCACTCGTCCCGATGACTATCCCGGCGACGTGAAGTCGTTCCTTTGATGAACGGGCATGTCAATACATTTTGCCGGTGGGTATAGCTAAATGATTAAAGCGTTTGCTTTGCAAGCCAAAGGTCGTGGGTTCGATCCCCGACGGATAGCGCTTAGCCATATGCACTATGGTAAGCGTCATAGAATTCCACAGATGAGAATTCCACTTCAGAATTACTATCACCATCTGTCGGTATTCTCCTGTATGTGTTTACAAAAAAAAAGTAATATCACGAGGAATCTTAAATATATTCAGTTGTATCACTCTTATTATTGAAATTACGTTGTAGA
Organism: Glossosoma conforme; assembly: GCA_022606575.1. Taxonomy (NCBI): domain Eukaryota; kingdom Metazoa; phylum Arthropoda; class Insecta; order Trichoptera; family Glossosomatidae; genus Glossosoma; species Glossosoma conforme. Next base: position 1,491,946 of record JAGTXR010000099.1, on the reverse strand, counting down.
TTAATAAGCGAAAGGTATTCTACACCACAAACTTTAATGGACATGTGCAAATTAGGTAGGTATGACCAATATTTTTGCACAACGTATAAAATAATGTTAATTTTATGGATTTAATGGCGGGTCGCTTATTTAGAAATGTATGACATTTAATGCAATTAAGTAAAGAAACATTACAAACTTTATAGTCTTTGAAATAATTTTTTACATTGAATCTTTATTACGACGGAAAGTTATATTTCAAGTGTTTTTGTCGAGTCTTTGTCACCGGTTGTAAAATAATTATGAAAGTCATGCCCCAAGCGTCGTTGACAGATTGTTGCAATCCTTAGTATCTTCTATGTGTCGACCTTTATTACAGTTTCACTTGTCTCAATCCTCCGCAGGGTAAGATGGCGGCGCTCGCAGCATGGCAGAGCAGATGGTCGACCTCGCTCAAGGGTAGACACACATATTCCTTCTTTCCTTCCGTCCTAGTCGATTCATGACTGGTCACGGCAATTTTAAGACTAAACTCTTCAAGTTTAGCGTCGTTGATAGTCCAGACTGCCCATGCGGCAGCCCCTTGCAGGACGCTGAACACGTTCTGTGGCATTGCCCAATATTAGATTTAAGTACGGAAAGGCTCTTTAGCGTAATCCAACAGAAGCCTGGACCGGTTGGATATGTCGACCTCATCGCTACGGAGTCCAACTACCATGCCTTTTCTGTATACGCGGCGACCTTTGGCGAAGAAGTCAAAAAGTCCAAATTTTAACGTCTGAACTACTAACTTTTACACCCACGTTTGGGCAGGACATATCTGTCGAAAAGACGACGGTCGATGGGGAAGAAAAGTGATGAAGTGGCGCCCAATAACTGGCAAACAAAACGTTGGCCGACTGCAAAACAGACTGACGAAATAAGAAGCATAGAGGGAGTGGCCTGAATGTGGAAGCTGCCTTCAAAGGATCAAAGAGGATGAAGACTCATGCGAAAGGCCTACGCTCAACAGTGGATGGACACAGGCTGATGATGATGATTATGTAGTCGGTCAAACACGCACACATCCCAAAAAATTGTCTTCTAATAAAACATTTTAAAGTCGCCAATGAAATAATGCCTTGTGTTAAAAATAACTTGAAAATAATAAATCATCATTAACGATGAATTTCATAATAAATTGTTTGAAAAATTCTTTATGATTTTTTTCCATTGTGAATTGTTCAAACAAATTAACATTCCACATTAAAATACATAAAAAACAGTTTTTTTTGTAACAATGGGTAGGCCGACATTGTTTTAGGAGCAATTTTAGGGATCATTTAAGAACAATGGCGTTCGAAATGCTCGTAAAAGTCAACTTTCAAGGACGCGGCTTAGAGTTTTAAATCGATTAATCTCACACAATTGTTCATAAAAAAAAACGAGCTGAATGGACGCCATTAAAATAGTAACGAAACGATTAACTCTTAATTAAGCTTTAAAAGTGATTAAATAATTATCGTTTTGTACAAATTCGGTAGTCGGAATTTTCATGAGATAATGTTCATATGTTAAGGGTTGAAATATTTATGTTTCGTATTTTTGTATTTTTAAAATTTTATTGCTTTTACATCAAAAGGCTGTTTATTTTTGGAGCCAAGTGTAGCTTTGCGACATATTTTGCCAAATTTAAATCTAAAAATGCGAAATCATATTCGTTTATTTATTTCGATCTTATATAAGTGTTTTATATATTGACATCCTCCTCTCTTTAAAAGATAGTTATTCAGTCGCGTGGTGGCAGGATGAGGAGCATATTAACAGCACAAAAACTTTTTCTGAAGCACTTTAACATATACATTTCGATAACTTTACAAACTTCTGGTCCGGACCACAGCATTCAGGCCAGGACACAATACAATATCATCTAGCCGAAGTCGGATCTATGTAACTAACATCACACTCTAACGTGACCGGATTAGTCCAAAATGCCAATATGACGTCACATACACGTAAGGCAAGCGAACAGAAATAAGAGACGAAAGATTCTATATAGAGGTTTTTGGTACTAGTCAGCAAGGGCTACATCATGCTGATGTCAACATATATTGTTTTTGGTTTTATCATTTTAGTTCCGTTGTCATTCATATAACATTAGAATTTTGTCATAAAGATTTAAAAAAAACTTTCGGAATGCAATGTTAGTTGTTTTAAATTCTGGATTATTGCCAACCCTGGTAAAGATTAGTAAAGACTCGTGCCAATTCAAGGCTTCTAATTTTTCTCGTTTAAATTAAAAACTAATCAACAAATAAATATATACAAAATGGCGTCTATGAGCCGGTCAAGGCTCGCTCGATGGACGTGCGGACGACATTTTAAGAGACAAAGACAATTTATGGCCATTAATCCATTGTTAGAACCTATTCTTATTCAGTGTACGTAGATATTGAAGATCAATGTCAGAATTCAGATTTACATTCACTTGCCTATATATATACTTTAATTATTTTTTAAATATTATTTTCAATGGTTTTTGTTTTAATCGCATTCTCGGTCAAGCCCAGAGTTTTCAGATCCTTGTCTACAGTTGCAGTCCAGGTTGCCTGTGGTCTTCCAGGTCTTCACTCAGCGTGGGTATGTTGAGGGCTTTCATTACCATGTGGTCCTCATCGATCCGTGTCACATGTCCATACCATCTTAGGCGGTTTTCCCTTATCTTTTCAGGTATGGGGTCATCCGAAATGAACCACGAATATGCTCATTTGGAACTCTGTCCACTCTAGTCACACCGCCCGCCTACCTCAGCATCTTCATCTCTGCCACATGAATCCTATCCAAGTCACGTTTCAGCGGGGTCCAACACTCCGATCCGTAGAGCACAGCTGGCCTTACAGCGGTTCCGTAGATCTTACCTTTGATCCTAACTGGAATCTTGCTTTCACTCAATGACCTCCATTTCAGCCATCCTGTGTTTATTTTATGCTCCACGTTGGATTCAGTTTTGGATCTTACTAAGGCACTTAACCAATGCATCCTTAACAGGGGTATTAACTTATGGCGCAGAGACGTGGAATGTAACAACAAGTCTTACCCATACAATAAATGTCACCCAGCATGCTATGGAGAGATCCATGCTAGGAGTGTCGCTAAAACAGTGGTTCTCAAACGGTGCACCGCGGTGCACTGGTGCACCGCGAGCTTGTTGCAGGTGCACCGCGAGAAAAATTAGTAAAAAAAAAAAAATCTAACGAAATCGTGAATCAGACCAAAATATCAATGACACAGAGAGTACAAGTGCAAGAAGTAGTGACGATGTTATTAGACATCATACGTCTCATACAAAATAAAATATATCCAGTAAAATCAGAAAAATTTATCGAAAGTATTCTGAAGAATATTTACGTTTCGGTTTTACTGGCATCAATGAGGAAGGATATCACATTCCACTATGTGTCGTATGTGGAGAAAAAACTGTCCAATAGCGCGATGTATCCCAACAAGTTAAATCGCCACTTCACTAGGAATCATGCCGATCTTGCATCCAAAAATAATGATTACTTTGAAAGATTGTTAAGCATGCAAAATTACCGATAAGGCACTATTGGCGTCATTCGTGATTACTGAATTGATCGCTTTACAATTAAAACCACATACTATAGCAGAGTCTCTTATTTCACCTGCATGTTGTGAAGTAGGAAAATTATGTTTGGTGATGAAACAAAAAATAAAATTATGAAAATTCCTGTTTCAAACGATACAATAAAAAGAAGAATTTTAAATATGTCGGATGATATTGGAAAAACAGTTACTGATAAACTTTTCAAACGACATTTTGTTTTACAAGTCGACGAATCGACTGAAATTAGCAGTGAGGCACAATTACTAGGGTTAGTTCGTTTCATAATCGAAAATAAAATAGTGAATTAATATCTTAACTGCAAAGAACTTACCGAACATACGACTGGAGAATATGTTTTTAATTATATTTCTTTATATTTAGAACAACTTAAAATATCGTGGGAGTCATGTGTAGGAATTTGTACAGATTGTGCTCCTTCAATGGTAGGCTCAATTAAAGGATTTGTTACCCTTGCAAAGAAAAGAAACCCTCATATTATATCTACGCACTGTTTTTTACATAGAGAATCTTTAGTGTCAAAAACATTACCAGCGGCACTAAACCTGTATTACATCAAATTGTAAATATAGTGAATTTCATAAGATCAATATGTACCTTTAAAAACACACATATTTAAAAAAAACTTTGCATTTCTATGGGAGCTAAATATGAGTCTTTGCTTTTTCACACTGAAGTCAGGTAGTTTTCTAGGGGTGAAGTTATTTCTAGATTCATAGCACTTAAGAATGAGTTATTAATCGTTTTTCGAAATGAAGGTATGGATGATTTTGTTAAATGTATTCAGAATAATGATTGGTATACTAAAGTAGCATATTTAGCAGATATTTTTAATTACTTAAATAACGTTAACACAACCATTCAAGGAAAAAACGAAAATTATTTGTCATCCATTGACGAATTGTCAGGATTTAGGAAAAAATAACTCTTTGGAAAAATCTAATAAAAGAAAAAATATATATATATGTTTCCTTCACTCAACGAAAACATGCCCGAAGGAATTATTTCCGCGATAATAGATCATTTTACTTTATTAGAACAAAATATCGCACATTGTTTTCCTTCTTTAAATAATAAAAATTATGACTGGATACGAAATTCATTTGCTACAATTGATACACCGAATTGTGGATTTTCATACGATTTCTGTCCAAGATGAACATCCAGTTCTTCACATGAAGGCACTGAAAATTTTGCTACAATTTTCAACATCATATTTATGTTAGCTTGATATAAAAAAATATAAAACGACAAAGACTTACAAATTTAGACGATGAATTGAGGGTAGCTATATCAAATATTCGAGCAAATATTTCTGATATATGCACACACCAACAAGCTCAGGTATCCCATTGATTGATTTTTGATTGATAATATAAATTAAATTTTATCAAGCATGGACGTCATTTTGGGTGGATAAGAGCCGGGAGAGAAATGACCCCCTTTCTAGATTACATTCACCTTCAAATCTTAATACAAATAATTTTAATAAAACATATATAAATATAAAAAAAATCTAAAGAAAAATTTACGAAGTAAATTTATATTCAAAATTAAACAATTTTTTTTCTATAACTTAAATTAAAAAGAAAATATGTCAAATAAATTGTATGTAATTTAGTATGTAACTATTTTTTTAAAATAAGTATGTAACAAAAATGATTTACATATATTTTTTTTACCTCTTGATTCTGGTGCACCGCCATTTTTTTCCACGGTCAAAAGTGCACCGTGACTTCAAAAAGGGTGAGAACCACTGCGCTAAAAGATAGAATCTGAAACGAGGATATCTGCAAAATAACTCAAGTAGTGGAGGCTACCCAGCGAATAGGCACAGTCAAGTGGCAATACGCAGGACACATCTGTCGAAGAGACGACGGTCGATGGGGAACAAAAGTATTTGAACTGGCAAACGAAGTATTGGCCGACCCCCTGCAAGATGGACTGACGATCTTAGAAGAATAGCGGGTGTGGCCGGGATGCGGAAGGCGGAAGATCGAAGAGGATGGAGACTCATGCGGGAGGTTTACGTTCAACAGTGGACGGATACAGGCTGATGATGATGATTATTTATATTTAATTTTAATTGCGTGTTTGAATACCTCTCATGGCCGTTTATGCATTTGTAAATATATTCATTATAGATACATATCTGTATTAAATTTGTAAAATCACAATTTATATTTGTTAAAACGTATCCGGCATTCGCCAACCATACCATCTTGAAATCACCGGTTCTCGTCCGATCACCGAAGTTAAGCAACATTGGGCGCGGATAGTACTTGGATGGGTGAGCGCTTGGGAACACCGCGTGCCGTTGGCCCAATTTTTTATAGGAATTAAATTTATTTATTTTAAGCGATTTTTTAGAAAAATAGTTGTACAAATGTTCAACATTATTTTATTTGTTTTTATTTTTAAGCAATAGAATCCATTACATTATAGTGTTCGTATTATTATTAAATAGGGGGCATGTTTATTCAAAAAAGTTTTTTTTAAGGCCAGTGCACTCTATGACGCTCAGCCAGGGAGGCTGGACGCTGCATGCAGGAAACGTGTCATTTGTTCGTGTTTGTGTGTTGGTTAGAGATATTGCAAGTGTATATTTATCTGTTTCTTGAAGAGATCCCGATCGACTTTTCGATGAATTAAAAATTTAACTACGAATTATATATTATTAATTATATATTGTTTACCAGAAGAAAAAAAATGTTTGGTTGCAGTTTATAGTGGCTACTCCTAAATGAAATGCATATGACGTAATGTAATAAATACATATGCAGTAATAACACGTTGAATTATCGTGTTGTAAATAAAGGTTTCATTTAAAGCTCCGCATACAACTTACCAAAACATTTGCTTGGAGCATCTTGATGTACGGCTGTGGGACATGGTGCTTATCTGAAATTGATAAAAAAAGATTAGAGGCCTTTGATATGTGGTCATACAGAAGAAAACTCGGAATTTTCTGGAGAGACCACGTCGCGAAGAATGAGGTTCTCAGCATAATCAATGAAGATAGGAACCTAGTAAGAGAGACGACCCCAATGGATCGGTTACATCATGCGCCACGATGGTCTTCTTCACGACATTGTGGAAGCTATGGTTGAGGGTAGAAACTGCAGAGGGGGCTTTAGACGGCAGTATTTGCAGCAAGTGTTTGAGGACATGAGTTTTAGCTTCTATGCTGAGCTAAAGAGGATTTCAGAGGATCGAGAAGAGTGAAGATCGAGATGCAAGATTTTGTTGCTGCAAACCAATCCACCGGATTGATACTACGAAGAAGAAAAAAAGGTTGTTGAAATGAAAAAGGGTTGTAAAAGAAAAAGGTAAATACAGGTAAGTGGTTTTCAATCGTGCCAGTGGGTAACTAAAGTGAGTCAGCGAAAATCACAATAAGCTTAGAAAGATCAGCTAAGTGGGTGAATAAGTAATATGATTCGATTTATTATGCATACTTTGTATGCACCGGTTGGCCCAAGAGATCAATTTACATAAATTGTCGAGATTAGCGTTGGTTCAGCAAAGAAAAATGCATTTAACTGAAGCGTGACAGACAATGTAATGGCATTGTCGGCTGCACATCTTCACCTTGGATGTGACAAAACACAAACAACAAGAATACGACAAGGGACAGGCAAGCAGGGCTTCAAAATAACAAAAAGCGACGAAAATGTGACAAGCGATTAGCAAACAGGGTTTATATGTTGAAACAAAATAGTATTATTTATAAATATTTATTTATTTACCTTGTGCTTACATGGATCACGTAAGATAAGTTCTCTGTATAGGAGACTTCAGTTTTGACTTACTCGTAGCCTTTCTCAATCCATCACTTGTTAAGAGAATGCTTTTTTTTCCGACACGATTACATATATCAGATGTAACGAATATACATAGAAACGAATAGTGTATTAATCCTACTTGCACTCACATACCTATTTTTAAACCCTTTTCGTGCATTTCTAAATGGTTGACGATTTCAAGGTGCACTTTCCTTTTTAAACTACGAGTACTTCCCGTTAGGTGGTGAAATTCTCTTTCAACATTTTTTTTGATCTAGCAAAAATCGTACATGTAACTTCTTTGATAAGGTTTTAAAAGGGTATGTATTTAGATAATGGTGACACCCCTCGTTCATTAAAGGCGACTTCATGTCACCGGGATCGTCAACGGGACGCTTGGTGGAGGGATGGGGAGCAGGTCACGAAACAAAGAACTTTTCGTGAAGTACAGTGTAATTTATTTATAATTAACTTCGGTATTCTGCTCGGGTCTCAAGCAATGATGATTTATATCTGAAGGGACTCGCGCAGAAAGTGACTCGGACCGCGCCGTAACATTCGCGTAACAACACGAAATATCGTATATCCAGGCTTTTCGGCACCAGCCTTCAAGGGCTATGTGTTATCAAATAATATTTTTAATAATACAATAATAATCCAAGCAGAGATGCGAATATTTTCGTATGTAAATATATTACCGATAATATGAAAACACCGTATTTTTTCATACCCTAGTCGGTCATAAAACATGACCGTGAGAATGCGATCATCCAACAAAAAAGAACATTTACTTTAATAAAAATGTCGGCGCCAATAGTTGTTATTTTTCCACAGCTCCGGGGATTACCGGCTGCAGCGGATCACGAGGATAGTTGGTGCTATTTGTTAAAGTGTGATGGCGGACCACAAATTATAGTAAAACGACACTTCCACGGTCTATTACACACAAGCTGAGTACGCAGAGCTATTCATAGACCAACCAGAGCGGTTCTGATGAAGATGCACTATTTGTTATTGTACAAGCATATAGCTACATAACATCCTATAATCAATGTCTTCACAAGTTCGTATTTTACATGATATGTTGAACAATATTACACGGTGCACATGCTCAAAACGAAATGCGCATCTTTTTTGCATTGAAATCCCCTCTTCTTTAAAAGAAAGGCGACAAGTCGCGGGTTCGTCACGTGGCCGCGTGGAGGAACGATCCTTGAGCAGATTAACAACACGAAGAACTTGTTTCTGAAGCACAATTCGCATTTATTTTTAATAAGCACTTGATTTCCTCGTCCGACCAATACATGACGTTTCGTCGGTCGGACGAGACTTGACCGACGACAGCCGGAACACTGTGACAAGCAGCGGCAAAAAAACAAATTAAAGATGACAACTGAACCAACATGAAATGGAACAACTGTCATAACACATCAAATGGCGTATGCAAACGCCGTGTAATTTTATATATAATTAAAACTAACATTATTAGATTTGCATGTCAGGCGAGAGAACAAAAATAAGAGACAAAAGATCGTTTTTCGAGCTGATATCGGCATGTCAAATTAATTGTCCTTTAGATGTGGTATTGTTCCCCAGGGATGGAAAAAAGCCCTTGTTCACCCAGTTCCAAAAAAAGGAGACCGAAGTGACCCCACAAACTATCGCCCAACAGCCATCACATCACTACTTTCCAAAGTGATGGAACGTTTAATTAACAGCCAACTTCTAAACTACTTAGAGAAGAATGATCTTCTGTGCGATCGGCAATATGGCTTCCGCCGTAGTCGATCGTGCGGCGATCTCTTGGCATATGTCACACATGTTTGGGGGAAATCCGTCGAATGCTTTGGAGAAACGCAAGCTGTTGCCCTGGATATCTCCAAGGCGTTCGATAGAGTCTGGCATCGCGGTCTGGTGAACAAATTACCGTCTTATGGACTAACTCCCTCCCTGTGCTCCTGGATTGAAAACTTCTTGAGTGATCGAAGCATCATCACTGTCGTAGATGGCTTTTCTTCTTCCTGCCATAAAATCAACTCAGGAGTTCCACAGGGCTCTGTGCTGTCGCCCACTCTTTTCCTTCTGCATGTGAATGATTTGCTTCAATGCGCAAACATTCACTGTTATGCCGACGACAGCACTGACCATGAGAGTATAATCTTCCATAAACCTCCGAAACATTCGGAACTATCTGCTGCTAGGGAATCTCTGGTGGAGAAGATGAACATGTCTCTTGAAAGGGTTTCACGATGGGGCGACCTCAACCTCGTCAGTTTCAACATTTCAAAAACCCAATCATGTACTTTCTCCACCAAGAAGACTGCTATGGATCCTGTATCTTTCAACGGTTGTTCTCTTCCGAAAGCAAGCTCCATCAACATGCTTGGATTATCAATATCGAATAATGTCAAATATTACGAGTCAATTAAGTATAAAGCCGGTCTCGCTTCCAAAAAACTAGGTGTATTATATAGATCACGTCGGTATTTTAACGATAAACAACTTCTTATTCTATATAAAGGACAAATCCGACCTATCCTTGAATACGGCAGTCACCTTTGGATTGGAGCCCCAAAATACCTTCTGAACTTAATTGACTCAGTTCAAAGAAGAGCAATTCGTTTGATAAACAATGACACCCTTACGTCTAATCTACAATCAATGGAACACAGACGTAAGGTTGGTTCTCTTAGTCTTTTCTACCGTTATTACCACGGTCGCTGCTCTTCGGAACTTAAAGAACTAATTCCTCCTGCACCCACCCACAGCCGACAAACTCGTCTTACACTTGCCGAACATCGATACACGGTTAATATATGTCGACCAAGAACTGGCAGCTTCCAAAGATCCTTCCTTAATGCCACCGGTAAGCTATGGAATGCTCTTCCAGCGTCTGTGTTTCCTCCTTCCTACAATCTGGATCTCTTCAAGAAACAGATAAATGTACACTTGCAATCTCCCCAACCCACACACAAACACGAACACAACACACGTTTCCCGCATGCAGCGTCCAGCCTCCCTGGCTGAGCGTCATAGAGTGCACTGGTCTTGACCGGGTGTGCTCTCCTGCATGCGTTTACATAAAAAAATATATATATATATATGCACAAACAAAGAAACTGGAGAGGGCGCCCTAGACGAGAGTATTTGCAGCAAGTGTTCGAGGACATGAGTTGCAGCTCATATGCTGAGCTAAAGAGGATTGCAGAGGATCGAGAAAAGTGGAGATCGAGATGCAATATTTTGTTGCTGTATGCCAATCCACTGGATTGACACTACGAAGAAGAAGATTAGTGGAATACCTTGGACGTCAAATTTTCTTCGCGTTTGACCATCAATCAATTTTAAACTTCTTTATTTTACAATAATTCTTCTTCACTTTAGAATATATTTGCAATAAAATAATACTTTTCCGCATCACTTACAAACCAATAACGTGTTAAAGATTAGTCTCCATGATCTGTGTCTTTTGATGTTTAATGACTTGTGGACCTTGGGGTCTAAACCGCTAATGTCCATCTCGCGTTTATTGCATCTAAAAAGCATAATATGCATGGTTATGTCATATTACTCACATTACACATTGCAAATGATAATTGTAATGACATAATCTTATTCGTGAAATACATGAGTATAAAATATGTATTCCATTTGAATTTTATTTATTTATAAAACATACAAATTATATTCAATAAAAATCGAACAGTATTCGCCAACGACCATACCATGTTGAAAGCACCGGTTCTCGTCCGATCACCGAAGTTAAGCAACCTTGGGCGCGGATAGTACTTGGATGGGTGACCGCTTGGGAACACCGCGTGCCGTTGGCCCAATTTTTTTTACATTTTTTTTAATTCATAATTGTTTATATAAATATGTTATGATAATTTTTGGTTTGTTAAATATTATTATCGTATTTAAATATTTTTTTATTACATTTTGTTGGATATTTCCACTGCCATATTTAAGTGTCATTTTTTTTTAATGAATTTTCAAACGGCAAATCAAAACATATTTTTTACAATATCCACATACAATTATAGTTATATAATAATAAATTATATATAATAATCGACAGGCGCATACAACTGGGATGGGCAGCATTTGGAAAACTAAAGTACATTTTTAAAGCGAAAATTCCGCAATGCCTTAAAACTAAGGCGTTTAACCAATGCACCCTCCCTGTATTAACTTATGGCGCAGAGACGTGGAATCTGACAGCAAGTCTTACCCATAAAATAAAAGTCACCCAGCGTGCTATGGAGAGATCCATGCTCGGAGTGTCGCTAAAAGATAGAATCCGAAACGAGGAAATACGCAGAAGAACTCAAGTAGTGGATGCTACCCAACGAATAGGCACACTCAAATGGCAATGGGCAGGACATATCTGTCGAAGAAACGACGGTCGATGGGGAAGAAAAGTATTGGAATGGCGCCCAAGAACTGGCAAAGGAAGCATTGGCCGACCCCCTACAAGATGGACTGACGATATAAGAAGAATAGCGGGAGTGACCTGGATGCGGAAGGCGGAGGATCGAAGAGGATGGAGACTCATGCGGGAGGCCTACGTTCAACAGTGGACGGACACAGGCTGATGATGATGATGATTATAGTTACCAGTGCCGGCTTTAGGGGGTGGCGATGTGGGTCGGTGCCTCAGGGCGCCGAATAAGCTAGGGGCGCCGAGTGCAACCAATCTTGCCTATTTTTTTTTAAATATAAACAATATGGGGCGCCAGAATAAACATGCCCAAGGGCGCCGCAGGGTCTAAAGCCGGTACTGATAGTTACCATACTATTTTTTATTATTAGTACATGTTTGACTCCTTATTCCAACCTAGATACATCTAAGACAGGGCTTCTTAAACTGTTTTAATTCACGACCCCATTTATGATTGCGAGTTTCCTGGTGACCCCATATATAAACTTAAAAGAAATATAAATAAATATTTTTTGATGATTTATTTATTAGGTAACGATATACATATGAAAATATATAGTTTTACAATTCGTGTAGAAACATACAAAAATCTAAAAGTAAAATCTCTCGCGACCTCAGAATTTTGCCACGCGACCCCATTTGGGGTCGCGACCCATAGTTTAAGAAGGCCTGATCTAAGACATAGGACAAAAATTTAATTTAAAAATGTATGTCCTACCTACAGGTGCTTTAAAATGTGTTTATTGCAATTAATAATTATTGTTCATTATTAATTTATACAGCTTCATAGACAAGAATGTAGGTAGACATTAAACCGTAGACAATAAATCATAAAATGAGTTTTATTTTACCATATGTTTTCATTTTAAGATTTTATTTCTTACCTGCGATGAAATAATATAAACTAGTACGCCATAAAAATGGCTGACAATAAAAAACAACATCAGCTGATATATTCCAACCGTAAAATTTCACTTTTATCCTTACGGTTATAAATGAAAGTTAACCCAAAATAAATGGCTATTGTCGAGCGTATCACCGTTATATTAAAAGTGCTGAGTATTCGAAGCCATGCTCTTAACTGATAATATTATTCATGAGAATATTACGAATTCACTACGACAGGGGCAACAAAGTTTTTGTAGATTCATTGGAATCGTTAGCATTTTAATAATAGGTATTATGCTTTAGGTTTTTGATTGCCCCGGAAGAGGACCTAGAGTACCTAGACCCTGGACACAACGAAGGGTGAAATATATGGAGGTCCCTTAACAGACTTCGGACCGGAGTATGCAAGACGAGGACACAAATGAAAGCCTGTTTTACAGCGGACCGACTGAATGTGACTGCGGCGTGGAGCATTCCGACACGATTATATATGCTTTAGGTATTTCTAAAAAGGTAGAATTTTAGTTTAAGTTTGAAAATGCAGAAAAATATCAATCGGCTGTAGAAAAACAATAAATTGATAATGATGAATAATAAAAAAAAAAATATGATAATTAATAAAAGGTTAGGATAGGTTTCCATTTTATGGGTTAATTATTCATTCATCTTGCATTACTTTTTACCAATATTTAATATATTACGGCCATTTTAATTTTATAACTGGCCACATTTTTACTGACGCAGTGGATACTGCCAATTTATTTAATCTGGTGCCGGTTACTTTTATTCACTTCCAATTGAATTTACTTAACTGCCAAAACCTTGAATAAGTTACAGACCATAAAAATACACGCTTAAAATAACTATCAGTCACCTGAAGTTTCGGCTTGGAAATGATAGAATTTCTGATAATAATTTAAACAATAAATTTAAACAAAAACATTGTCACTGAATGGTCGCCCTATTCAACATTTATGACAATTTATGATCAATGCACCTTCTTTCCTGATACAAGGATTGAATGCTTAAGTTAAAGTTTATTCCTGACTTTCTATTTTAAATACATTATTGATAACATTCGATTCTATATTTTCACGCCATATATACATATTGATATCAGCGTGATATAGTCTTTACCGGCTGGTGATGAAAATCTCGATGTACGATCTTTCGTTTTATATTTTTGTACGCTAGTTGGACATGTATGTCTCGCCATATTGCTTGTTTGACAGATGTAATTCTGTAGATCGCCGCTTGCGGCGCTGGGTGTCATACGGGCGTCCGATGCCCAGTCAGTTATCCCTCGATCACGACGAGTGTCGGGTTGTGGTCGGTGACTGAAAGCATGTAGCTCCGCCCGGACCGAAAGTTTGTCAAGTCTATCGAGAATATATGTGCTTCTGTAAAGGTCTATCTGTTGTTCCGCCACCCGCGATCCGATATTTATCCCGGCGACGTGAAGTCGTCTTTTTCTTAACCTTTCACCACGGCTCGGCGGAATACAAATTATACTGTCAATACGGCGTGAATTTTTCAAACTATTTTTTTTGCTTAAAACTATTATTTGAAGCATAAATGTACTTATCTGACCTATTTTCATATACCAAATTGGTTCTTTTATCCTTTAGCTATCAGATGATGCATAAAATACTATTATATTTAACAAACGTTCATTATGTAACTCCATGCATGTGGTGGCATTGACACATGGGGCTTACAGAAAAATCGCTCCTGTGACGAAACCAAACGGTATTTATTTACATGCTGTACATATTCCTGTAGAGAATACATCTAGGTTGATAAAATAAATGACTGTAGTTCCAATTTCCTACCGTAGATGTCACAATGAGTACTGAAAGAAGCAAAATGATATATCACGTCAACCGATGTCAACGGTCGGGGAATCTTTGACGGCATATGCCGACAACCGATACGAAAGGGTTAAAAAGTCCAAAGAAACAACGAGAAATCGCGTTATAATAGTAACGGTGACTCCAAAAAAAAGCGTAAACAATTCGCGCAAAAAAGGCGGAGTTTAAAAAAAATGCTTTATTCAATGATTTACATATCATAAAATCGCTGACTGTACTGTACACATGTATATCTTTGTAATTTTAACCCTTTCGCATCGGTAGCCGATATATGCCGTCTAAGATTCCTCTACCGTTGACATCGGTAGCCGTGATATATCGTTATATATCACGGCTATACAGTACTATATACACAAGAACCAATGTGTTTTATGAAAATAGACCAGAAAAGTACATTTATGCTTCAAATACTAGTTTTATAATTGACAGTATAATATGTATTCCACCGAGCCGTAATGAAAGGGTTAAACAAAAAAACACAAAAAACAAAAAACAAAACATGTTAAGAACATGTCCTATTGTGGTTAAGTATTGTCATTAAAATTGAATTCAATAACAAAAAATAAGGCAGGCCATTTTTGTTATCTGTCGAACATAATGGATTAACTAAAGCCGGTCAGTATTGGTTTGTTGGGTTTTTTTTGTTTTTTTTTTTTAATCCAATGACTAGACACGATTCGGTTTCTATGCCACTATGTGTCTAGCCGTTTTGTGAAAAAGTAAATAAAAGCAAAAACACGTTAAATGACTCCAACACCAATAAATTTAACTGTACATAATAAATTATGCTTATTTATTACTTTTGCTTGAATTTAATTAATGATTTATTTTATATAATTCACATTTTATATAAACACATGCTAGAGAACACCATCGATGTTAAGAAATAAATAATAATACTTTGACAGTACGAATTTCACATTTTTTTAAATTCATTTATTTGGTTTTGGCAACTAAGGCCATTAATCAGTAATACACACATAAAATTAAACAATGCGTATTTTTTCTCAAGAATTTTATTTTATAAGCTCTTGGAAACTGTAAATTACATATAGGTAATATAAATTATCATATAAATTACAAATATGAAATATAAACTTTTAAGAAAAAAAAATCGTAATTAAAATCATAAATGGGTAGGTACATACAATTTAATTCAACGCAAAAATGAGGCAAATGTAGTCTGTTTTTTGTTTTTGTAACATTCACTTCTAAAAAAATCAATTTTACTGTCCCAATTAAGCGGAATGTTGTCCCAATTAAACATATAAATTTACTATTGGTTTCTTGGATTGGTTTCTGTTCTTTGAGATTTGTCCCAAATAAGCGGTGTCCCAATTAAGCGTAATCGACTGTACATTGAAAATTGTATATACGAGGGGTATTCAAAAATATATACATTATGTCATTATGTTGGTACATATGTCCCTCACTTATGCTGACAAGGACAGCCATTTTGGATGCTTATTGATTTTTTTTTAATTCTTTTGCTGTGCAGCGATTTTTGTCATTTTTTTAGTGATACTTTTGGGAGAATTAGTGTATGAATATATTTATTTAACTGAACAGATGTTTCAAATGTATAGAGTTCAGTAAAAACATTAAAAACATTATACATAGATAAGACACCTATAATATTAATCTGTATAGGTGCGTTCTTTTACCAAAACCATTATTTTAGAACTAATTTTACAATATTAAATCCTAGTATTACAAGTTTTTACAATAATAATTGTACTTATATAATTTTCGTAAAACTATATGTAATTAAATTTATTAACCTTCATATTATTAATAAAGGATTGCTTAATTTATATAATAAAATAATAATTGTTTGTTGGTATGTTTTTCATTTAAAATTTAAAATGTAAATACAAAAACGTATTAAAAAAAACTAAAAAATATCCTTCGAACCGGATTTGAACCAGTGACCTATGGATGACAGTATCAACAATTCCAACTACAGTCCACCGCTCTACCAACTGAGCTATCGAAGGTGTTGAACGCTGTGCGAAAAATACCGTTCAGCTAATTTTTGGTTATTTATAAAAAAAACAATTTGGTCTATTTTTTTACGAAGGTCAGATAAATGAATGAATGTGTATCACATGTTCTGAAATGCCGATTACGAAATTTATTTGAAATTAGGTGACATAAGAAATAAAATTGATTTAAAATTCACATTAAAATGTATCCATACACATTACTAGGAAATAAAATAAGGCTCTTAGTAAATTTAATTTTCCCACGATGATATTTATAAACACCTGACCTCCTTGAAAAAATATATATTTCACCTCCACGCCAGCTTCTGACACATATACATGGTTGATAAATGTTTATTTTTTATTTTTACGGTCATCGATTCTTTACTGTATTCGTCGGAACTTAAGTTCACAAAGCTGCTTTCGAAGCTTTTGATTTATATGATCTATAATGTACAAGGTTGGTGTGAATTTGATCCCTCACTCGTAAAATGCCAGTCATAGCCTATTAATCAAAATTGGTGGTAGACGAAAGTCGTCCCGTAAAGACCACTCATTCATAGTGAATTCCTGTAATAATAAGAATGATGCGTCAATGTCGAGCTGTAGTCTATGAAGTTGGAGAATCAACATTTCACATGCAGCGCTTATCCATTTGTAGAATGGTGAGCGTCATAAAATCCACAGATGAAAATGTCAGAATCACTATCAACATCTGTTGGTATTTTCCTGTATGTGCCAACAAAAACATGTGGATCTGCCTCCGGATTGTTGGGAAAATCGTCTAATATCCTTAAAAATATTCGATTTACAAACGTCGTAATTTACAATACCTTCTTCTCAAGCCGGAAGCATTCTTGTCACAAAAACGTCAAATTATGCATAGTGCGAGTAAACACTCAAAGAAACTTTAGGTGCAACTATGACTTGGGATCAGTGCCGCATTTAGGGGGTGGCGAAGTGGGTCGGTGCCCCAGGGCGTCGATCAAGCTAGGGGCGCCGAGGGCTGACATAATTGAGTGACAGAATATCACATGCTCCAGTTAGGGAGGAGTTATGGAAGAAGCAGAATTATTGCAGGTTTGCTAAACCTTAAAGAATATATTTCACTGTTTAAGTCGTTACACAAAATGAGAATAAATTAAAAAATGTTTCGATATGTAACGCTTGCACAACTATTTAACGTTACTCACTCTTTAGAGTCAAAGAAAAATGACTCTTATTTCAAATTCACACATAAACTGTTTTAGTATAGCTGTGCAGCGTTCATAAATTATCTAAAATTAAAATCTGAGAAATTGTTCTGTTAGTCGAAATGTGAAAATGGCGGATATCCCATTTGTAATAAATTGTAATAATTACGCGTAGGTACAAATGATACAAGTATTTTTTTAATATTTGGCCATCTTGTATTTTTTGTTCTAGAATCTAGTTTATAGAATCCCCTTTAATGTTGTGGCTTTTGGGTTGAGCCGTGTGTGGTGAACTTTTTTCAACCAATATTTCGACCGCCATTGCAGGGGTCTTCTTCAGGATTAATAATTTATTTAGTTTTGAGTTGGTTTATTCAGATTATATATTTCTTTTATGAGCGTTATTGACTATTGTCTCCATGGCAACTCAATAATCAATAACGCTCATAAAAGAAATATATAATCTGAATAAACCAACTCAAAACTAAATAAATTATTAATCCTGAAGAAGACCCCTGTAATGGCGGTCGAAATATTGGTTGAAAAAAGTTCACCAAGCACGGCTCAACCCAAAAGCCACAACATCAAATCTGGCCGTGAAAACCTAAGAAGTTATTTAGAATCCCCTTTACTTAGAGAAAGCGACTTCACGTCGCCAGGATCGTTATTCGAATGCTTGGTGGAGGGAGGAGGAGCAGATGAGCAACACAAAGACTGTTCCAGAAGCACATTGACATATATTTTCGATAAATATGTCAAATTGTCGGTCCGGCACGGAGCGTTTGCTTTCAGACCCTGGCCTGTAAGGCGAACCCTGGAAGGAAGTCAAGAACTAGATTTTTCTTTAATCCACAACGATCAATATTTATTTTTAATATTGGCGACACTGACGCGATGTCAGATTGATATTATTTAATTCCTCAAAGTTTCAGCAATTTTGTAATTCGCTCGTTTGCGTAGCCCTCACAGTGTATTGTAACGACTGTGGATACTAAGCGGTATTTGACGCCTGACTAGTCCTGGCATGCGGAGTTATGAATAGAGAGCTTTGCCATTTATTTCTTCTAACAATAGGTGCATTCAACGTGGACAATAGACTAAGGCGGTGAGACCATTAAATAATGTGAATAATACCATTCAATATTATGGAGGTCCCTTAACAGAGTTCGGACCGGAGTACGCAAGACGTGGACACAAATGAAAGCCTGGCAGTTTTATAACGGACGTGACTGCGGCGTGCAGACCCTGTCACACCTTCTGGAGTCTGCGCTGTATCCGAGTAGCTGCACCCAGGAAGACCTGATGATGGCCAGGAGTAACGCCATCGACGTTGCCCACTTCTGGGCAGACAGAATTTGACCCTGTTGTTTCCGACACGATTATAAATATAATAAATAATTTTAATTGTTGATATATCTTCTTTATTGCTATAATTCAAGCCAGAGGTCGTGGGTTCGATCCTTTGCGGATATTATAATTTTTTTTTAATAGATTACTGAGCTCTAAAATACCTCCGGTTATTTTTATGCCCCGGGTAATGTGATCCCTCACCCGTAAAATGCCAGTCATAGCCTATTAACCAAAAATTGGTGGTAGACGTAAGTCGTTCCGTGAAGACAACTCATTCATAGTGAATTCCTGTAATAATTGGATTATGACTTCGCGCTTAGCCATATGTAGCATAGTAAGCGCTATATAATTAAACAGATAAGACTTCAGAATCACTATCACCATCTGTCGGTATTCTCGTGTATGTGTTTATATAAAAAATAACGTTAATATATATTATTATTATTTTGATTTATTATATGTTTCATTCCTTTACTGCCGCACCGTCCCATTGTGTAATTAATCTATGGCGGCTGGTGTCTAAAAGTTGAGCAAGTTTTTAATGTGTGAGAATTTTCTAAAATTTAAGCCAGCAATGCGTTAATGATGGTCAATAAAACTGGTGGTCGGTGAGTGTGTGTGAACTGGCGGCTATCCGAGTGATCTAAATAAGGTTAAAGACTCAAAATAAAGGAATTTCTGTATTGGTCTCCATTGCTTTCACTGATTATATTAGTATTAACATCCTCCTTTCCACGTTAGTTATTTAATTGTGTGGTGGCAGGATGAGGAGCAGATTAACAATAACATTAAGGTTATCAACTGACAATACTTGGTGAAACTGCATAATTATAATTTTAGAATTAATTTTAATTAAAAAATTAATAAATTAAAAATATTTAGTTTTGATTCACAATTTATTTAAACGATTACATGTTTCGGCCTTCCTGAAGACCATCTTCAATAATTTATTAATTATATATATAATAATTTATTGAAGATGGTCTTCAGGAAGGCATGTAATCGTTAAAATAAATTGTGAATCAAAACTAAATATTTTAAATTTATTAATTTTTTAATTAAAATGAATTCTAAAATTATGAGCAGATTAATAACACAAATACTTTTTCTGAAGCACATTGACATATGTATTTCGATAAGTTTACAAACTTCCGGCCCTAGCGGAATAACACGCCGTGCCGTCAAAAATACTACCTCCTCGCGGTTGGCACACAACTGACTGGGGACCGGGCGTCGTGGTCGGTGACGCCTCAAACGGCGATCTATATAACTAGTCCTTCTAACGGCATTACAAAATGACAACACATGCGTGTCCGATGAGCGAACGAAAGTAAGAGACGAAATATTGTATATTGAGGTTTTCGGTACCAATCAGCAAGGATTATATCATGCTGATGTCAGTATGTAGAAAACACTTACTGAACTTTTAGCTTCATTTAATATTCGCCATCAACTGGTGCATATGATTTTCAGAAACTGCCGCCACAAAGCTCTGTCAGCTGCCACCGTACAATGTCGGTTCTTCCTTCCGGAAATTTGCCGAGGACATAAATTATAATGTGTATAATGGGCACTACATGATACGCCAAAAGTTCCGTTACTAGGCAATATGTTCATTTCGGCGCTGTGCCGTCACAACTGCTCAGTGGGGAGTCTGCCTGGTGCCTGTAAGGAATGAAGAAAGTTTCGTCCCGGGCAGATGAGTGAAGTAAGTCAATCTTTTGTCTTAAATATATTGCAATGTGCTTCTCGAAAAGTTCTTAGTTTCGTGATGTGCTCCCCATCCATTGACCACGCGTTCCTCGACGATCCCGGCGACACGGAGTCGTCCTTTTGGAAAACGGGATGCAAGTAGTTAAACTTATCACGTAATTAGTTATTCAGCGGCACGTTTTGTATTGAAAATATGCCGACATAATAAAGACGCATTTTTTACTAAATAACATGTTGTTCCCTTTTACAATGATTTTCACGGCCACTGTACATCTGAACCAGAGCCGGTTTTAGGGGGTGGTGCAGTAGGTCGGTGGCCTAGGGCGTCGACTGAGCTAGGGGCGCCGTGGGCAAACTATATCTTATATATATTATCCGGCAATGATCTGAACTCTCAAAAGTAATTCGTCCTGCACCCTCACAGATAAGAAATTCGTTCTAGTTACGAGTATTTCAACTAAAAGTTCACCTCTGACATGTATAGTATTATATATCAGTAGATCACTTCACAGCCTTCAGAAAGATTAATATTTGTATCTCCATGAATTGCGTTCCACTTAATAATCCGTGTGTTTATAAATATCAGTCGGCTTACATTTGCCGGGCGTTATGGCTCAGTAGTTTAAGCTTTTGCTTGGCAAGCCGAAGGTCGTGGGTTCGATCCCCGACTGGGATTAAAATAAACGATTTTTAATCGATATCTGACCTTTAAAATACTCCCGGATTGTGTGAATTTGATTCCTCACCCGTAAAATGCTAGTCACAGCCTATTAATCAAAATTGGTGGTAGACGAAAGTCGTCCCGTGAAGACGACTCATTCATAGTATATTCCTGTAATAATAAGGATGATGCGTGAATCTCGGGCTGTAGTCTATGACGTTGGCGGAGCAACACTCCACATGCAGCGCTTAGCCATATGCACCATGGTAAGCGTGGTAGAATTCCACATATGAGACTTCAGAGTTACTATCTATCGGTATTCTCCTGTATGTGCTTACATAAAAATATATATGTATATATATTTATTGTAACCAAACGCATTTAATAAAATAGAGTCATTCATAGTAAATTCCTATAATAATAAGGGTGATGCTTGAATGATAGGCTGTAGTCTATGACGTTGGCGGATCAGCACTCCACATGAAGCGCTTACCCATATGTAAAATGATAAGCGTCATATGATCCATAGGTGACAACATGATCATCAGACTAAACTTATGACTGGGCACGGCGCTTTTAATGACAGATTATACTCATTTAATTTAGTTTCAAACCCTAGTTGCCTCTGTGGCGCCCCCTTCCAGACCTCAGAACATATTCTCTGGGACTGTCAGTTGCTTTTGATAGAAAGAGGAATCCTTTTCGATGTAGTTCGAGGGAATCGCCTCAGCTATATCGGGCATGCATACTTTGTGGGCACTAAATTTGTAAATATTTTCGCTCGTCTTTTCGGTGAGAGAATCTTTCTTCCATCTCCATCTCTTTACAACCCGTGAATGCGATTGTAATCTCTTTCACGGGTTTTTTCTTTTAAGCACTTCTGTGCAGTGGCCATAATTGTTCAGAGGGGACTCCCACTGGACTTATCAGTTGCTAACTGATCATAATCTGAATGAGCACATCATCAAGGAGACTTAACCCTTTACGTGCGAAATAAGATTTCAAAAAAAGTCACGAAATAAATCAATTAGTCAATGAAAAATAAAGTTGAATATTTAAGGACGTTTTTTTTTATGTGTTTTGATTGTTCAGTGCTGCATTTATATTCACCTTCAGAACTAAATTAAATTAATCCATTATTATTTTTTTAAATGGGCATATTTGAAGCATGTGTAGAATGACCCACAACTCAATATATCGTAAAAAAAAATTGACGAAGAAATGTCGGAATACGAAACAAAATTATATTCAATATAGTATTCGGATAAATCCGCATCTCGCACTGAAGTGACGTGCTTTTTTCAGGGCGTGGTATAAATCCGCACCTCGTACTTAAGAGCAGTGCAAGATGGTGCGGATATATCCGCACTTCGAACGTAAAAGGGTTAACTGTCCTCCGGTGTGATGCGTGTGTGAGGCGGGTTAAGTCCAGTCTAGGATCCACAGATGAAGAACTTCAGAATCACTATCGCCATCTGTCGGTATCCTCCTGAATGTGTTGACATAAAAAATTGCGGCGTCGGGTTATTATGCAAAAGGAAAAGGTCTTTGACGCAACAAAGAATAAAATGTATTTAAATCAGCGGTAGTAAAGTCTTTACGGATATTATGCGTGCGTGGGTGGCCATATTGTTACCTTTAGCTGTTTATATTGATGTTGCACTACATCCACTGTAAGGTGACGTGGCGTAATAAGAAATGCGAACCAAAACACGACATCTGAGGTCAATTCAATACACCTCCTATAACAATACCGTGCAATCTGGTTTGCGCAAACCAAATCTTAAATAAATCGTCCAAACAATTTATTTAATTATTTGTCCATGTCCGCTTCCTCAACTGGAGCATATGAACATCACGAGCCGTCGCCATAGAGCTCCGCCTCTCGCAGCTCCGCCGAGTACATTCTATATACTCAAGAGAAGCGTTGCGCTTCTCTGTGGGCGCACGTTCGCGGCATTCCCATTGCAATGGTCGCTGTGTGGGCGGATAGGTGGAACTCACGGTTGGAGGGGCACTGGATGCGCCTTCACGTGGCCGGGGATCCGGTGCTCCACTCACTGAGTAGTTTTTTTTGTTTTTATTTAATCAAATATAAAAAGATACATTTTTTAAACAGTAATTTACATTCAATCTTTTTTATTTTTTCTTTTTTTTTTTTTTTTAATTAAAATAGTAGTTGTTAAATTTGTTAAATGTTATTTTTTACCATGTATTTTCTTTTTATATGTATGAAATTGTAATTTTTATGGCTCTGGATATTTTTTTTTTTTTGAATATTATATTATAAGATTATTTATTTTAACTGGGGTCACCTTGCTTAAACCGAAAAATAATATTAAAAATAACACGTCTATGTAGAAAAATAAAGTATAAAAAGATAGACAAGAAGTCCATTCAGACGAAATAAGGATAATTTAAAATTAAAAAATAATCATTTTTTATACGAGAAATAAGTAAAGTATCATATGTTACTTCGGTTGCCCTTGTTTGATCAAACGCTTCATAAAAAATGCTATATGAAATAATAAGCTGCGGGTATAGCGCAATGCTCAAAGCGTTTGCTTTGCAAGCCAAAGGTCGTGGATTCGATCCCCGACGAAACTTCAAAAATAAATTATTGTAATCGATTTCTGAGCTATCAAATTACCCCCTGTTAGTTGTGAATTTGATCCCTTACCCGTAAAATGACAGTCATAGCATATTAATTAAAATTGGTGGTAGACGAAAGTCGTCCCGTGAAGACCACCCATTTATAGTAAGTTTCTGTAATAATAAGGATGATGCGTGAATCTCGGGCTGTAGTCTATGACGTTGGCGGATTAACACTCCACATGCAGCGCTTAGCCATATGCAACATGGTAAGCGTCATAGAATTCCGCAGATGATATTTCAGTATTACTATCACCATCTGTCGGTATTCTCCTGTATGTGTTTACATAAAAAATAAATAAATAATAAACTGATTATTTTTTCACCGCAATTTCGTTTGATGCATGTTCTTATATGAACCGTTCTGTGTTAATAAAAAATGGCCGACGGTCATCTAATAAATCAAATTATTTATATCTCCGCTGCCAAATATCAACACTCGACTTTGTGATAATTTGATAAATTAATGAATTATCAGAAGTGTATTTCAATCGTATTTACCACCTTTTACTTTTTATTATTTACCCGGTTCCCGTTAGGTACATATCATTAATTTTTGTGGCCTGAGAAGAATACTTTGTTGTTTGTCAATCATTTATCCAAAGTAAATTACAATGTGTTGACTTTTCGACAAGTTTTTCACTTCTTGGTCAGTTCCTCCTCCATTCACTGCGCGTTCCGATGACGATCCCGGCAAAGTGGAGTCGCGTTGATAACGGGGATGTCAGGACATTATATAATAACGAAAAAGCGTAACGCACGCAAAACTCTGCTGGTACTCCTCTGTGTGTGTTTACATAAAAAAAACTTCAACACGAGATCAATGCCATTTGATGCTGCTGTGTATAAGAGCTTATCAATATATATTTTAATAAAAAGAAAAATAAAATGTAGCAGGCATTTAGCTTTCCGGATCTGTTGTTACATTGTCAAGCTGCCATGATTAAGTGGCTAAAAAGTAG
Organism: Glossosoma conforme; assembly: GCA_022606575.1. Taxonomy (NCBI): domain Eukaryota; kingdom Metazoa; phylum Arthropoda; class Insecta; order Trichoptera; family Glossosomatidae; genus Glossosoma; species Glossosoma conforme. The sequence continues at coordinate 1,466,844 of JAGTXR010000099.1, read as the reverse complement.
GCATACAACATCCTCGTATAGCGTGAGAACCATTATCTGGTATTAGCAGCTGAGTGTTACAATATACCTTTTGTCTTATTTACCTGATGCGAGATGCGATGCCGACACATAATGTATTATTAACCGAGAGATATATCGGCCCACACCACGCCCACAACAAATCTGACAACCCAGCAGACAGAAATGTTAAAAACATCAAACCTAACACCTACCGAACATCAAAATCCTTTGTATTTTCTGTTACTTCAGTAAAAACTTTTTTTTTCTGCGTTGTTATCGTAGATCATGAAGAGAAACACTTCAAAATGCACTAAATATGACAAGGGTTCATGAAATTAGTGTATCACTCTGTTATTAAAATTGAAACAGGTTGAAGCGTTGGAAGTTAATTAGATGTGTTGGAACGAGGAATGTTGATGGCAAAAAAAGGCTTACTTCTCTACTAAAGGTTTATTTCTCTACTAACCGTTAAATCCTCCAAACTCGTCGTTTTCTTTGTTCAAACCCTTTCTAACTCTCTTAAATGAGCAATAATTTACTTTATTTATGAAGGTATGTTTTTGTTGATTTTTTAAAAATATTAGGTATTATCATTAGATTGAAACAGGCAATTTAAGTTTGTTTTTAAATTTATACATTGATAAAGAATCTTTAATTATAGCTGTTGTATGTCTACAATAATTGACGTTTTAAGTTGACAAAGATGCTCTCTGTCGCCTGTACTCTTCAACGTTTATAACAAAATGCAATAAATAACATCAGGGAAAAATGCCATAGAGAGGGGGTTAAAATACATGGCCAAAAGATTGATATGATAAGGTTTGCTGACGACATTGCTCTGATTGCTGAAACTGAATATGAACTCACTGAAGCGCTGACATCCATGGAAAACATATTTAATTCCAACTACAATATGAAGATAAACAGCAAAAAACCAAAATCATGAGAGTAAGCCGCAATGAGCAGCAGAAAATTAACATATCAATGCTAGGAGTCCCCTAAAAGATGCAAAAGAGTTTGTATACCTTGGAAGTACAATCACCTGGGATGGCAGAACAAAAAGAAAAGTCAACAGTCGCATACATCAAGCAAGGCTAGCTTTCAATAAAAAAGCAAAAATTCTTGACTCAAAGAATATTACTTTAAGGCCCGCAAACAACTTGCCAAAACACTTGTTTGGAGCATCTTAATGTACGGCTGTGAGACATGGTGCTTATCTGAAAGTGATAAAAAAGACTGGAGCCATTTGTGATGTGATCGTACAGAAGAATTCTCGGAATTTCCTGTAGATAAAACGTCACGAACAATGATGTTCTCAGGATAATCAAGGAAGATAAGCACCTAATAACAACCATTTCAGAGAGGCGAGCCCGATGGATTGGTCACATCGTGCGCACCGATGGTCTTCTTCACGATATTGTGGAGGGGATGGTTGAGGGTAGAAACTGTAGAAGGTGCCCTAGACGGGAGTATTTGCAGCAAGTATTCGAGGACATGAATTGTAGCGCTTATGCTGAGCTGAAAAGGGTTGCGGAGGACCGAGAGGAATGGATTCTGTTGCTGCAAACCAATCCACCGGATTGATAGTACGAAGAAGAAGTTGACATTTAAATGGTTTTTCACTAATATTAAAGTGACTAGGAGCGTCTAAACACTCTAAACCATAGGTTCCCAAACTTATTTCACTTGTGGACCCCTTGACACGATTTTCGATTATCCGTGGACCCCCTGATCATCATCATCATCATCATCATCAGCCTGTGTCCGTCCACTGTTGAACGTAGGCCTCCCGCATGAGTAGGCCTCCGGCATGAGTTAGGCCTCCCGCATGAGTTAGGCCTCCCCCTGATGATATTGTGGCTTTTCGTTTGAGCCGTGTGTGGTGAACTTCTTTCAACCACCATAGCAGGGGTCTTCTTCAGGATTAATATTTTTTTTAGTTTTAAGTTGGTTTATTCAGATTATACATTTTTTTATCTTTAAAAATATATATAATCTGAATAAACCAACTCAAAACTAAATAAATTTATTAATCCTGAAGAAGACCCCTGCAATGGCGGTCGAAATATTGGTTGAAGGAAGTTCACCACACACGGCTCAACCCAAAAGCCACAATATCACTTCAGGTACATATCCTTGTTCTCATTGTTATGTGACGACGTCAGTTCTGTTTGTTAATAGTTTATAGAACTTTTTTACCTTTTCGATCACTTTTTTTTATATCAGTGATCGCTTTAATTTCCCGAGGCAGACTATTGAAGTTTACTACTCCATTATATTTGTAACAATTTTGTAAATTAAAATTGTAACGAACCCAATCATAATTTACGATCTGTTACAACTAGGCGAAAAATAAATGCATTTAATGGGAGGGATGAACTTGATGATTTAATAATAGTTTTTCAACATTTGGCATCAATTTCGTGAGATTTAATCTCAAATCTCCTCGTTTGATGATATCCAGTTTGTTTCTTTTTTTGTTATGAGATTGGCAACTGCACTGAAACCCCTTTCCACTAGGTATGAAGATGGAAAAGCAAGTAAAAACTTTCTCGTAATATTCCACAATGCGGGATAAGTGACAGATATGTCTTTTTGAAGCCAGAATTGCTGATATCCTTTATTAAACTGTGCTTTGAGTTCTTCGTTAGTTGATATTCCGATTATTTCCTCTTGTAATATGACATTTGTTTCTTCAATGTCACCACCATATGGATTTATTATCCACTGCGGTATTACCATAGTCAAAATATCCTCAAACCTTGTTTCAAAGTCTGAATATAGGGCATTTAAATGATGAACGTAGGTTGAAACATCGCCTTCCTGGCAGCTTATCTGTGACAGATTGGAGAACTGGGAAAATTCGCCCCGTCCAATATTTTGCTTCCTTAGCTTTATTCCGGCAAGAAACGCTGAAATGATGGACTTTGTTTGAATCAAATTAAGACTGTCACCTTTTAATTTCAAGTTAACCGCATTAAATTTAGCAAACAAATCTGTTAAATAGGCAATGTCCGTTTTCCACATCATTAAGTTTTCTTTTAAAATTCTATCTTTATCATCCAGAAACTCATTTTCGTCACACAACTGCGCAAATAGCCGCGTATGCAACGCATTGATTCGGATTCGGTTTACAGCATCAATGACTAATTGAAGAGATTCATGCAATCTAATATTCAGATTTTTAGCAACTAAATGTTGTCGATGAATGACACAGTGTATTGCTAACACCCCGGGTACATTTTGTTTTGAATAGCTTATAAAACCACGATAACGCCCAACCATGGCAGGAGCTCCATCTGTAGCAACTGACATAATATTTGACAAAGGAATTTCTTTTCTGTGAAGTAATCCTTCAAAACATGAAATATTGATTCGCCTTTAGTGTCGGTTGGCAAAGTTCTCGCAAATAGCAGTTCTTCGTGGATTTCTTGATCCATAATGAAACGAGTATATGCCAATAATAATGCTTCATTATCAGGTCAAGTTGACTCATCCAGCTGTAGAGAGAAATGAGTCGTTTGCAAATAATTGCACAAGAAACTTTCAATATCATAACTCATTTCATCAATACGTCTTTGAACTGTGTTGTTGCTTAAAGGAATTTTGTTAATTATATCAAATGCAGGTTGGTGTAAGACAGTTTTTAAATCCTCTTCGACTGCTGGCAAAATTAACTTTTCTCCGATAGTATGCGGTTTTCCAGATTTTGCTATAAGTAACGATATATTGTACGACGCCCGCAAACCATCATCGTTTCTTTTTGACGTCGAGCCGAACATTTCGATTAGCGAAGTTATCATCACTTTATTTTTGAGTGTTTGAAAGTATTCCGAATCTTTATCTGTTTTATCAGGGTGACATATTTTCAGGTGAATCTCCAGCTTGGATGGTTTCATAGATTAATTGGTTAAAACTTGGTTGCATAAAAGGCACAAAGGCAATTGTTTGTTCGACTGTGATGGAATGAAGCCAAACTTCAAATAATCGACATTGTACTGTCTACATTTCTTTTTAGATTCGGCCATGTTTAGTATCAGTTATCTGTTGACAAAATAATTATATATACAAATTAAACATAGCAATAATAAAATCATTTTAAATATACGGAAATATTATAATATCGATTGTTTAAAAGTTAACTATTGAGGAGTGTGTGTATATTTGAATATTAAACTTACATTACGAGAGTTGATGAAAGACTGGGGGCGGGGCAGGGGCAACTGCTCACGTCTTATTAGTCGATCTTATATATATACGATCCTATAACCCAAAGTACAATGGAAAAGCTTTGTGGCTTAGTATCGCAAAATATAAGTATACTTATATTAATCAACTTGTAAAGAACAGAATAACAAGAGCGAGTTATAGGTCAATACAGTAGATATTAAAGATAGATTCTGTGTCCCAATTGTAAACTACCCTTGTTTATATACCCATGGACCAAATAACGTCAGTCTCGCCTTTCTTGATTTTGGCGACAGGCACATTTTTATTGTTTTCTGACCTAAATAGAATTTCAGAAAAAGGGCAACTTTTATTTATTTATTGTTTTACAATAGCCAAGCTATCTCGTAAAAACATACGTGATAATCGTGTGAACACATAGTGCAGTGTGGTAATTAGAGATACTCATAATACTTTATTGCATTTTTATGAGGGTGTTATTTAAAAAGAGAGATGTATCCTATTGTATTAGTGTTCTCCTCTAAGGCTCCAGAAGAAATCGCACTTCAAGTTCGTGTCAGAACATTAAAACTGCGGATTATAATTTAATAGTATTTGAAAAAAAATGCACTTTACTTATATTTAATTGCTCAATAACATTTAACTTTTCTCTGGAAGCGAAAACTATAAAGCAATAATAATTAAGTAATTTGTGTTCTTCGGTGTCGGCGAGTAACGAGATCCTGGCCAGATAACAAAATTAGACGGAACCGGTGGTGAGATGCGATTCGCTTTGTAGACCTCCATTTAAATAAGGGTTGGACTCCAACCCGTATTTTATTTATTTTTGTGTCAGGCTAAGAAATTAATTGTATGCACTTTAAAATATTTACATCACACATATCTCATTTATATATTGCTATTTATTGTAACTTCCAAATTAATACTGATGTGTCAAAATTTCTAATAATTTTATATTGAACCCTCCGTGGACCCCCTAACGATGTTCATGGACCCCCAAATCAATTTTAATTTTCCATGGACCCCCTGGATGATCCCATGGACCCCTGGGGGTCCATGTGGACCACTTTGGGAACCACTGGTCTAAGCTCTAAACTCTAAAGAAAAATGTTAGTTTATTCAAATTAGCGTCTGGATTAACCTGTTCGCATCGGTACACGATATATGCCGTGTAAGATTCCCCTACCTTTGACATCGGTAGCCGTGATATATCGTTTAACTACTTTCTTAGAATAGTTTTTTATGCATCATTTGATAGCTAAAGGATACAAGAGCTAATATGATATATAAAAATAGACTAGATAAGTACAGTTATGCTTCAAATACTAGTTTTATAATTGACAGTATAAATTATTATCCAACAAGCCGTAGTGAAAGGGATTTTTCAATTCAATTATTAGCAGGATTATTAAATCCTGCTAATAATTGTATTTAAAAACGTATAATATAACGGAGTTGAATTCGTTTCCAAATAAATTGAGTGTCTTTTATATTTGCACTGAGATTTGATATAATAATGTTTTTCTTTATTTAACAAAAGGGGTCGTGGTAGCACCTCTCAGTTCCTTCTAGTCCTCTCTTGTTTGAACTTGAAGCAAAATATAGGCGCTCAAACGTCATAACCAATACGAAGAGGTTCCACAGCACTTAATTTCATATATTTATTTAATAGATCAAAGTCATGGGGTGTAAAATAGCGTTGAAATTATATGTATCTGTGTGCCCATGATTATGAAAGTGGCGAAAGTGGTAAAGTGATGTTTCATTCGTTATGAGATATTTAAAGGTTTGTGTTTTGACGTTGGTTGAAAACCTATGAAAGTGACAACTTCATGTTACATAAATTATTACATTAGGATTTGAAAAATTCACGTTGAATGAATGAATTGAATTAAATTAATAACTATTTTTTTAATTTCTTGACTTACGCTACTTTAATAACTTTGGGAGTACATTTGCATTGGCCTTTCTTTTGGATAGTAACTTCATGGTAAAAATAATAAATGTTACACAAAATAAAGATAGTAATGCATTACACAATCACGTAATAAGAAAGTGGATCAAATAAATACGTAGCCAGGAGAAGGCTCGAACAGTTGTTTCTTTGCTCAAAGGTTTTGCAGAAATAAGTACCGGCCATAGTAAATTATTTTATCTTGATCTCGATCGAACAATCTCTTGGTTAGCTGAAGCACTTGCTTCAAGTCGTGCAAAGGGTTTGCGTTCGATCACAGCTAATCACGATCCTATAAAGATCATTTCTTGGTAACACTATGTATTAAACTGTAGAACACTTAAAACTGAAGAGCAATTCGAGGAAGCTACTAATCTGATTGTGGGATAGGAACATTCTATAAGTACTAGGAAGTTGTTGTATTATGTATATCTAGTTATTTTAGAAGCATAAAAACGTAATTGGTTTCGATTGTTAAAGTATATTTTTGAACCTGTTGACTTTAAGAGAAGAAGGATCTTGTGAAAATCAGTTACAATGATTAGTAAAATAGGAAGTCAATATTTGTTTCCCCGTTCTCGTATGTTGTTTGTTACACTGAATAAGGAACATAATAATAGCTGACAGTACAGTATAAATAGAAAATACTCGTATATTAGATTGGTCGGAAATTAATTTAGTTTTGAAGAAAATAAATTCATTTCACATAACTATAGCGCCAGTAAAAAAACAGCCCAGTTGATAGAAATATGCACATAATATAATCGCGTAAAATACGGTAAAAATAAAAAATGAGGGAAAACAAACATAAAGAAAGCAATGAAAGCAATAAGGAAGACGTAAAAATATAATACCTACCAGCACACCTCGATCCTTTTCTTACATCCTTTTCCTCTTTTGTCGATGGTATTGTTCCACTTGATCTCTGTGATCTTTGTTTGACACGTGTCATCTTCTTATACTTCTGTGTTACTTTTATTTTTTATTATTTTCTCTATTTATTGTATACTGTGTTTCTAAATATTTGTAAAAAAAATTGGAATTTCGATTCTGTATAAAAATAAATAAATAAATAAATAAATAATAAGACCCGTCAAAACACTACACTGAGGTCTTGAAACACAATACCATCGACAAAAGTAAATACCGAACGTTCTTAACTAAAAAGTTTATAACGATCACGACAGGTGAAATTAGATTAATTTAAACTCTTAGCGATGTCACGTGATGCTTTGCGGCGGTTCGTATAAATTTATGCTTTCTTCCAGAACGTGGTGTATCTTCTACATTAAAATTGCAAGATTGAAATTTCTCAATCCAGTTTTAGCATTGGTGTTCTATCAATACATGTTCTCAAATTGATGAGTAGATTCGGAATAGCACGGGTCAACCTGAACTTATGAGGAGTCCTACAACAAGGATAGTCGTTGCTCTATGACTATGGAGTCTTACAAACTACATACCAGTGCCGATTTTAGGGGGTGGCGAAGTGGATCGGTGCCCCAGGAGGTCGAATAAGCTAGGGCCGCCGGGGTGCCATAAAAATTTCCCTAGGGCGCCGCAGGGCCTAAAGTCGGTCCTGGTACACTGGTACAGACCACATACATACATGAATTTAGTCGCTCGACACTCAAACCGGGCGGACGTGTCTAGTCATCCTACCTACAGCATGGCGAACTGTTGCGATTGTGATATCGCGCAAATAAATCGTCGCTTAGACGATCACCGTTTGCTGCTTGAGAGGCTCTTAAAGGCTGTTGGATGCGGGATGGATGATGCTCTGACATCCGTTGGTGTGGACCCTCCACCCAACCCGACAAGTCTGCCGACTTCCCGCAGAAGGCGCTTACCTCGAGCGTGCAAATCAATTCCGGCTACCTACGCTGAAGCTGTCAACATTCCTGTGTCGATGTCGCTTAACTGTGACAGCAGAGACTCCGAACCTGCCGTCAAAGAATCCGCTTCGAGTGAGGCCACCGAAGAGGACTCCTCGGAAGATACTATCGAAGGAGCCCCTGCTGTTTCGAGCAAGGCTCCCAAGGACTCCCGTTCTCAGCTGGGACGAATCATCGTTCGAGGAACTGGAGGACCTGAGTGCTTTCTCCGTGGATGTCCTCTCCCTCCCCCGAGCAATCTTTCCGGAGAAGTTCAACGTTCTAAGTTGAGTTGCGCCTCTCCGCATGGGGAAAGGCAACAACATTCAGCACGTCTGATGATCCGTGGTTCTGCAGCTCCTTCAAAAAACGTTACTGGAGTGAAGATGGCGTATCTTCACGCCAAGGGCCTTCACCCAGATACATCGGCTGAGGACTTGCAGAGCTTCTTGGCAGCGACCGCTGCATTCAATCCTTCTTGGATGACCATCAGGAGGATTGTCAGCAGGCGGACGCTGTCAACTTCTTTCAAAGTCGGGGGCATCGCGACTTCGCTGGAGTCTCTCATGGAACCTCAAGTGTGGCCTGAAAGGACCATCGTTCAACCCTGGATACGCATAAGACGAAAGAATCGCAGTGAACAGTGGTTGAAACCAACTTGAGTGAAGATATTGACATATTTAGTGTTATATTGCTTTAAATTCAGTACTGGTGTTTATGGAGGCGAAATGTTACACGTTTTATTTTGTGACAATAATGCCTTGTTATTTGTGAGTCAATCATGATATACTTATGACAGGGTTTTTGTTGTTACAAGTCAAACTGTTTATCTTGAGTCTCCTGACGCTAATTCTGAGTGTGAGGTCAGTGATACTAAATGTGTCGATAAATGTACATCACCACATTTATGTTACCTATTGTATTTTTATTTTATATAATATTATTGTATTTATATTATTGTACTTCAGAAATGCATTGAATTGATAAAATTTGTAATGTTTCTGCAAGGAGAAAAAAAAAATAAAATTGAAAATTGAAATGAGACCAAACGAACATAGAACTAGAACACAATCGGGAATGTTCATTTAGTGTTAATGAGTTCGTTTAAACTTGTCAAACCTGAGTCTTTGACATTAATTTCGTAATAAAATCGCAGCGAAGGTAAATAGAGCAACGTTAGAATATGGATTTATCATTTACAGCAAGCGAAATCGAAGAAGTGTGTTAGAATGATCGATTGACCTAAATGTATTATTAAATTCTGCCTGAAAGTAATGGATCTATATAAGTCTATTACTTTGGAAACAAACGAGGCATAAATCCCAAAGTGCGTTCGATTATATATTTTTATTCTTCTGATAACTCATTGAATGCCCCTCACAGTTTATGATATGAAATGGCTAAAAAAAACAGCTGACCTTGTGGACTAAGAACAAAGAAGTTGAAACAAAGAGTTAAAGGTGCCAATTCTAATCTGTTCTGTAATCACTCTCGATTCCCCGCGGTCGATCTCGATGCATTGATTGGATCACGATCATCACTCTTCATAACATTACATAATTATTACAACGATGATCTTAAATGCCAAGTAAATAAAGGATCGGCGATTAAAAATTTAAATACTCTTTTATTGGTAATAACATCCTCCTCTCTTTCAAAAGGTGTTATTCAGTCGCGTGAGAGCATGATGAGGACAGGTCAGCAAAACAAATACTTTTTCAGAAGCACATTGACATATATAAGCTTTTCTTGGATGTAGTTACCCTGGACGACTGCAGACTTCTCCAGTCGGATATTGATAATATATCTGACTGGGGTGCGCGTAACAAACTGATATTTAATATTGCTAAGTGTAGCGTCTTATCGTATACTCGTAATTATAAGATGGTATACCATAGGTACAGTATGAATGGTATTGGCATTCCGCGAGTATCATCCATCAGACACCTTGGCATATTCTTTGAAAGCAAGCTAACGTTTCATGCTCACATTGAAGCTGTGTGTGGAAGGGCACTGAAGATGTTAGGATTTGTTCTGCGTAGTGCCAGGACTTTCTCGAGCACTATGGTCGTACTGTACAATTCATTGGTTCGTAGCATACTTGAGACCGGGTCTATTATTTGGGCTCCCCACGAGTATAAATATGGCCTCATGTTAGAGAGAGTTCAGAAGAAATTTTTGAGGTTTCTTTACATGAGGATGTATGGATATTATCCGTGGCTGTACCCATCTAACTTTATACGGGGTATGTTGGGATACAATGAGTTGAGAACTAGAAGAGATATGTACTTGAGTATGCATTTCTTTCGCCTAGTGCGCGGCGTGGTCAGAAATCCTGATATTTTGTTTGAAATTGGTTTGTTTGTCCCTGACAATTATTTAAGGATAAGGAGGCACAGATTGTTTGTTCTTCCTAGAGGTAATACTAACCTGCCAGGGACTATGCCTCTTGGGAGAGTGATCAGACTGTTCAACGATATCACCTCGAATATTGATATATTCCACTTGAGAGAAGCCCAGTTTCAACATGAGCTCCACGAATTTATTTATCAAAGTAATTTCGTGGAGTCTTCTGTTTAGCGGTCTCCGGGACTTTTTAAATGATCCTATTATTATTGTGTTATTTATAAATTGTTATTTATCCTGTATCCTGTTTTAGAAATGAATTAAATATTGTTATTTGTAATGTTTCTAAAATAAAAAATTAATTAAAATTGAAAAAAAAAATTTTTTTTTTCGCCCGAGTGGCGATGTACATAACTAACACACCCGTGAGCGGACTTGTCCAAAATGCCAATATGGCGACACATAAATGTATGACAAGCGAACAGAAATAAGAGACGAAAGATTGTATATCGAGGTTTTCGGTACCAGTCAGCAAGGGCTACATCATGCTAATGTCAATAATAATTTAGGTGCAGTTAACCCTCTTGTAGCGTCGAAATAGCGACTCCGCCATACAACTGTGGGTAAAAAATACTTTTTTAAATTTATTTTTATTTCGCGGGTTAAGTGATTCACATTATTATTATTATGTTAGCACTACTGTTACTGACATCTGTGCCAAATTAAACGTCTAAATATTCATTAGTGTTTGAAATACCCGTCCCTTTGTAAACAGCTGAAAGTATTTTTTTCGTTTTTTATAATATCTGAAACTATTCTAGACTTAGAGATATAATAGAAACCGAAACAATGCAGGAATTGAACGCTATACCGAAAGAGGACTTTGCAGCATGTTTTGAAAATTGGAAAAAAACGTTGGCACTTGTATTGCATCCGATGGGGACTACTTTGAGGGGGTGAAATGAATTGAGAAGAATAAAAAAATGCCTACAGTATTTTACAGTTACATATATTCTTTCCTTTCCATGTCTAATCCATATATGGAACTTATTATCACAACAAATTGCCTCATCATCTAGTTCTCTCAGTTGCCATTGTTCATGTCTTGTCTAAGACCCGGAAGTCCACCAGGAAACATACTCGTATATGGTTTCCGACGAACTCTAGGGTAGGAACCCCAGAACTTTAAGAGATGGTCGCTATAGTCTCTAAGTATATATCTCTTTTGGGGTTCCGAAGCCTGAATAATTTGATCCTAAGAGGCGGTTCAACTCAAAATGTTAACTAAAGAAGAATATCTTCGTCAAGCTGTGAAAATACTGTTTCAGTTCATGATGATAATACTATACCTTTGTGGATTTCAATCTAGATTGCTGCCATATTATCGTTTCGCTTTAATGAATCTCTGACCATTCATTATACTTGCATTAGAAAGGTAATATTACTAACAATAATGTAATATGTTGGCGATCGCGATCTTTTGGAACCTTGTGTTTGTTGATCTCATCAGTATTAACAGGACGATTCATAATAAAAAAAATGTAGTAGACTACTTAGAGTACATTAGATATCATTCATCAAAGTGAGAAAAAAGTCTTTCTAAGGCTACTGCTTTTTGACGAATCAATCCTAAGCTATTTAAGAGACCAATGTGTGAATCTTGTACGAGTAGCACGATGTCTTTTTTACATTTGTCGATGTTCATGATTTCAGCAAGTGATCAGCTAATTCTTTGTTTTTTTTCTTCTTTCATAGTAGCTCCCTAGCTGGAGTATATGTGATTGTCATACATTTCTAATAGCTGACAAGGTCTGTGCATCGTTCTGTGTATATTAACATCCTCCTCTCTAAAAAGGTAGTTATTCAGTCGCGTGGTTGGCAGGATCAGGAGCATATTAACAACACACAAAAAAAATCTGAAGCACATTGACATATATATTTCGATAACTTTACAAACTTCTGGCCCGGACCTACTCACAGCATTCAGGCCGGGCCAACCTCAATCGGACACTCGTCACGGTCGGCACACAACCGCGACTCCGCGCCGCGCCCTGGTCGGCGACACCCAGCGCCGCATGTGGCGATCTCTATAACTAACGTCACTCCCGTGACCAGACTTGTCCAACATGTCAATCTGACGACACATACATGTACGAAAAGCGAACAGAAATAAGAGACAAAAGATTGTATATCGAGGTTTTCGGTACCAGTCAGCAAGGGCTGTATCATGCTGATGTCAACATAAAACACTTTATGTATAGTTCCTGACGGCCTGCCAGGACGATAAATGCCTGGAGGCCCAAATAAAGGCAGCTAATATTTATGCTCTCATTCTTAAACCAGTTAACCTGTCTACATAATTCTTCTTTTATGTTTTTACCCATAACTAGTCTCTCTCATTCAATATAAAGGCTAATATCGCGATTAGATGCACGATTTAACACCAAATTTAAGCAAAAATGGATGCAAAACCTACATGAAGGGTGTCTCTCTATGTACACCGCGTTGCGTTTGTGGGGTTAAGCCGCCAATGTATCACTAAGTTTGATAAAATTCGGAGTTTAGAGGTAATAGTATAATCTTAAATATTGATTCACAAACGCCGAAAAATACCTCGGGTACTATGGATGTCTTCTTTTCCATCTTCTAAACTCTCGTCATTAAATATATCGTGAAAGATGATGTACCCAGGGGTCGGTGGCCGGGCAATCTATCCCGTATATATATATTTAAATACAACGAAAGAAACCGAAAAAGAAGTAAGACTGGCGGCGCTCGCAGCATGGCAGAGCAAATGGTCGACCTCGCTCAAGGGTAGACACACATATTCCTTCTTTCCTTCCGTCCTCGATAGAATGGAGATGCCGTGGCTTATTCCAAGCCACTGGACTAGTCAATTCATGACTGGGCACGGCAATTTTAAAGCCAAAAGTATTCAACTTTAGCCTCGTTGATAGTCCAGACTGCCCATGCGGCAGCCCCTTGCAGGACGCTGAACATGTTCTGTGGCATTGCCCAATATTAGATTTAGTTAGGCAATGGCTCCTTAGCGTAATCCAACAGAATTCTGGACCGGTTGGATATATCGATCTCATATCTACGGAGCCCAACTACCATGCATTTTCTGTATTCGCGGCGACCTTCGGCGAAGAAGTCAAAAAGTCCAAATTTTAACGTCTGAACTACTAACTTTTACACCCACGTTTGGTGTTGCTCACCAAAACCCGTTACTTGTATAACGAGAAAGTACTCCGAAAACAATGCTCCCAAGGAGCGCAGGTACAAGGGGACCGGCCCGTAGGCCTTAGGCCCCCAAAAAAAAAAGCCGTTATGTGCTCCAGGTACGGAATGGTTATAAATTGATTGCTTTTTTATAAGCCAACAAACGTATAAATAATGTCCACAGGTAGTATTAAAAAGTCTCCTTAAGATTTACGAAATGGATTTCTATGTAAATTGGTTTTTATAAGCAATCGAGTTTATATAAAATAATTTATTAATACTATTTATAATACGACGCAATAATTCGTCATTACTTAATTGTATTATTCCAAGTACGAGAGCAAATGCACTTTTAATTCCGATTAATAAATTGAACAATACATGCGACATTATTGTATAATGGTTGCCTATTTCAGGGGTAAGTAAATAATAAATATCTAAATACATATTTTTAAATATGATCATATCGCACATGTTACTTTTTACATAGTAGACTGGGAAAATGATATGTAAATTTGAACGAATAAATGGACTGCTGGTGGATTGCTTTGAAAAGCCACACAAGTAATATTTCAAGAAAGCATATTTTTTTGTAAATAAAAATTGGTCCACGTACTTTTTGGATTTATATTCAATATCAGGGATTTTTAACCTTTTTGATGCCACAGAGCACTTTTGATTTATTTTCACCCACTCGTTAATATTTAAAAGGCCTTTATTAATTTGTTCAGCAACTTATTCAAGGTTTTGGCAGTAAGTTAAATCAGTTGGCAGTAAAAAAAATCGGCAGTAGACTAAATAAATTGGCATTATCCACTGTGTATGAATAGTAAGTAGTAAGAGTATGAATGTGGTCAGTTGTAAAATTAAAATTGCAGTAAAATGTTCAATATTGGTTAAAATTAATCTAAAATTAATGAATAATTAACCCATAAAATGGGAACCTAACCTAATCTATTATTAATCACCGTTCATTAATTATTTCCGGCCAATTTATTATTATAAATATTTATTTATTTATTTACCTTGTTTTCACATGGATCACGTAACAAAAGTTCTCTATTAGGAGACTGCAGTTTCGACTAACTCGTAGTCTTTCTCAATCCTTCTCTAGTTAAGAGATAACTGAGCTGCGTTGTACTTATAAGTGGTGTAACCCATTTTTGTAGGAGAGGGGTTGGGGGTGTGTCCATCAGGAAAGGAGAGGGAGATAGGTAGTGTTGCAAGGATGAAGGAAGAGATAAGTACATAAAAGTGATTTAGGTATAATTTTTTTTTTATTTTTTTATTTATTTTTTATTTTATTCTTTTGTTACGTGATCCATGTGAAAACAAGGTAAATAAATAAATAAATATTTATAATTTATAATGGATCTCAAAGTGAACGCTCAAAACATTGAAAATAATTTATTATTATTTTACTACCGATTGATATTTCTGTAATTTTGCTAAGTGATTATTTTTTACTTACCTTATTAGGGACTTATTACAGATCGTTTGCTAAGTAATTACTGCCCATTAATTGAATTTAATATTGCCAATAAAATAGTTCTACATGTCTACTGAAATTTTGTTGTATATTCCGTGGAACGCTTTGCGAAACACCTGTAGCATCGTCCAGTATAATCAATGCTCCGCGGAGCATCGCTTAAAAGCCACTGGTTATACATGTTCCATGATTAAAAAGCTATGAAAAAACGTCGATTTTCTTTTTATTTGAATGGAAAAATCTATCAGGAAGTGTGCAGTATTAATAGTTGGTAGAGGCATTGAAAACTGCACGCGAATAATTGGTAATATATTGTAAAGTCGTCCATTTTGGTATTTAATTGAATCCATCAATTAGATAAGAATATTAAATAATTTAAAATTATAATTCTATTTAAAACTTCATAACGAATGTTGCCAGAGCGATAAGAAAATATTTTTATTAGGTTGGCAGATTAAAATATTTGAAAAAAATCGCATGCGAGTTATTATATCAATTGTGAATCCAAAGTTATTCAGATTTAATTGTGTAACGTTTAAGTTGCCTTTTTACACTATTAGGATAGCTCTAATTTATGTTATCTCTAGGCATTTTGCGAACATGTTCAAAAAGTATAAACTATTTTTTAGGACGATTATAGGAGGGAAAGCTACCGGTTCCGCTTTTCGACCTCGTCATTCCTCACTTAGTTCATCGAAGCTCTAATATTTTTTTATTCGGTATTTCCTCTCATATTTATTCTGAAGTAGATAATTATACTCTTATGATCGTATTCCACATATTCCCCACATATATGTCTGATTCTTATTTAACTGATTTTTAATTTTTTAATTTACTCTAAATTTATTTACTAGTTAATTACTATAGTGTCTACTGTTAAACCTTATTTAATGCACATTTACAGTAGTTTCTAACGTTATTTACCTTTTTTAACGTTATTCAATAGATATTTATAGTAGTTTCAAATGTTATTTATTATATATTTACCTTAATTTCTAACGTTGCTTTCTTGATACCGCTAGAAAAAACCCTTATTTAGTATTTTTCTGAATACGATTACATAAATATAGACTAGCCACTAGTGTTTTTTGTTTAAGTAATTTCCAGAAAACAAATAAGAGATGCCAGACTTCCAACTTGCAAGGCATCCAGAATTTGAAAATAAAAATTGACTGTTTAAAGTTGTCATGTGAATGCTTGCTGTGAGCTATATTTTTAAATAAATATAAATAGTTCTTTTGTATTGTTCATTTTGCAAGACCGTAAACATAACCTAAGAATCATCGACAACTTTAAATAACTTTAAAATTCGGTTGGCAACATTTGAGGCGCATGCCTCAGGAGAATTAACTTAACTTTTAACTATCACCGCTCGCCACTTCAGTCTACGGCCGACAGTCGAGTGGGCCGGTCGTCTCTAAATAGGTTATAATAAATAACCGCTCAAGTTATTTAACAAATAACTTTATACCTAATGGAACACTATTCAAAATTCGAATTTTAGGAATTTTGTTTCGAGCTCTGTTGTTTTTTTGTCGTGTGTTAAACATTTTATAATTACTGAAATTGTGAACGATTTTGTTGTTGTTTATTAAAGCATTGTTGTTTTCACTTTCTTTTGTGGTGCCCGCACAGTAAATAAACATTGTTTTTTCAAATTATTGGGATTCTACCGACAATTGTGGTTTTTTAGAAACTAAACGAACGTGCTGACAAAATATTTACTTTCTGAAGGTAATTTTTAATCATTTTTTATTTCTTTACTTATATCATTAACAGGAGATTTTGTAAATAAATTTTAATAAACTGTTTGTATTTTAAAAGCTACAATTTTAGACACTGCGCGCCCTATTTTTTTTCTGGCGCCTCATATTGCTTATGTTTAAAAAAAATTAAAGCTTAAGCGACGACCTGGGGCACCGACCCACTTCGTAACCCCCTTAAACTAGTACTGGTTACAAAATATATAAATTACATATTATCAAGGAGAAAAAAAAATGTAATATATACTCGTAATATACATTTTTTATAATAATACAATTCAACGTAAAAATTAATCTTGTTATGTGAAACGTATTTTCACGATAATTTTTATCATACGCCCACAAATATCACAAATATACTCGAACATAAAATAATTTATTATACGTTTTTTTAGATTTTTTTACTGTGACCCCAAATTTAGGTTATTTTTTTTTGTTTTGCTGCCAAAAAAATACGCAGTTCAGAAAATGAAGCATATTGTTATTGTGGCTTTTGGGTTTAGCCGTGTGTGGCGATTTTCTTTTCACCAGTATTTCGACCACCATTGCAGAGGTCTTCTTCAGGATTGATGATTTAGTTGTGATTTAGTTTTGAGTTGATGTCAGAGTTTTTTTTACGAGCGTTTTAATAATCTGACACAAACTCACAACTAAATCATCGATCCTGAAGAAGACCCCTGGATTGGCGGTCGAAATGTTGGTTAAAAGAAATTCGCCACACAAGGCTAAACCCAAAAGCCGCAATATAAAATCTGGCCGTGAAAACCTAAGAAGTTATTGAAGCATATTGTCTTCACAACCTGCCGCCACAAAGCTCTGTTAGTCGCCTTTGTCCTCGCGTCATTCCATGTCAGCTCTGCCTCTCAGAGCTCCGCCGAGTACATTTTATGTATAGCTCTGACGGCCTGACAAAAAACTTAACATATGATCTCTTGCGGCATGTCCCAGTCAGGTCTATTTTATTTCGTCTCTTCACAGACTATCACGGAAGGTTGCCTTGTGAGATCCCTAACCTCGTTATTCTTCTTAAACTCAAACCGTTATCCAGTATTATATGCGAGCAATTTTATTTTAAAATCATTATACGGCTTCGTTGGCTTTTGATGAGGTGCCCATTGGAGTTTAGTATGTGTGTAATAAGTACTAAAAGCGCGTATAATGCTATGTTGTATATGACTGGTGTAAATAAGAAAAAAAATATTTACTTGTGTTATTTCGATTTTTTCGATCGATATTTCTTGGTGGAATTCCATAATATCAGATATAGAATAACATATTTTGTTTACTTGTGTATTACACATAGTTTTAAGAGGTAAATATGTATCGGCAAAGTGTTTAATTTTATAGTCTGATCACGTTTTACATGGCACTTATTTTATTGTATTGTATCAGTATAAAAACTCGTTTGACAAGAAGACAGGTGGGTTTCTACGAGACATGTTATAGACAATGTAATAAGAGTGGGGGTTGTTGCCATCGTTTCACGATCATAAAACGTCAGATTTATAATATATTTTCAATGCAATCATCATCAGCCTGTGTCCGTCCACTGCTGAACGTAGGCCTCTCGCACGAGTCTCCATCCTCTGCGATCCTTTGCCTTCCGCATCCAGGCCACTCCCGTTATTCTTCTTTTCATTGACATCGTCAGTCCATCTTGCAGGGGGTCGGCCAACGTTTCGTTTTCCTGGACGCCACTCCAATACTTTTCTTCCCCGTCGTCTCATCGACAGATATGTCCTGCCCATTGCCACTTGAGTGTGCCTATTCGTTGGATAGCCTCCACTACTTGAGTTCTTCTTCGGATATCCTCGTTTCGGATTTTATCTTTTGGAGACACTCCGAGCATGGATCTCTCCATAGTACGCTGGGTAACTTTCATTTAATGGATTTTATTATTACTTACAATGTAGGACAATCATAAAAATAATATTAAATAAGGAAATAATTAAATTCATATCGGGACAGAAAAATTGTCACTTTTTCAAAAAGGTTTGGTTTTTTTATAATTCTCCATTTGCCGGTAAGTATAGCTTAATGGTCAAAGCTTTGCAAGTCAAAGGTCGTAGATTTGATCCCCGACGGAGATTTAAAAAAAAGGGTTTTTAATAAATTTCTGAGCTCTAAAAAATACCCCGGTTTGTTGTGAATCACCTTAAAATGCCAGTCGTAGCCTATTAATTAAAATTGGCGGTATACGAAAGTCGTCCCGTGAAGACCACCCATTAATAGTAAATTTATGTAATAATAAAGATGATGCGTGAATCTCCGGCTGTAGTCTATGACGTTGGCGGATCAACACTCCAAATGTAGCGCTTAGCCATATGTACAGAATTCCTGTGATGAGACTTCAAAATTACTATCACCATCTGTCGGTATTCTCCTGTATGTGTTTACATAAAAAATGATCCTTTTGCATATACGTGAACTCGCATAAATAAAAAAATAAAATTTAATGCCGATTTTTACTTACAGAGACTATTATGTCTGTACAGCTCTGTCGTTCATTAAAAGTAGAGCGATCTTGCAATTCGTGTCGCTCGTGCATATTGACACTTTAGGCAGTTATTTCTCAGTACACAGTGTTTAACGCAATGCAATATATAGTGCGAAGAAAACGCCAAAACGAGTATTGACTCGAACATGACAACTTTCACTGCGTGGTTCGTTTTTGGTTTTTAGGCTAATGCCCATGGACTGGCCGACATTTCGACCCGCATTGCTGGGGTCACTATCACGACCGGAACATCTTATCAGCTACGAGATGTTTGACACTCACGAAAATTCAACGAAAAAAGAAACTGAATCAACAGCGGTACACTTTATGTGAAGATTATTTACTTAGTTAAATAAACACGATTCTTTCACACAAATATTAAATGAGAAATTAGTTAGAGCCGGTTTACAAATATATTTTTAAGAATATCTTCAAATAATATTAATTACTAGCTGACCCGGTCACGCTTCGCTATGACTTTTTTTTATCGTTTTATTTCGACATAATCTTCACGGTTTTACGACCTATCGTTATTATACGCAACTACGTGGGGCACACTGGACGCCAACTACGTGGTGCACAGGATATTTGGCGCACGGGACAACTGGTGCAGTGGATGTCTCGCTAACCTAACCTAAGGATTTGTCCAGTGATTTATGGGTCTCATTAACGAAGTAACTCGTGTACCAGATGTCCAGTACGCCCCACGTCGTTACCGTGTAAGCCATATTCAAATGTGAGCATCTAGCAATCTTCATTTTTGCCACTCTATAGAGTAAATCTAGCTTTGTGATTTTACGAAAACGTTTATTGAAGCGAAGATGATGCTGGGAGAACAGTACCTGGAGGAGATATGGGATTCTAGGCAGCCATCAGTTCAGGCAACTCGGGGTTCCCAAGTCCGTGACTTACTGATTCCGTAAACCTGCCAAATAAATATATATGTACAAGTATATAAACTGGTGATACCTTTTTTACAACGTCGTGGTCTTTTTAAATATGTATTGTTTTAATTACTAGCGAAATATATTCAGTAGATATTACATGTGATTTTTTTAGTAATCATTTTAAGAAGTCATTGAATTTCTAATAAATGCGTTATATACGAGGTATACATTGATTAAGATACTTGTATAACTTTGGTTTGCGTCTCAAAGTAGTTATATTCTCATTGAAAAATCTACGGTAGTTTTACAGCTACAGATACGTGGTACAGTGTAAAGTTTACACCGTAAATTGTCAGCGGAAATCGCTATCATTAGGCAACAAAAGGACACTTCAATCATCGTAATGCTGCACGTCTCTCGGTACAAGCGTAACACGGGACATTCACATGAATTATAACGTCTATAAAGAGCAATGCACTGTTCACATCATCTGTTGTATGCAATTGTAAGAATTTCTTACATTTTTCGTCACCTCCAACGCCATACGTCAAATATTTCTTAGATTTTCAGTCACATTCTTCCAATATTTGAAAATTACAGCTATACTTGATCGCTTGGTGAAAACCCTCCCTGTCCCGTCCTGTTTTTGGAGACCAAGATGGGGACCCGTTACTGGACGCACGCAAAAAGCTACTTGTCAGAGAGTGGCTAAAGGCCTTCCCGTGATTCTAGGTGAATCAGTTAGATGTCAAATAGACCTCAGTCTAAGGCTGCGAAATTAGTATACTACAGCGAGTCTCGAATCGCCTTCTTTGGTAACACGCTGCTAATCACGAAATACGTGGGATTGAAGAAGGAAATGTAGAGGTTGGAAAATGGATTCTGCAGATATTCTGTAATAATACAAATTCAAGAAGAATTATCGACTGAAAAAATAATTTCAGTTGTCTATATATTTACCATATCCTATTTACGACGGGCGACAAAGTTCAGCGGTTAAATCGTTTGTTTGTTAGACGCTATCGATTTATATCCCGAACAAGCAAAATTAAAAAAAAAAAACTTAAAAACTAAGCTCTATACTTGCCTCTGGTAAGGTTGAGCCATTCCTTAAGGATAGAAGAAAGTTTTCTAGGCCTCATTAGATTGATCATCTGATCTTCTTTAGAATTCTGATTATTCCTTCTTCAGGCTTCCGAGAACCATCTATGTTCCTATGTGGACCTCCAGGTATACAGGTGTTCTGGGATAAGGTGTAGACAATCTAAGCTAACAGAAATTTTAAACGACAATTTGTAGTGTCTATATGCAACAAATATGGAGTAGATATGTTAAAAAATCATTTTTGTAATGCATGTGGTCATTTCAAAATTCTTACTAGAAACCTGTGTTAAATATCAAAGAGCCACTGAAAACTGCATAGAAAAAAATAATCTAAAATTATTTTTTCGAAGAAATTTAGTTTTGTTTTATGATTTTTTTAAGAGATTGTAAAACATAATTTATAAACAAATTAAATTATCATTATGACGTCGATAGGGTTCATGGTATACTTGTAATAATGTCACGTATTTTATGATAACGCTTTAATTTATAATTAAATGTTCATTAATTAAATAAGTATATTGAATATGCATTTTATTGAACCAACAACTCTTTCTTTATATAAATTCTGTAGAACAACTTTACTCATAGAAGCCACGCAAGGTTTACTTTTTTAGACAGACGACGTGGTCGAATATGGTAGGGAATTTGTAAACCTGGCATTTATTACACCTGTTTTTAATATAATTCTAAGACAATTGCATCTGATAACTCTCTCTGTCGATCCCTGCTGCACCCACTGCGATAGCAGCCCAGTTATAAAGGAGTGTAAAATGAGTTATTTGATCATAAACAGTATTGGGTGCAAAGCGTACTTGCGTGGTGACCGACTGATCACTTCTAGTTAGAAAAGTTGAATCTTAGGACCAAATGGTTCACAACTCGGGAGCGCCATCTGATCTCCTTAAAAATGTCCAAATAAACCTCATATGTATTATTTTTAAGCTCCTGGGCTGTCGTCTTCGCCCAGTTGCACCTCTAGCTCAGTCACCCTATCTGATGAACATGCACCCAATTCCTAGTGGAACGTGTGACGTGGTATTCGCTAAACAGTTTGTTGGTGGGTATGGCTTAGTGGTAAAGCATTTGCTTACCGTATCGAAGGTCGTGGGTTTGATCCTGACAGATATGAAAATAATTATGTTTTTAATCGATCTCTAAGCTCTATAAATAACCTAGATTGGTGCGAATTTGATACCTCACTCTGAAAATGTCAGTTATAGCCTATTCATTTACATTGGTGGTTGAGAAAAGTCGTCCCACGAACCCCACCTATTCATAGTGAGTAGCCGTAAAAATGGATTAATGCCGGGTTGTAGTCTATGATGTTGGCGAATCAAAACCGCGCTTAGCCGTAAATGCCAAGTGTCATAGTATCCATTAGAAATTTGAAAATTTAATAGTATTCCAAAAAAATTGTCATATGTCACTATTCTCCTACATTTAAATACAAATATTTAACATATACAGTTATTAAGGAAGGTTTTGGAGAGGCTTCGCTTTGTTTTTTGTTCTTCTCCACATCACAGTATTCCCGTAAGTAAGATCGTTCAAAGTTAATGACCCATGTTTCGGTTTGAAGGAATATCTTGTGGTAACACCATACGGACATGCAATCAACCACGAGGGTCAACGGCAGTCAGTCTCCAGAACTAACAATCTCTTAGATTGTCACTATATATATATCCTACCTTAAACCGTGCCGATGGACTTAGTGTCAGAATATCACGTCAGTCTCTCTAGTGAAATATGCGTGAGGGACGTTTTCACCTGTTTAGTTTCTCCGCGGCGGGATTCGATCAGTGGGGTAGCCAGCTGACTAACCGGTTTGGAGAAGCCGCCTAGCCTAGTGACAGAAGACACCAACGAAGGGGCAAGTGAAGAAAAACGAAACTTCAGCTGAGATTTCAACGCAAGCGATACTGAAAAACGAAACCCAAAATAAAAAATAATATTTTTTATATAAATACACACGGGAGGATCAACTTTAGATAATTTTAGTAAAAATAAGTAATTTGCAGGATATAATAATGCTGTGTACTGGTTGTGTGTGCGTATTGGATAAAAGGTATCGTTATTATTTGTTATATAAGAGATTTTGATTGTAGGAAAAATCTTTATTTTGATATATGTCAACCGTGTAAGGATGTTTTGAAAGGCTTCCACGGGTTTGAAATTAATAAATAGTTGTCGGAGGGATCAATTTAAGCAGTTTGGAAGAGTGATGACCATGTTAGCGATAAAAACTTTGCGAGCCCACCAAAAACGCCTGTTTTTCATAGATTGAGAAAAATACGTTAGAGTACCGTATTTTATCAAACACACGATGATTTATTGTTTAATATTTTAATACCGATTCTTTTTCTAAATGTTTCAGGCTACATTTTTCTTCTCCATAAAATATAACACCTGTCTGTCAATAATAGTAATAAATGCCTTTATATAAATTATTTTTGGATCACATTTTTTACGATTTTCTTTCAGTCAAAAATACGTTTTTGAGTGAAAAAGTGGGAGGAATTAAATTGAAATTGAAACTTGAATTGAATTTGAAAGCAGCTTCGATAATGCAGCGGGTAATCTCTTACTCACTGTGTTTGTAATTGACAGACAAGGCTTGGATTTTCACTAATGAGACAATGAGTATATGCTTATATATTTTTTATATAAACACATACAGGAGAATACCGACAGATGGTGATAGTAATTCTGAAGTCTCATCTCTGGAATTCTATGACGTTCACCATGGTTCATACGGCTAAGCGCTGCATGTGGAGTGTTGATCCGCCAACGTCATTGACTACAGCCCGGGGTTCACGCATCATCCTTATTATTACAAGAATTTACTATGAATGGGTGATCTTCATGGGACGACTTTCGTCTACCACCAATTTTTATTAATAGGCAATGACTTCCATTTTACGGGTGAGAGATCAAATTCACACCGACCGGGGGTATTTTAGAGCTCAGAAATCGATTGATTTTTTTTAATCTTCGTCGGGGATCGATTCTACGATCTTTGGATTGCAAAGCAAACGTTTTGACCATTGAGCTATACCCGCCGGTCTGAGCTATATATGAAACACTTCGCCTAGTAAATGAAATCAATTGTAATATTTTAATTTAGTTACAATGTACTTGTTATAAATGGTGATCTGTGACTGGCAGTTTTAGCAGCCTAATTATCGGGAAAGTAACCAAAAAAACGCCGCCCCGGGGCAAGGGAAATTATAAAACGATTTATAACGGACCTTTTAGGCGTTCGAAGAGATACAGAAAATGAAAGTCTCTCACGGATTCATCTACAATGTGATATCTACTCGATGATATCAAGTTGTAAGTTGTCAAGTCATATTGGGAGTGATAAAAATACTTATTACCAGTTAAGTGGGGATGCTGGTAGTTCTTCTTTGTGTCGCTTGAGGCGCTGCTACGAGTGCTTGTCACTCTACCGGTTAGCAACTGTCTCCATTGGATCTAACTTCATACTGGTTCTTTATATGTCCCATTAATATTTTTCCATTTGTTCATGGATCAAGCACATGATAGTTGTACAAATCTATATATGTTTTGCATGTACAAATTGTAGACGTTAGGGAAGACTTGAATTTAGATATTTAATCGATTTCTAAGCTCTAAAAATACGGCTGGTACAAATTTGATCCCTCACTCGTAAATTGCCAGTCATAGCCTATTAATCAATATCGGTGATAGACGAAAGTCGTCCCGTGAAAAAACACCCATTCATAGTGAATTCTTGTAATAATAAGGATGATGCGTGTGTGTCGGATTGTGCTCTAGGACGTTGGCGGATCAACACTCCACATGTAGAGTTTATCTATATGTAAAATGGTCAGCGTCATAGAATCCAAAGATGAAACTTCAGAATCTCTATCGCCATCTGTCGGTATTCTCTTGTATGTGTTTATATAAAAGAATGAATGTAGGTTATCAGTTATAATATCAATTATAACTTTAATATTCTCCGCTTATACTTAGAACCATTTATTTTACTTACGAGAGACACAAAAAAATTGTATACGAGTACATATAAAATTAAAAAAAAAACTTTACTTGGGAGACAGAAATGTTATATCTAAAAATATCTAAATGTCCTTGAATTGGGCTTCACTTACGTGAAGTATGCTCAATATACGAGACACTTGAATTTTAAAAAATGATCACCTTTTCAAGAGGCATTGTCCTTGGCATGTACGAGGGGGAGATCCATCACGTTCGGCTGCCAAGCCAAGACTGAGCTCCGCAGGCAGCTCGTTAGGGAAGGGATTTGGAGTGGGGGAATCAAGGTACACTACAGAATCGCGGGATCCACCATAACAGCGCTTTTCAGGGCTGTAGCACCATGGGAAACTTGTTTTACGGATCACCCTCGTATATATCCGATAATGTCGTGTTTATTCAAAAGTATCATAGCTATTGTGTTGGTCAAAGATGGAGAATCGCTGCTTATCCGTACGACACGGTAACTGGTTCAATAAACGAAAGCAATTTCCCTCTCTCGGTCACATGCGAGTGTACCAGAGACAGAGGGCGACATCGCGCACGAGAGAGGCAAACTATTGAAATCGCTGATTTAATTTACCTGAATGACTCCAATGTCTGGATAGTCATCAGAACGCGTGGTTAAGGGTTGGGGAGCAGATAAATAACGCAAAAAACCTTTCGAGAAAGACGTTGAAATGTATTTAGTAAAAGATTGACAAACTTCCGTTATTCTGTCCGGGTCACAATCAAGGATGTGGCTCACACCCCGGGCAGACTCAGACTGACTCAACGCACGCAGTGGAGGATAGTCCAGCGCCGAAATTAATAGTGTGGCAATTAACGAAACCACTTCGATCACGTTGAGTATGACGTCCATTTAGGTGACTGCAGTTTCAACTAATTCGTAGCTTCCCCAATCCCTCACAGTCAAAAAGACAACTTGTCTCTCGTTGCAAGTTCTCTCTTGACAATGACGGATTGAAGAAGGCTGCGAGTTGCTGGAGAACAAACTGCAGTCTCCTAAACAGAGGCCATACTCAACGTGATCCATGTAAAAACAAGGTAAATAAATAATTCATTATTAAAGAAAAAAATCTTTGATCATAAGTAATCTATGGTCCCAAAAACGTTAAGAACCACTGCAATAAGGCATTAAAACAGTAGTTAAACTTAACATAAATTCACATAATTTTCGCATGCGTCAACACATCTGAATTCACGTCGTTTGTCAAAGAATCTAATGGCTACAAACATTGCGTGCTTATGTGTAAATAAAAAAACCATGTTAAACTTTTCCTATTACATAATTTTCCGCACGTATCTGCCATAAAAAACTCGTTTTCATCTGAAACGAAGTGTAGCCCATTTGAGGAATGATAAATGTATAACATTATTTCTTTCTCTGCCGGTTGATTAGCGAAACAAAAAGAGTCGGTCCATTGTGCGGAGGACTGTTATGAAATAATATCATTGTTGTGTTATTCTGGGCAAGGAGATTAGCTTACCTGAGTATCGACACAGCGTACAGGTAACTTGCCGTACTTGACTTGCGTATTACGTAGCCAGCAGGCTGCGTTGCGTGGGAAGGAATACGATACAGTATTATACATAATGTGATTTGCTAATATATCGATACAATAGATTTTAAACTGAACCCAGTTCGCTACTATCTCGTATACTTATGGTTAGTTGATATTTTACACTAGATCTGTGTAATCGCTTTTTAGACATATTCGTAAAAAATACCAAATGTGTGCTGAATACGAAATTCATAAAGAATTTGCTTGCTAAAGTAAGCGATTCACTTGGCAAATTAAATTTTAACATACTTATTACAATAAAAACTATACTTTAGTAGATGAATTTTGTTCTTTGAAAGCTTTGCTCATTGTCAAATTTAGTATTTTAATATAAAAAATGCTGTGTTATCACCGAAAGAAATGTCATATACTATGTTAAGTATAAAGCCGGTCTCGCTTCCAAACAACTAGGTGTATTATTCACGTCGGTATTTCAACGATAAACCACCACCTCTTCTATATAAAGGAAAAATCCGACCTATCCTTGAATACGGCAGTCACCTTTATGATTTGAGCCCCAAAATACCTTCTAAACTTAATTAACTCTTGATAATAACGTTTGATAAACAATGACACTTTTACGTCTAACCTCCAAGCAATGGAACACAGGCGTAAGATTGGTTCACTTAGTCTTTTTTAACATTATTACCACGGTCGCCGCTCTTCGGAACTTAAAGAACAACCGACAAACTCGTCTTACACTTGCCGAACATCCATACACGGTTAATGTATGTCGACCAAGTACTGGCAGTTTCCAAAGTTCCTTCCTTAATGCCACTGGTAAGCTTTGGAATGCTCATCCAGCGTCTGTGTTTCCTCCTTCCTACAATCTGGATCTCTTCAAGAAACAGATAAATATCAACTTTTTTTTTCATATTATGACTTATTATTAGTTACCCGTGTAGTTTAGATGTCAATATGGCATATTTTGTGTTAATCGTTTTCAAAGAATAAATCTCCTACCTTTATTTTTTTACTAGGGTCTCTAATGAGCGACAACGTTTTCTTTAGCTGCCCATTCGGCGAAGTCAAATAGCGTGTGTTTGAGAGGTATAATATTATCAAATGACAAACTGTTCAAGAATACATGAATTTATTATAGGCTGCTTTTGCGTTACATAACATTCCATTCATGGACACAGAGATCGATAGTCGCTGCCTGAGAGTTGAATAGTAGTTTTTCTATATCATTATATTGTCAGGGAGATATTGTTATTCATTTTGCATACATTAGCTTCACTTCTGTTGCAAATATACACTATCAAGTTGTCTTTAACCTAGGCGTTTGTAATTCAATCAACTTTCATTTTAATTAAAAAAAAATACAATTAGTTGTTTTTTAAACAAGAAAAAATCAATCAAGAAAATATTAAATCAATATAAAAAACAATTTCATTTCAAACTGAAAAAATAAGAGACAGTTTATCGAAATATCGTGTAGTATGCCAGGAAAATACAAGAAAATTCCAAAGCTAGCTAGACAGAAAACTCCACGAAATTACTTCTACAAACATATTCGTGGATCTCACGTCTGAACTGGGCTTCTCTCTCGTGGAACATATCTACATTTGAAATGATCATGAATGGTTGAATAAAAAGATCATGAAAACGATAGTCCGTGGTCTTGATTAAAAGGCGTCCATTGCTGAACTTAAGCTTTGAGTATGAGTTTCCATTACTATCGATCGTTGTTTGTTGTAATTTCTGACTATTTCGTCCTGAGAGGCTGATAAAAACGCAAAGTTACAGATTGTAGTTAGCTTAAGTCAATCTTTTATTACAAGAATAATATACAATGACATCAGCATGATATAGCCCGTGCTTTCTGGTACCGAAAACGTTAATATACAATCGATTATCGTAGATGAATGTGTCTGCCATATTGGCATTGTGGACTAGTTACGTAGATCGTGACATTAGCGCTGGGCGTCAGCCCATCACGGGCGCGCGAGTCGTGTGCCGAGCGTCGGCGAGAGATATTGTATTGTAGCCCGGCCGAATGCTGTGACTAGGTCGGGCCATAAGTTTGTAAAGTTTATCGTAAATATATGTCAATATGCATCCGAAAAAGTCTGTGTTGTTAATCTGCATGCCCTCATGCGACTGAATAACACCTTTTGACAGAGAGGAGAATGTTAACAAGTTTATAATCTTTAATAAGGTAGGAAAATTTTCGACTGCATTGTGTATTTTGTGATCGTATTTGGTGTCCGGTGAACGGTTTCTGTGATATTATTTGCGACCGATTTTTTCGATTTTATATTCGAAATCTGTAAGTTAATGCCTCTATTCAATTTTACTTTTCGTTCAGTAATTAGCATTTTTGTTCAAGGTGTTGCACCGGAGATATGTTGAAATGAAGCATAAACTACTTCACACGACTAAAAAAAAACACAAAGGCCATGAATTTTACACCCGATTGACAAATTTAGCTAACCATGGGATCTAATTTAAGCCATTAATTAAAAAAAGTAAACACCTACTTTGTATTGCTGTACATAAATTTGAGTAAATTAAGGTAAAATATTTGCTAGCATCATATCAATTATATCTATCATTTTTATGTTGCGTCAAAGGAGTATGGGCTTGTTTCATTCGACGATAGTTTGGGTATCGGACTTGAGTAGCTCGGGAGTCTAACTGAGCATGTTTAGTAAAAGCTTAATGATATCCCGTGAAGATCGGCACGTCTGATATAAGGTAGAATCTGAAGGTATGGTGGTTTTTAACGAAAAGAAAACGCTGTGGTTTCCCGATGGGTTAAGTGAGAAATACCTGAAAGTTCTTGTATACAAAAGGGTGACGACACTTTCTTTTGAAACAAAAGTTAAAAGTCTTTTATCATTGAATTTTACAAACTACTATAATACTGTTATGAAACTATACTCATATAGGTAATAAAAAAAAGACCTGTAATTATTTTGTCAGTATAAAATTTAATTAATGTCCTGTAAATATTAGATATAGAAATGGTCCGTAATAAATAAAAAAAGTCAGTAATATTAATAATTTTGCAGTTGAAAAATATCATATAAATTGGCAGTAAATAATTAATGAATCAGAATTGATAAAAGGTTAGGTTTCCTATTTTTGTGCTAATTTTCGTTCATTTTACATTAATTACTGGCAATATTGAATATACTACTGTCATTTTAATTTTATATTTGATCACATTTGTACTGCTACAATGGATACTGACAAATTATTTAATCTAATGCAAGTTTAATTATTACTGAATAAATAAATAAAGGCCTAAAAGAAAATATAAAACTAATTCTTAGTAGGAATTCGTACAATTAAATTCTGTATATGTTGCATTTTAAGTGGATCAATTAATAGTTTTGTAGACCATTTTTTTTAATGTAAATACATACAGGAAAATACCAACAGATGGTGATAGTAATTCTGGAGTCTCATCTGTGGAATTCTATGACACTTACCATGCTGCATATAGCTAAGCGCTGCATGTGTTGTGTTGATCCGCCATATTCATAGACTACAGCCCGAGATTCACGCATCATCCTTAATTATTACAGGAATTTACTATGAATGGGTGGTCTTCGCGGGACGACCTTTGTCTACCACCAATTTTGATTAATAGGCTATGACTGAAATTTTACGGGTGATCCCTCACCTACGACTGGCATTTTAAGGTGATTTACACCAACCGGGGGTATTTTAGAGCTCATAAATCGATTAAAAAATTTTTTTTTAACCTGCGTCGGGAATCGAACCCACGACCTTTGACTTGCAAAGCTAACGGTTTGACAATTGAGCTATACCCGCCGGCAAACCATATAAGACCATAAATATTATATTGAATTTTCAAGTAACAAATTCAAAGCATGCAAATCATCAGTTGTCACCTACAATTTTAGATTCAAATGCAATATATTGTATGTGTAGTAATACATTCAATTTATATTGATCATTAAATCGAGTAGAAAAGAGTACAGCTCAATAATTCACCCAAATCTCATGATGGATCTCATCCGCGGCAAAAGGGTTATAAAATAACACCTTTTTGCAAGATAAATATCGCCGACTCACGGGTGACCTTTAAAAGTAATAAAATCATATTCTCAGTCGGCCAAATATTTTATTATAACCATTCGTTTGTCTTCAATTTGCATACTCCAATATTCGCTCGAACAAAGCTCAAGGTCGCAGATCTCCACAAAGAGAATCTTGTGTGAACGACAGATTTCTTACTTTTCATTTTCGCACTCCAAACAAAATAATATACATGAATATTTGACTTGCCGATTGCTTATTGATTCTATTAACTTAAATTGACGCGTCGAAAGGATTTTTAAAGCAAAGTTCGTATTTTTTCTTCGCACGAGAGCAACGAACTAGAGGTTAAATATTGATGACTGAATAGTATAAAATACAATTTGAGCTACGTGTTGTTTTTCTTTTAATCTGTAGAATTTTATTTGATGTGTTTTGCTGTGCTCGTAAATATGTGATATATTTTGCAGCACCTGCTTTAAGCTCTGCGGCGCCCTAGGGTATTTTTTTTCTAACGCCCCATATTGTTTATATTTAAAAATGTCTAATCCAGTTTGGTTGCCTTCGGCGCCCCTAGCTTATTCGACGCCATGGGGCACAGACCCACTTCGCCACCCCTTAAAACCGACACTGATATTTTGTTTATATTACATTTTTAATAATCTTGTGTGATACATTATTATTTATAATTGAAATGGTTAATGTTGTAAAAATCCTTAACTGTTCAGTTGACTCTTGATAGTGACGGATTGAAGAAGGCTACGAGTTAAATAAAACTGCAGTCTCATTGTTCATTACGTTATTTTGATCCTAACTGTGTTGTATTATATTAAACATCCGA
Source organism: Glossosoma conforme (assembly GCA_022606575.1). Taxonomy (NCBI): domain Eukaryota; kingdom Metazoa; phylum Arthropoda; class Insecta; order Trichoptera; family Glossosomatidae; genus Glossosoma; species Glossosoma conforme. Next base: position 1,435,080 of record JAGTXR010000099.1, on the reverse strand, counting down.
AAGTCTTTAAAGTAATTGTTATAATCCAACTCTTAGAGTCAGGTACGACACAGGGCATTTTGCCACTCTATGTAAATTGAGAGGATCAAGGTCCAAAACAACAAGTATCGAGGAATTTGCGGTGTACGAAATTCTATTTATTAATATTATTAAAGAATGCTTACGCATCGATACGGAGCATTGACCTCTCAATAATATGCCACTCTATGTGGCCATAAACAGAGGTCATATTCAACGTGATGTAAAAACCAGGTAAATAAGTATGTATATGTTTATTATTTTTATTGGATCTCAAAGTGAATGCTAAAAACATTGAAAATATATTTTGGGATGCTTTGGTAAGGTCGCCCTACTCCTCATTAGAATAATGGATGTCTCTGCGGTATATAAGCGTCCCGAACCAAACGGTAGCCATCGCAGTTATGTTAATGCCAAGTCTGCTTAGCGCTCTCTCTTACCATCTCACCTCAGAACGAAATAGTCAATACAGTCAACAAATACGAGTATACTATTAGTACCATCGGTTCTTAATAGAAAAAATCCAAGCGCAATATTATAAAGTGATCAGCTCGATAGCCCTTGCAGGCTGGTGCCGAAAAGCCTCGATATATATTTCCTTTTCTTATTTTTGTTCGCCCTGTTATTACGCAAAGTGCAGTGGGAAAGATTTGCGCTTTCTTTACTTCAGATTATGATTTCTTTTTGTTATAGACGTCGTAAACGTTGCTATGATAACGAGCTCGTTCACCAGGATGAATAAGCCCGTAAAAGATTATATTATTTTAGTTGCTATGTCTTGTAATAATTGCGATGATAGGGTTGAATCAAAGAACTTGAATATTAATTTACTTTTATATTATCATCACGCAAAGTACAGTACAACAGGAGAGACAAATGATAATAGTACTGTAGGTATGGGTGAGAGATTGTGAGCTCCGAACACTGAGGTTTGGGGTTATAAAACTAGATTTGAAGCGTCCAGATGTTTGTATTTCCACGTCCAGTGACCAACCGACAAGGCACACATGGGTGAAATTCCTTGAATACTACCATTGGCGGGACTAGTTCCATAAATCGCCACTGTATTAATTTTGGCGCGGAGCCAGTCTAGTATCTGCCCGGGGTGTAAGGCACATCTTTCTTTGTGGCACCGAACAGAAAACCGTTTGTCAATCTTATGTCGTAAATATATTTCAATATGCTGCTTAAAAAGTTCTTCTCTGTGATACTCATTTGCTCCTCATCTATTGACCACGCGTTCTAAAAACTATCCCGGCCACGTTAAGTCGTTCTTTTAAGTAATGGGGTTGTCAAAAGACTCACCAAATAATATAAACTCTCACAACTATTCCATCTTTTATTATGATAATATCAATTAATATTTGTGTATATATTGCCCTGTTAATTTATTGATTAAATTAATAATCGATGCGCTATAATTAACTGCTTAATTATACACATCAAACATATATATTGCATGAATATTTTTCATGTATCGATGAATCACTTTGACGCTAATTTATGCAAAAAGAAAACTGATATCTTTCCATTAACTTCACACATGAAGTCAATTTGCTCTTAACGCACTTTCAATGTTGTTTTCTTCTTAAATGTAATTACGAGTACAAATACATCTCATCGTCTTCTTAATCAACCATTCAAAATCAATATCAAATGCACAACAAAGTTACCTTTCTACCATTGTATTCATTACTGTAACACAAGTATAATTTAAGTAATTGTAGTAACACATCATGCGCCACGATGGTCTTCTTTCCGACATTGTGGAAGGGATGGTTGAGGGTAGAAACTTCAGAGGGCGCCCTAGACGAGAGTATTTGCAGCAAGTGTTCGAGGACATAAGTTGTAACTCTTATGCTGAGCTAAAGAGGATTGCAGAGGATTAAGAAGAGTGGAGATCGAGATGCATGATTTTGATGCTGCAAAACAATCCACCGGATTGATACTACATGAAGAAGAAGTGTAATTTAGTATTGTGGTTTTTGGGCTTAGCCGTGTGTGGCGAATTATTGTTTTCCAATATTTCGACGGCCATTGCAGGGGTCTTCTTCAGGGTTGATGACTAATTTATATAAATTTTTATTCGGTGACAGGCAATTTTTAAACACTTTATTAAGGTCTGCCGCCCTTGATTGGTTGAACGTTAACAAATCCGAATTGAAAAAGAACACATTTTCAGTCATCTGGCGGGTATAGCTCAATGGTCAAAGCGTTTGCTTTGCAAGCCAAAGGTCGTAAGTTCGATCTCCGACGAAGATAAAAAAAAACGATTTCTGAGCTCTAAAACTTGGTGTGAATTTGATCCCTGTCCCGTGAAATACCAGTCATAGTCTATTAGTTAAAATTGGTGATAGAAAAAAGTCGTCCCGTGAAGACCCATTCATAGTAAATTCCTGTAATAATAAGGATGATGCGTGAATCTATCCACATGCAGCGCTTAGCTATATGCACTATGGTAAGCGTCACAGAACTCCACAGATGAGACTTCAGAATTTCTATCACTATCTGTAGGTATTCTCCTGTATGTGTTTACATAAAAAAACCAATGGAACTGAATTTTCCCACATTCACGTGATATCGATGACAATGCGATTATATAATGACTCTTAAATGCCACAATTACGTTGTTTCTTTCCTTATGTCTTTTTTCGTTGTATTATTTTTCAATTGTATCATCGCCATGGTAACCAACAAAATTAAATAGAACTATACAATTAAAATAAATAAAAAAATAATTGTCAATTTTTGTATGTTGATAGTTAACTACGAAAATTTGAAATAGTAATGGAACGCTTTACTATTTGAAATATTCGAATGTCGTTTCTACAGATTTTGTTTTATTCGACTTGACACTTTAAAAAATATCAGCACAATGGAAATAATGTTTTATGGGTATTTTTTAAAAATATTTTTATCGTTTTGATTTTTTTACCGCATTGACCAAAATTTAATGGGCGATACACAGTTTATTTCACGACCTTCGGCATGCCAAGCAAACGCTTTAACCAGTGAGCTACACCCGCGTGCATCTTATAAAGGCACAAATGATGAACAAAAGATTTTCATATTAACATCATTCTCTCTCTAAAAAAGTGTTACTCCATCGCGTGATGAGGAGCAGCGCAGCGAAACAAAGACTTTTTTATAAGCACATTGATATATATTTACGTTAAAACTTTACAAGCTTCCGGCCAGGCGGAATGAAATGCCACCGGCCGTAACGCGACCATCTCGGCCGTCAGGACCCAACTGGCGTGATGCGGCTCTCGCCCAGCGCTCGAATGGCCATGTCTATAACTAACACACCCGTGAGCGGATCTGTCCAAAATGACAATATGGCGGACACATAAATGTATGACAAGCGATCAGAAATACGAGACGAAAGATTGTATATCGAGGTTTTCTGTACCGGTCAGCAAGGGCTACATCGTGCTGATGTCAATATATACTCGCATCCAAAGTAAATAATCTCGTACAAGTATTGACTTGAATAGTGCTTTGAAGGCATGTCTTGTTTGTTACTTCTTGGCCTTTAAAGGAACTGCACGTATTGGAGACGTGACCGCGAGGCTGTGCTCCAGCTGTGGTTCATCGATGGCTTACATTTGTTCGTGCCACTAGTAACTAGTGCTTTAGCGGTTATGATCCACGTGCGTGATTCTTGGACTTCTGATTTGATAGAAAACACCTGACCACCTTCCATCTTCAAAGGAAACCAGAGCAGGCTCAGTGCTCAACTTCACTGGATCCCTTGGAACTTAGAGAATTTAAACTTCTGCGGCATTAATGTTTAAGGATGATAAAAAATTATATCAGCTCGATATAGCCCTTGCAGACTGCTGCCGCAAAACCTTGAAATACAATCGTTCGTCTCATATTTTTATTCACTTGTCGGACACGCATGTGTCGCCATATTGTTTGTTTGACAGGTGTAATTCTGTGGATCGCTACTGGATGAATTGCACCGGGTGTCACCGACCACAGGTGTAAAGTAATTCGCTACACACGGATAAACCCAAAAGCCACAATATCACGTTTTATAGAGTTAAATTAAGTATATTCCTTACTTCGGTCCTGTTCTTCTATAAGTTTGTCTGTTTCACATTTGTATCTATCCATCTGTGCTGGAATATATAAATATATATTATCGCCTTCAACAGTAACTTTCTCGGCCTTCGATTTTATATCGTTATTGTTATCCACACTTAATTTCGATTTTGTTTGTTTCGTTTCATTTCCCCATTGTTGTTTTAAAAATCGCGAAAATAATTGGACGGAGCTCAGAACTATCTCATATCACTATTTAGAATTTCTAAGAGATCGGAGAAAGCAGAAAAGTGCATTTCAGTTAAGAAGAATTACACTGCAATAAAACTGTAAAAAACTGGAATATTTGATCATGAGACTAGAAGAATGTTTTTTGACAATACTTTACAAAATTTACGTGAGAGCTGAAGTTTGATAAACAGTCTGGAACGTGATCAATAATATTGAAAGTAATATTTGTCATATATTTTTTTCATTTCAGTATTCTTGCGAATACGTGTAGATGGAATGTAATTTAGTCAAACATAATAATATACTGGACTTTACCCGCCTCACACCCGCATCAAGCAATTGTTTGATAAACAATGACACTCTTAAGTCTAACCTGCAATCAATGGAATACAGGCGTAAGATTGGTTCACTTGAATTGTGATTTTTTTAATGTAATCGCATTCGGGAGACCAGTGACTCTATGGTGCTCAGCCAGGGAGGCTGGACGCTGCATGCGGGAAACGTGTGTTGTGTTCGTATTTGTGTGTGGATTAGGGAGATTGCAAGTGTATATCTGTTACTTGAAGAGATCCAGATTTTACGAAGGAGGAAACACAGACGCTGGAAGAGCATTCCAAAGCTTACCGGTGGCATTAAGGAAGAAACTTAGGAAACTGCCAGTTCTTAGTCGACATATATTAACCGTGTTTGGATGTTCGGCAAGAGTAAGACGAGTTTGTCGGTTGTGGGTGGGTGCAGGAGGAATTAGTTCTTTAAGTTCCGAAGAGCAGAGACCGTGGTAGTAACGATAAAAAAGACTAAGTGAACCAATCTTACGCCTGTGTTCCATTGATTGCATGTTATTATTAATTGAAGAATACATTTCGTAACATATGAAGAAAATCAATATCAAACAGCAGCAGGAGAGGCGAGGCTTTCTTTATAACGTTGTCAAAGCTTCAAGATAAATAACCCGACACTCCTTACACGCTAGAAGCAATTGGCTTGACACAGGAAATATGTAAAACGTTACGATCGTGAAAAGAAACGCTTGCAGTAGAAAAACGCCATCATTGAACACTCGTGCCACGCCTCAACATAAACTTGATATTAGTCAAGGGAAAGTTTAGTCATCTCTATGAACGGTTAGATCTGTCACTAGCCATGTGTCCCAATAGCGACAGCACGACCTCTGGTACCTTTGTAGAAACCTCAACAAAATGTCAAAGATTCCCACGAAAAATGCCACGGCTAATACGATTTTAATACACGTGTTTGTTATAGCGACAAAACCCTTTTGAAATTTGATAATGCGTTCATTAAATAACTCTAAACACGACTGATAATTTATTTTTAATGTGGCTGCTTGTCATGGTGACCCTTTTGTAATTTGATATGAACAATAAATAAGAAAGCTTCCGTTGCGTCACGTGTGTTGTTGCCATACGGATTGAAAAGAAATTTTGTTGGGCAAGATTTATATTTTTTAAGTAAGCATTTGTTGTGTGCGGAAACTTTAGTGTCGTGAAATAAATCCCTGCTTATCTGAGAGTGATATCTGAAAAAAAAAGACTAGAGGCCTTTGAGATGTGGTCATACAGAATAATTCACGGAATTTCTTGGAGAGACACGTCACGAACAATGAGGTTCTCAGCATAATCAAGGGAGATAGGAACCTAGTAAGAGAGACGACCCCAATGAATCGGTCACATCATGCGCCACGATGGTTTTATTCACGACATTGTGGAAGGAATGGTTGAGGGTAGAAACTGCAGAGGACACCTAAATATTATATACTATATATATACTGGAATATTTGCAGCAAGTGTGTGAGGACATGAGTTGTAGCTTTTATGCTGAACTAAAGAGGGTTGCAGAGGATCGAGAAGAGAGGGGAGCGAGATGCAAGATTTTGTTGCTGCAAACCAATCCACCAAATTGCTATGCAGCAACTGAAAAACTACGAACTACGAAGAAGAATAAAACCCGAGAAAATATTTACAAAAATGCGTTGGTTGTATGTACCCGTATCTCGTAATATACATTTAGTAAGTTCTATTGAGGCGACTTCATGTCGCCGGGATCGTCACCCGCACACGTGGTGGAGGGATGAGAAGCAGGTCTCCAAATTAAATAACCTGTCGAGAAGCACATTGAAATTTATTTTAATTACAAGCACTGACAAACTTCGGTCATCTGCCCGGGATGGAACAATGCCGTACCTGCGACATGTTCCGGACAGACTCCGACTGAGACGGCCGGCTGTTGTGACAGCACAGCGCCAAAATTAACACAGTGGTCACTTGCTGAACTATGGCGGTCTGCATGCCAGAACTTGTCAAAATAAACAAAAATACGTTGCATCTCATAGTAACTTAAATATAAAACTAACAATTTCAGTGTCAGACGAGCGAACAAAAATAAGGGACAAAATATCGTAGATCGAGGTTTTTCGGTACCAGCCTTCTAGGGCTATAACGAGCTGATATAGATATATTATACATGTTCAAAATGTGTTACATACTGCGTTGTAACTCACAGAAGATTAACCTAACGGGTTTCAAAGATTATCCGGCGTTAACGAGCAGATATTAAAGTTACGTAGATTCATTTACGTTAAGCGGCCAAGAAAATTCGTCACGTCGTTGTGATGTCATAGAAGCCTCCACTCATGACATAATTTATTACCTGCGAGGCAGTTTTTTTTATCGCAGAGAGTTTGCATGTGTGTGATACGGGACACAGTTTTCACTTTCTCCAGTAATGATAGTGATGTGAATCGACGCTAGTAGCTCGTGGAAGTGAACGCTTTTAATCGCCTCTTCTCTCTCTATTCGTTGCGAGAAAATGTACCCTGGAGTTTTTTTTAATTGCGTAATCATAGGTGGTGGCCATACGCCGGATGTGGGCGAGTTAACGCTCTTGTTAATTGCGATTCCGATTGAAGTACTTGATGGGTCGTTTCAAATGGAAACATTAATAATTGATTTTTTTTTTCCTGCAAACACACGCAAAAGAAGATTTTGAGAGTCCATATGGTGGTTGACAAAGCTGTTTGTGACTACTGATGATTTTTTATTTATTTACTTAACACAACCGTAGTTCCAAGGTAAATAGAATAATACAGAATAAGAAACATAGAGTATACATAAATATACTTACAAAAAAAACATAAGAGAAGAAGAATATGACATGTGTCAAAGATCACAGAGATCTAGGAGAACAATACCATCGACAAAAGAGGAAAAGGATGTAAGAAAAGGATCGAGGTGTGCTGGTAGGCCATTTAGGAGCGCCATTGCCATTGTACTAAATTGAGTGCTCATAGCTTCACAAGTATCAACTGGCATAAAAAACAATGGATGGCTACGAACATGGTTGTACACATCTGAAACGTAGAAGTTAAAACATTCAAGAATCCCAGGGTTGTGAATTGCACCGCGAAGAAGAAGGAATGAATGTTTGAGAGCAGCAATTTTCTTACGGGACTCTAACGAATGGAAAGAAAGCATCCCCAGAAGAAAGCAGTTTGGGGGTTCTTGCTTTATAGTTTATATGAATCATAAATGTTCAGTTCAATTCCGTACCCGACGGTCCAGGCGGTCTATGAACAAGACATCATCAACTGAAAGAACTGAGTAGCGGGAAACAGTAGATACCAAATGTTCCAAATATGGAACGAATATAAATAAAAAATACATAACTTTGAGGCTTCGGCGTTTCATTAAAAACTATTATAAAAACAGTTTACTCGTCAAATATTGTATAAAAACATTGCTGGATGAAGGCGTCCTTATAGTTGTGATCTCCAAAATCTAGATCTAAATCTCACTCTATCATTACTCTGTAATATTATTTAAATTATTATTCAAATCATGTTGTAAATATGTGGTTTTGTATGGTTTCTTGTATTACGTAAAATATAATATATGCTTTTAATTGTCTCTACAAAAAACGTTTAAAAAAATCTGCTTGCAAAAGTTTGCTCATACGCGAAACTAGTCATGACCTTCGCAAGCAAACAAGGACGCTCGTGAAACAATAATATTGAAATAGGCGTTGTATTGTATTAGTCAATTTTAGCATCAATATTAGAACAGTCGCTGCTGGAATGGTACTAATCACCCGTGAAATACTTACGTAACTGTGTCATACGTAACTTCATACAAGTATTCAAATAATGGTTTTCTTACTTAATATTTGCGAGCATTGTTTAGTGAACACTAATAGTAAAGTGTCGTAGCTGAAAAATACTTTTTTTCTACACTTTGCATGATGTTATCACTTAAATCGTTTCAATTAGCTGGTTAATGTATGTTAGTGAACATATAATTAAGAAGGAAACATGCAGTGTCTATAATTAAAGCATTTTCTTATGCACGCATTATAAATATTAAAAATACTTCCTTTACAACTTACGTGTACGTCAATACTTTTAATTGATACCTCTGTATAATAAACATTTTATTTTATTATGGGTTCGCTTAGGTTATGTAACCTTTTAAGGTCATCTCTATATGTTGAACCGGAAGTTCAAATATTCTATGAACTACCGGTTATAATTTTGTCTGGATACTTATTATATAGATACCTGTGATATTTGTAAAGTATTTTTTCAAATCCTTTTCTTACATTTTACTAAATTGCTTAAACCCAATCAGTCAAATTACATAGAATTAATTTGTGGATAGAGAAAATACTGTCTTATGATCCTTTTCTAGGATTTCTGTCTTTTATAAGTTTTATTGAACATGGAATATTAAGAGAGTTTCTCAACAGTCAATAGGTATGCCTTTTATCTGATAACACTCATCTATGTAATCTTAGTGACATCAGAATGATATAGCCCTTACAGACTGGTGCCGAAAACCGAAAAAGATAATTCGTCAAAGAGTCGACAGGTGAAGGGTGCTGCGGTGTTTCATAGCGCGCCGTCAGTTCCGCTCGGCCTTCAACGGAGGTAGATCATTGATTTTCGTGGCCTGAGATGTATACTAAAGTTTGTCAATTTCTATCTTTGTAATTAAATATATGTCAATGTGCTTCTGAAAAAGTCTGTGTGTTGTTCATCTGCTTCTCATACCTCCACCACGCGATCCGATAGCTATCCTGGCGACGTGGTCGTTTCTTCCTTAAGTAAAATGTAAGTTACTAGCTAAAAGCAAATTGCTGTTTATCTTCATATTAAAGTTGGAATTAAATATGTTTTCCATGCCTTCAGTGAGTTCATCTTCAGTTTTAGCAATCAGAGCAATGTCGTGAGCAAACCTTATCATATCAATCTTTTGGCCGTGTATTTTAACCCCCTCTCTATAACCCATTTTTTCCCTGATGTTATTTATTGCATTTTGTATGCATACGTTGAAGAGTATAGGTGACAGAGAGCATTCTTGACGTATTTTTGATTCCTTTTGAGACATTTCCAATTGATATTATGGCAGCTTCTTCTTTGTAAAGTGAAAATATGAGTCTTCGTTCCTTGACTCCAATTTCTTTCATTACAACGAAGAGCTTCTCCCAATCTACTTTATGGAATGCTTTTTAAATGTCCACGAAGGCAATATTTTGATAAACTGAAGTAATAATTGTTGGTAGAAGTACGACACCCTGACAGCGAGGCTCGTCCATTGTTCGGAGTGTGTCTTGTCAGCGCGGTCAGTGACACTGTCCTTGTCTGACAATGTAAGACACGCATGAATGACACTCCTTATGACGGCTCCGCTTGACGCCATCCCTCGTCCCGTGACGGCGCGTCGTCGCATTGACATTAGCGACAGTCGTGCGTGGCGATTGGCTGAATTTTATAATGACAGCTAAAACTGTGGCACGCATTTTTTTTTCTGTAAACAAAAAAGATTAAATTATCCTTATCATTTTAAATAACGCCACATTTATTACTGATCCGCCGGCGGGTATAGCTCAATGGTCAAAGCGTTTTCTTTGCGAGCCAAAAGTTGCGGGTTTGTTCCCCCACGGAGATAAAAAAGAAAGGATTTGTTATCAATTTATGAGCTCTAAAATATCCCCGGTTGGTGTGAATTTGATCACTCATCCATAAAATGCCAGTCAGAGCCTATTAATTAAAATTGGTGGTAGACGAAAGTCGTCCCGTGAAGACCACACATTCATAGTAAATTTCTGTAATAATAAGGACGATGCGTGAATCTTGGGCTGTAGTCTATGACGTTGGAAGATCAGAACTCCACATGCAGCGCTTAGCCATATGCACCATGCTAAGCGTCATAAAATTCCACAGATGAGACTTCAGAATTACTATCACCATCTGTCGGTATTCTCCTGCATGTGTCTACATAAAAAACTCAAACAAGACACATACATTTTAAAGTAATGTATGTTGCGTTATGATTATGTTTTCCCGTCATTTTCACGAACATATCCGGTTTAAAATTTAATTATGCTTACACATTCAAAGTAATTTAATACACATATATTATGCTCACTGCATACGTTTTAATAAACGATCGAAAATGCATACAGCACTGATACAGCGTGACTATGGAATTATATGTTATATTGTGAGGCATTGTCATTGAAAATTGACAGTAAGAACGGACCGCGTCGGTCTACTACTACCATGTCTTAGTAAGTGAAAAAAATATCTTATATATATTCTGATACAATTGAACCTCGCGTGACGAGCATACTTGACGCCGAAATCTTCTCGTAATATAAAACTTCTTAAGCAAATATTACTATAGTAAAACGATCTTGACAAATGTGATATCTTGAAATTATTCACGTCTTTAGTTAACCTTACATATTATGCACTAAAAATAATCGTGATGGGTCCTAAATAGGCACTGCACACGAAAAACTAAAGATTTTTAATCGGAAAGATATGATTTCATTCAATTCATTAGTTAGTTAATATCTTGTGGATGAATTTTTCAAATCACCCATGAGATTACGAAATGTGCCTTATCTCGATCATAGTTTTAGGATCGGGTGAACCCAAAATCTTATTTTTTTGCATTGCTTTCGGCGGCAAAAGTACCAGTATAATATCATAAGAGTATTCACGTCCATTGCGTCTGAATTTTCTTCTCCAACTGCCAATGCTATCCCGTAAAAAACAGGATGCAAACTTCTGTGTATGAGCACAGCTATGATTTTTGCGGTATCCAGTAAAAAACGGATTCTGAAAAACTGGACGTCCGTCGGAAAGAGTTATAAAGAACTAAAATCTATGTAGCAACATTGCATTACAAAGATTTTCGTTTTTTGATCACACTACTATACGGCTGCATCTCCAATAAAACGAGTAACTACGTCATTTTTATAATATGTTTTGCTTGCAATTTAAATCGCTCGTTGTATGAAGTGCTCGTCAAGCAATGTTCCATTGCTCTGTTACGTTTTATTTTTTATGCGAATCACGTACAAAAATGATTTAACTTGTATGTACATGATTTGTATCAGCCGGACCTTGATATTTCAATAGATCAAATTTAACGTTTTTTAGACCCGTATAAGGTGCGGTGAAGGATTTGTACGTGAACCATTGTTCGTTGTGAAAGTAATAGTGGTTGTTATTTAATAAAAACGCCGAGTTCCGTTTTTCAATTTTCGACGTGTAAACAAGCATTACTTTTATTTTCTTTATCGTTTTTAAGTGAAACTTTTAACGTATGTTTAAACCACGTAAAAAAGGAAAGTGTGTGGTTTTTTGGGAAATACAATATTAGAGCACTTTATTTGAATAATGTTGTTTTTTTTATTGCACACTGAACATCTTGGAAGGCATTTCATTTGAGGTTAGGCGCTTTTATGGTCACGTAAAAACAGATAATGTTCAAAAAGGCACTTTCTGTATATTTTATTTACATTTACGATTCCAGTACACATATATGTATCAATATACTCGTATAATAAATACCTTAAGTATACCTTATATATATAATAAATACCTAAGAGATTCTGTGAGAACTACAGTACGTAAACAGCTTGCGATGTACCTGTATAAGCCTATACACTTTTGAATCTCTCGAAATAAATATTTTGTTACGATTATTATCAAATTATCTGAAACGAGGAAATACGCAGAAGAACTCAAGTAGTGGATGCTACCCAACGAATAGGCACACTCAAGTGGCAATGGGCAGGACATATCTGTCGAAGAGACGACGGTCGATGGGGAAGAAAAGTACTGGAATGGCGCCCAAGAACTGGTAAACGAAGCATTGGCCGACCCCCTACAAGATGGACTGACGATATAAGAAGAATAGCGGGAGTGACCTGGATGCGGAAGGCGGAGGATCGAAGAGAATGGAGACTCGTGCGGGAGGCCTACGTTCAACAGTGGACGGACACAGGCTGATGATGATGATGATGATGATGATATAGAAAATATTTTTTGGCTGTATTTAATTCAATTAATTGGCAGTAATTATTTAGCAAAGGGTCACTAATAAATACCTAAAAAGGCATGTAAAAAATATTCATTTGGCAATATAAAAAATTGGCAGGAAATAATTAATGAATGGTAATTAATAATAAGTTAGGTTTCCATTTTATAGGTCAATTATTCATTAAAAATATTTGTTTACCAATATTGAATATATTACTGCCATTTCAATTTTATATCTGACCACACATATACTGACACAGTGGTTACTGCCAATTTGTTTAATTTACTGCCAATTGATTTAAATTACTGCCAAAACCTTAAATTAGTTACTGAATAAAGAAAAACAGGCCATAAAATTTGGTCTTGTCGCTAAACTTATTTCATGGCGACGGTGTTGAGTATTATAAAATAGATAAGCATTTTTTAGTGGTATTGAGTCTTTCTAAGCTTTTAAGTACTAAATATAACGCAAGTAAGTAAAAAAAATGTTCTAAAGCTTCCAATATATATATAATCGTGTCGGAATAACCAGGGTAAGATCCTGTTTGCCAGAAGCGGGCAACGTCGATGGAGCTACTCCCGGCCATCATCAGGTCTTCCTGAGTGGGAGCTACTCGGACATAGCACACACTCCAGAAGGTGTGACAGGGTCTGTTCCACGCCGCAGTCACATTCAGTCAGTCCGCTGTAAAACTGCTAGGCTTACATTTGTGTCCTTGTCTTGTACACGAAGTCTGTTAAGGAACCTACATATATTCCACCCCTGGTAGTGTTTAGAGGCTAGGTCCTCTTGCGAGGCAATCCAAGTATTCTCCTCAATTGCGCTTTTCCACATGTTCAGCGCAAGGTGGCCTCAGGTATCACCAGTTGCGTTGTCGACTGTAGGAAGCTTCTTCTTGATTTGAAGCTTCCAATAACAATTTAATACGTATTTTTATCAATATTATGAAACTTGACTGAAATATTACTATTACTATATTTTTATTTACAAAATGACCTTTAAATGCTTATGTAATGTTTGAATTATTCTGCTCTTACATAAATTTTGTTATTATTTATAATTATTATGTGTTTGGTATATTGCAATTACCTTAAAATTCAAGCATGCAATAAATGCACTTGCAACGATAGTAGACGTACACCTGGCTACTTATATCATGATGATTATATTTATAAATTATTAAAGATAGAATCCGAAACGAGGAAATACGCAGAAGAACTCAAGTAGTGGATGCTACCCAACGAATAGGCACACTCAAGTGGCAATGGGCAGGTCATATCTGTCGAAGAGACGACGGTCGATGGGGAAGAAAAGTATTGGAATGGCGCCCAAGAACTGGCAAACGAAGCATTGGCCGACCCCCTACAAGATGGACTGACGATATAAGAAGAATAGCGGGAGTGACCTGGATGCGGAAGGCGGAGGATCGAAGAGGATGGAGACTCATGCGGGAGGCCTACGTTCAACAGTGGACGGACACAGGCTGATGATGATGATGATGATGATGATGATTATATTTAGATTTCGACACAAATTTAAGGTGGCTTGAAACAATAGTGACTATAATAGTATTAAAGATTGCTCAACTTTTAGAGAACAGAATCATGCAAAAAATCTGCATGGACGATACTGCAAAACTTTCGATAATATTGGAGATGGTTAAGGTTGCATATGTCCCTTTTTAAATGTTGAAAAATCTTGTAATTTGTATGAGTAGTCATTGAAAAAAGTTTTAATTAAAATTACGCATTTTCAAAATATGATTTTTGATGTTATATCAATTATGACTGTTAGTGACAATATATTTGTATCATTTTCTGTCATGTATTATTTCCGAGAGTGGTTTTTAGACGTTAAAAATTCTTCAAATCATGTGATGGTGTCGGCAGGTACGTAGGTTTGATGCATTGACGGTAATAAATTGTGTTATTTCCACATTATATTAATATACTCGTATATATAACTTGGTGTTTATTTTTGCAATCTCAGGTGTTCAGTATTTTGTTAGCGAGGATATGTCATTTGATGCATTTGCATTAAGCGACAAAATTTTTGTAAACAAGTTTATATCAGCTTGATATAGCTCCTTTAGTTTGATGCCTTAAAGTCTCAAAAAACGATATTTTGTCTCTTTTTTTTGTTCGCTCTCCTGACATGCACATCTAATGTTAGTTTTAATTGTATAATAATACACGGTGTTTGCCATACGCCATTTTATTTGTTATGACAGTTGGCCCATTTCCTGTTGATACCACTGTCATCTTGAATTCGCTTTTCTGCAGCGACGGTTGGCAGCGCGAGATAAGAGCGCGCCGTCAGTTGACAGTTGAAGCTCGCTCGCGCCACAACGGTCTTTTTGTTGCAAGTGTTTGACAAATAAACGCGGATTGTCAAGCAAAAACAAGTTTTTTTTGTATTGTGAACCTGATCCTGCATCCTGTCATCCAGTTAAACGATATCATACTTTGAAAGGAGGATATCAAAGTATTATTTTAGTTTGTAACATTTTTAAATGCCAACAATAAAAAAATATATGATGTCATTATCGTATCGAGATATAAGTAGGCGTGTGTAAGCAAAGCATCGTTTCCTTAACATTGTAATGTTGTAGTTTTCCATAGTTGCGAATCGTTTAAAGGCATTTACTTAAGAGAAGTGCCAGCTTGTTGACCTTAGGATTAACGTGTAAAGCTTACGGCGGTCGCTAAGTTACTCAATGATTGGTATTACAAGCACGATGCTTACTCCAAGAATTCTTGAGTGGAGCCCAACCCATGGGTAGCGCCAAGCCTTGGACATTCACATCATTTGATATTATACTTTTCTGTACTGATATAGTTGCCTGCCATAAGAAAAGGTATGATCCGCGCCGGGCCGTGTGGAAAAAATCACATCCGGGAAAACAGATCCCAATTTTATATTTCTTTCATTCGACATATTTGTACTTATGTTGAAGTAAACCTGCGCATATTTCACTACTATGCGCATATTTATACGTTTTTTTATTAGTAAATATTTTATTTATCACCTGATATAACTTGATAATGACTTCCTGCGAAATCAAAACACGTCGGTTTTAATAAAATCTTTAAAATATCCGTGAAATAGGAATCGAAAAATTAAAAAATATATATCAATGGAAAGATCTCAACTGTGAATTTTATGACGCTTACCGTTTTTGATTTAAAAGTTTCTAGATGAGCGTAACGCTGAGAGATGACAAACAGAAACACAACGTGTGTTTCAAAATGCTGCTTTCGCATTGGTTTATTTGAATGTGAAGAATGCTTTTTTTAGAATGCTGAGGTGATAACATAATAGTTTCCAGAAAATGAAATGATAATTATATTTATTTAAAAGGGATAGTTGTTTGGATAGTAAATAAAAAAACTGAAATCACAATAATTTTTTATACATTCACGCATAAATTCCGACCTTAGGTCATTTAATTATTTGGCATTAACACTGGCCCTTACCTTAGTGATTTTAACGATATTTTTTAAATTTATGCTATAACGGGGATAAAATTTATGTTGATCAATTAAATTCAGGCTTTAACTCACGGCCTTATTGCCTTTAATCCTTGATTCTTTTTGGTGCCCATTAATTTTGTCACCCAATATAGTTTTTTGCCCTGTACTAAGTACGTACCTGATTCTGTGCTGACGAATAGCATCTTCATGATACGCAACATGCATGTAAATTAGCTCATTGCACTTTTTATATTCTTCTCTCTGCCATTTTCTTGTTTTTCAATATCTGCATTCCACGCGCATTACACGCGCATTACACGCGTGATGGGCATTGAACTTTTTTTTTTTTAAGATCTTATTTGGGTTTTTCCAAAATGCTCAAGGACACTTAAGGTTGAAATCGAAAGATAATATTGTCACAAAATAAATTGAAAAGACAAACTATCATTATGATACTCGATTGATTTGGCTGTACGTAACTCTAAAAAGTAAGTACGAAGGTATTTATGTGTAAAGTAAAAAAACTAATTGCAACAAACTCTTCAATTATTTGGTTAATACTTGTTATAATACAATATAACATCGTGATTTTTCAGCAATATAATTTATTATCCATATTTTCAGTTTTAAAATGACTAAAAGTAACCCTGCTACTCCAACGGTAGCCTATGAATGTTCTCGGGCTCTTTCTTGCCTTGAGACTCCCGGAAACAATCTACGAGTATGTTTCCATGTGGAACTCCGAGTAAACATGTGTTCTGGAACAAGGCACAGACAAGTAGAGCTAACAGAACTGTGAAATGACAATTTATGGTGTCGATATGCTCCAAATATGAAGCGGGTAAGTAATGGTCTTAATTTTTTTTTTTTTTACAAGGCGACCAGGGGCTTTAGGCCCCCCGGCCGGTCGCCTTGTACCTGCGCTCCTTGGAATTTTTGATAGTTACCAAGGCACAAGGCTTACAAGAACACCACACATGGGTGTAAAAGTAAGTAGTTCAGATGTTAAAATTTGGACTTTTTGACTTCTTCGCCGAAGGTCGCCGCGAATACAAAAAATGCATGGTAGTTGGGCTCCGTAGATATGAGATCGATATATCCAACCGGTCCAGACTTCTGTTGGATTACGCTAAGGAGCCTTTGCCTCCCTAAATCTAATATTGGACAATGCCACAGAACGTGTTCAGCGTCCTGCAAGGGGCTGCCGCATGGGCAGTCTGGACTATCAATGAGGCTAAGCTTGAAGAGTTTAGCCTTAAAATTTCCGTGCCCAGTCATGAATTGACTAGTCCAGTGGCTTGGAATAAGCCACGGCATCTCTATTCTATCGAGGACAGAAGGAAAGAAGGAATATGTGTGTCTACCCTTGAGCGAGGTCGACCATCTGCTCTGCCATGCTGCGAGCGCCGCCATCTTACTTCTTTTTCGGTTTCTTTCGTGATCTTACCCTGCGGAGGATTGAGACAAGTGCCCCCGACCTCCGCAGAGAAACCACGTCCGTATTATGTGTATTATATATATATATATATATATATATATATATATATATATATATATATATATATATATATATATATATATATATTATTGTATACTATGTAAGAGTATACCCACATAAATACGCAATAGAAACTCACAAAAATCTCTCGATAAACCGCCTGGCACGCAAAAGTCTTCTATTATTTTTTAATGCATTATTAGGATTATATTTTCTTTACCTAATACACAAATCTAAGGATGTCATAGCTACTGTCAACTGTGTTGTACACAAGTAAAATATTCCAAAAGTAACCCTTCAAAACGTAAGAAACTTATTTTTGTTAAGGTGCCACGAGAAACGACCGTCGTGAAACATTTTCTAAGCAAATGTTATAGGTCCAATCATGCCTATAGCCTTTAACCTGCTTTGTTCTAAGAAACTGCTGACATTATCTGTATGCTATCTTTAAGCAACAGCATTTATTGTTTTCCATTTGTGCTTTCTTGAGCATATGATCGTTACAGATAGTTTTGTCATCTGCCAATATCCTTCCTTGAAATCAAGTCATCTTTGCATTCGGAGTTTCACCGAGTGCTTTCCAGACTAATATCTTACAGATAGCTAATTCAATACTCCAGCTGAATATTTTTCGAAAATTCTAGAAATAATAAATCTACTGACATCCACGTTAATCAAACGTCTCCATGTCGCCGGGATCATCATCGAGACGCGTGCTGAAGGAATGAGGAGCAGATGAGCAACACAAAAAACTTTTCAAAAAGCACACTGTAATTTATTTAAGACAAAATTTTGACAAACTTCGGTATTCAGCTCGGGTCACGAACAATGAACCATCTACCTCCGTCGAGACCCGGTCCGAAAGTGAAGCGGAGGGCGCCGTAACACTCGCAGTGGGAACTATTTGATGTCACAACAAGCAAAATGACATGGAAACGCCTTTTCTTATATTAATATAATTTTTATTTAAGCGTGTTCGAAAAGCCGACAAAAATAAGAGACGAAAGGTCGTATATCGAGGCTTTTCGGCACCAACCTGCAAGGGTTATATCAGGCTGATAGTACTACATATTCTAGGCTACAATACCGGCTATAATAATTTAAATGAATGAGATCATCATTTTTTAACAATAATCCAACAAACATTAAACATCATTATTTTTATCAATATTCAATCAGACGTCATTAAAATGTTATTTTTTTACAATCCATTACTTTTATATTTAACCTTGAACCTTACAAAGGCCGTTGCACCCGAATGTTGGATAGGCTCGCAAAGGTTACAGGTTCAAATCCGGTTCTATGCACGATTAACAAATTAAACGCAGTTGGAGTTCGATATTTTATTATTGATTATGATTTGTTAAGTGTTATGGCTAAGAATAAGTCGATCCATTGTCTCGTAAACAGCAGGCATTAGGTTCGATCCCCGGCGAAGCTAATTTTTTTTTAAATTTTTCTTCCATAACTTAAATAGGAGTATATGGATACCGCGAATTTTCGGTTCATAGTTCTGTAAGCTCAGATTGTCCATGCCTTGTCCCAAAACACCTGTTTCCCCGGAAGTCCACATGGGAACATCTATAGTTCCCAGGAGCCTCCAGGGCAAGCTCTTGTGAAGTTGCATAGACTGAGGCAGATCAGGGTTTTGAAGGAGATCGGATGATCAGCCCGACGCTCATAATAATTCTCTTCATCACAGTCTTATGGTATTCTCTAGTATGTGTTTACATAAATAAGTCTAGCATGTTCTGGAGTAGAAAACGCGTAAATATATGAGCACCGTTCGGAGAAACTGTTTATTAAGTTACAGTACGCTACATATGTTAATCCATCGTATATTGATTAATAATGGAATGCAGATTATGGTCATTATTTTGACATACAATGTTGCTCGATAAAATCATGTTTGAAGTCAATTTGTGTTGGCCGAATATCCTGCTTATATTGATATCAGCTCGATATAGGCATTGCAGGCTGGTGCCGAAAACCTCGATATACAATCTTTCGTCTCTAATTTATTTTTCGCTCGTCGGACATGTGTCGCCATTTTGGTTATTTTGACAGAAGATAATTCCTTAGAGGGCCGACAGGTGATAGAATAAGGGTGATGCGGTGTTTCGTAGCGTTCCGTCTCAGTTCGGCCTTCAACGGATGTGGATGGCCTGAACCCTAGAGGATACGAAAAATTAGAGGTTAACGAAATTGAATAGCTTGGCGGGTGATGAACCCGAGAAGTTTATTGGCGCGGGAAGTTAAATTAATTATGTGAGTATGAAAAGTGAAGGATAAGTCGTAGGTTATACCTAGATCCTTGATAATTGCTACTCTGTCGAGCAATGTTCCGGATAAGTAGTATTTGGAAAGAATTGGATTTTTAAAACGAGAGAATGAGATAACGTTACATTTGTTGATACTAAAAGTGAGCTTATTAATGGTCCCAGTTCGATACACTATTAAGATCAGACTGCAGATCGTGCATATCTTCGACGGAGGAAATGAAAGAGAAAATTTTAAGATCATCAACAAATAATAGGCACGAGGAGTGGGTAATACAATGAAATCTATCATTGAAGAATACCAGAAATAAAAGAGGACCTAAAACGGAGCCTTGAGGTACTCCAGAATTTGCAGAGACTGTGAGAGATTCGTATCCATGATAGTCTTCGAATTGTTTACGATGGGATAAGTAAGAAGAGAAGAATGCAATGAGCATAAAAGAGGCAACGAAAGCGCTCAGTTTACTAAGAAATTTAATATCACTCATCACGTCATCAGCTCATACAATTATTTATTTGGTTAGCGATTCCAATCGCAAAATATAACACATAACAGCTATTACGATTTCGCTGCACTTTCGTGTCGTTCTAGTCGATTCTCATCGCGATTGCGTAACTGTAGTGGATGCCTGAAAACCGTAGCACACGGCGTTCTGCATACGGCGGCTTTGAGTGATATCACTTATTAGTTATTATCACTCGCGTTGTATGTGATTACGGCCCGGACCGGTACTCGATCCGGCCACTTTCCTTTTCGAGCGCATTTCATTAGCCGCTCGACCGCGGAGCTGAACATAACAATATTACGGTCGACGCTTTTCACTAACACATTTTCGTACGAAAAAAACGAAATCGGGAATGTTTGTGTGCGGTACACGTAACAGTGAGCGCCGCTTAGTGGTAACTGACGGATATGGGAAGTCTGCGATTATTATAATAAACATCCGCTTTAAAAAAATAGTATGTAAACAGAAAAATATTAATAATAAATATTTATTTATTAAGACCCTTGCGCATCGGTTGTCGGCATATACCGTCAAAGATTCCCCGACCGTTGACATCGGTTGACGTGATATATAATTTTGGTACTTTCAGTACTCATTGTGACATCTACGGTAGGATATTGGAAGTGCAGTCATTCCCTTTATCAACCTACATGTATTATTTACAGGAATCTGTAAAGCATGTAAATAAATATTGTTAGGTTTCGTCGCACGGGCGATTTTTCTGTAAACCACATGTGTCAATGCCATCGCATATATGAAGTTACATAATAAACGTTTGTTGAATATAATAGTTTTTTATGCATCATCTGATAGCTAAAGGATAGAAGAACCAATGTGATATATGAAAATTGGTCAGATAAGTACATTTATGCTTCAAATACTATTTTTAAGCAAAAAAATGGTTTGAAAAATTTACGCCGTATTGACCAGTATAATTTGTATTCCACCGAGCCGTAACGAAAGGGTAAACCTTCTTTTTACATAGATCACGTTGAGTACGACCTCTATTTATGAGACTGCAGTTTCAACTAATTCGTAACCTTCTTCAATCCGTCACTGTCTAGAGTCAACGAAAGTGACGGATTTAAATAATTAAAATATATCCTATAGCAAAATTACATTTGACCGAATGCAAATTTGATAAAAAGTGAATTTTTATTATGATAAAGAATATTTAATCACTATTTGTAACCCTTTCGCATCGGTTCTCGGCATATGCCGTCATAAGATTCCCCGACCATTGACATCGGTTGACGTGATATATCGTTTTGCTACTTTATTAGAATAGATTTTTATTCATCATCTGATAGCTAAAATATACAAGAACCAATGTGATATATGAAAATAGTCCAGATAAGTACATTTATGCTTCAAATACTAGTTTTATTATTGACAGTATAATTTGTATTCAAACCGAGCGGTAATCAAAGGGTTAATGTACTGAATTTTTGAATTGAGAATGCCGACAGACGGTGATGGAAGAAACTTATCCGTGGATTCTATAATTCTTCCATTTGTAGGATGAAAAAGCGTTGTAGAAGTATGTCGAGTATTGATCCGCCAACATCATTGTATTACACTCCGCTATTTATGCAACGCTAATTTATAAAGTGAATCACTATTAATGGGTATCGATTACGCCGTTTACGGGATGAATTTTGTCTACCGCCAATTTTGATTAATACGTCAACTATGACTGTCATTAAACTAGTGAGTGATCAATTTCCCACCGACTATTTATCTTATTGATATCAGCTTGATATAGCTCTTACAGGCTGGTGCCGAAAAGCCTTGATTAACGATCTCTCGTCCATTACTTTTGTCCGCTCGCTGGACAAGCATATACAGGGAGCGGCAAAAAAGTTAGCAATATATGACACAGCGCTGCGTCCCCATTTGTTTTTTTTTTGTGACAGATCGCTACCTATCACGAGGGCGCTACCTGTCACGCCATTGGTTCCGTAACTAGGCACTATATTAATTTCGGTGCTGTGCTGTCACAACTGCCGGAGACTTATTCTCTGTCCGAGACCTGTGAGGAACGCATAAAGTTGCATCTCGGGCAGATGACCAAAGTTTATCAATTTTTTATCTTAAATATATTTTAAAGTGCTTGAAAAGTTCTTTGATTGGTGACTTACTCTTCATCCCTTCACCACGCATTCCTATGACGATCTCAGCGACACGTAGTCATCCCTTTGAGTAAACAGGGATTTTATTGTAAATTGAAAATATTTTCTGCTTAACTTTTCGTCGTGGATCGAACCCACGATATTTAGCTAGGAAAGCGAACTTTTCACCTCTCAGTCATTCCCGCCGACAGAAATATAGGAATTACAGCTACGCTATTAAAATTTAAGAGCAATCTCTTAGCGGATGCAGTAAGCTGCACGCAAAATCGAAGATTTACCGACGCAGCTTAAAAACGGCTTAACATAATTTACGACCTCGTTTCGTTTCATATTGTTCTGCACATTTTTTTTTGTTAATGTCCGCGGCGGAATGTCTTATTTAGCGTGTCTCTTGTTTCCGAGTCGCAGGAAGCGAAAATCGACGCAGAATAAATTACGGCAGGTGGGATTAATTAATCGGCCGAAATGAAAGTGACAGGTAAATGCACACAGATACAGGTGTGGATTGTCTGGAAATCGGATCTATCGCCTGGGGATTAAGTGTCAAAAGTGTAATAATACGTAGTGCCATAAACATATATTATCGTAGTTTAACAGCTAGGAATAATAAAAATAATGATCTGTGTTCAATGTTTAATACTGCTGCTTTGCGACTTCAGTGTGGGTGTTGGGGGTATCTGATTATACAATCAGTGGTACGGTTGGTTGATTGCCTTACGCATTTCTTCGGCGCATATGACTTTGCGTCTTACGTTTAGTGGTGCGATACCAGCCAAGAGGTATAGTTTTCAAATGGGTGTTGGTTTGAGGCAGCCTGTGACGACTCTGCATGCATTATTCAGGGCAGCTTTCTGAGATCCACAGAATCTCTCACATCCAGCCCTGAAAACGAGAGACTCCAGCTGTGGCAACAAGTCAAATCAGAGGATTTCATTACTCCAAAGGAAGGCCTCCCAACTGGTAAGAACCTTGCATGGGGGACCTAGAAATCTCTAAACAGATTAATAACCGGAGTTGGTAGAACAAAGGACAACCACGAGCGGTGGAGAATGCTTCGGCAGAAAGAGAGACACTATTATGCGACTGTGGAGACTTGCAGACCACCTCACATCTAAGATTCTGCTCCATTTTTCCAACAAGCTGCATACGTCAAGACCTAATGCTGGGCAACACACGATCTATCAATGTTGACAGATACTGGGCAGAAATAATTTGACGTTGCTGACACGAAGAAGAAGAATTAAAAAAATAATCATTAAGTGCAACACTAATTATGGGATGCATTACTATGCAGTGTCTATATATAAGACGCAAACAATACATTATTGCATTTTCATTATCAAAACACAATTTACCATACTAAACATATAAATATGAGCCGTTCCTTATAAAAAACAGGCGTTGTAATCCATAATAATATTCAACGCTTAACAATGGACGGATCAACAGTCGTACACGGCGTGTTGAAGGCGCATCAGAGAGTTGTAAAAGAAAAAGTGTTTGATACGCAAATGAGCCGGTCTTATTAATATTCTAATTAGGCGGAATAAATACGTTTCATGGTTGGATTTTTTTGGCCGAGAATAAATTCGATATAATACAAAAAAAACTCGCTACGGCTTGGATAGTTTCATTGTTAGACGATATTTAAAATTGTTTCGTTATGCTTTTCTGATAAGTCTTTCACTGCAGTTTTGCAATTTGACAGGGGCTATGGCACAGTGGTAAAACGCTTTACTATTATGCGAGGTGAACCGTGTTCGTATCCCGACAGAACATTATTTAAGTTTTTTAACCTGTTCGCATCGGTACCCGATATATGCGGTGTAAGATTCCCCTACCGTTGATATCGGTAGCCGTGATATATCGTTTTACTACTATGTTAGTGTAGTTTTTTATGCATTATCTGATATAACATTAAGGTTATCAACTGACAATACTTGGTGAAACTGCATAATTATAATTTTAGAGTTAATTTTAATTAAAAGATTAATAAATTAAAAATATTTAGTTTTGATTCACAATTTATTTTAACGATTACATGTTTCGAACTTCCTGAAGACCATCTTCAATAATCTACATTATTGAAGATGGTCTTCATGGATGGAAGATGATTCAATAACCTAGATTATTGAAGATGGTCTTCAGGAAGGCCGAAACATGTAATCGTTAAAATAAATTGTGAATCAAAACTAAATATTTTTAATTTAATAAATTTTTAATTAAAATTTATTCTTAAATTATCATTATCTGATAGCTAAAGGATACAGGAACCAATGTGACATAAGAAAATATACCAGATAAGTACATTTATGCTTCAAATGCTAGTTTTATAATAGACAGTATAATTTGTTTTCTACCGAGGCGCAATGAAAGGGATAAGTAATGACAGACATCATATTTTTGCCTCATCAAAAGTCAGCTCTGCTCCCTGAAGCTCCGTTGTGTACATTTAAACAAGTATGCATAGTTTCCGATGTCTTTCAGGATGGTGAGAGCGCGGGGGAAAAAAAAAGAAAATCGTTGTTCGAGACATTCGCGGATCTTATCCTAACCAGGTCCATCTTTGTATTTAGACCGAGTGTAGGATGGGAAATCACTTCGTCACAAAGTCAAACATCTGCAGGCGTCTGTTATCAATACCTATTATACGACTGCATTCGCTTTTCTTAGATGGCAATATTCGTTTTAGGCAGGTCCACCATCGACACGTAACTGAGTAAAAAAAAAATATCTGGTACTACAGCCGCAGTCTATGCAAGTTCGTAGGCTCTTGCCCTGAAGACTTCTGGAACCATTTATGCTCCCATGTGGACCTCTGGATGTAGATGTTCTGGGATAAGGTATAAACAGCCTGAGCTTACAGAACTGTGAAACGACAATTTGGGGTGTCCATGAACGGACCACTTTGGGAACCTCCAAGTTAAAACATATGGTATCAATGTTGTAGCAATGCATTATTAGATCGATCTCTATATAATTATAATGGTGTCTCTTATTGATAAGTAAACGTCCTCGTTGAATCGATGATTAATTATGCGCGGCGCTACTTAAGTGGAAGTGCTAACGTGAATAACAAGAAACCGAAATAATAACCGTGCGGTATGTAATGGAATACGGAATATAATGTTGAGCGGTGTGTGTCAGTTACCAGGTGAGGTGGTTGCCGGTTACCGGTAACTGGCAATTCACCGGTAAGTGAACCAGTTGGCGTCCGCCGGTGCCCGGTTTCACTTTCGAGAGACGCTGGGAAGTCGACCACCGTGGGACGATGCTGTTGAGTGATAACGGAGACTACTGTAGTTTTCAGTCGATGTATTGTTTCGACAGCAGTTTCAAGCTCTTTTTTATCATCACAATTCCATATTTCCCTAGCTGGAGAAAATGTAGGCGGGTATAGCTCAGTGGTTAAAGCGTTTGCTTGGCAAGACGAAGGTCGTGTGTTCGATCCCCGACGAAGATTAAAAACAATAAATAATGGATTTCTGAGCTCATAAATATTAGGACGCGTGGCGGAGGGATGAGGAGCAGATAAGCAACACAAAGACCTTTTTTTAAGCATCGTCGAGGATCGAATCCATGACCTCAAGCATAGTAGGCAAGCACACACGTCGCCATAAATATATCACAATGTGAAGTTGATGAGGTCACTCACCTGATAGCTGACTGATACTCCCTCTAATAATGTTTCCTACAGTACACCTGTAATTAAAGTAAAAAAAAAACAATATTAGCATAACAATAAAAAAAACACGTGTGCAAAAACCTTGCTCTTCAAATTTTTACGACAAGAAATTAAATTAAATTTTTTATTTATTACTCCTTAACTTCAGCTTTAACTTTCTCATTTTTAAGGGTTATTCGTCCTTGTGGACATGATTAGAAAAAAAAATGAAACAAAATTTAGGTCATTAGTAGGTATTTTTTGATGTTGATGTTATCGTAAAAAGTGTGTGAAACAGCATTCTTAATACCCATTAATGAATGAGCACATTGAGATATATTTTCGTCAAAGATTGACAAACTTTCGGTCATCTGTCCGAGGCGGAACATGCTGCTTCAGGCCCCGGACGGATCACAACTGTAGCAGACTCCGGCAGCTGCGACAGCGCAGCGCCGTAACTAATACAGCGGCCATTTATTGAATTAATGGCGCACCAATGACAGACAGCCATGTACATTACTAATGACGCACCAATGACATGGCACAACACCATATTTTTCCTTACTCCTTAAATCTAGACTTCAACTAACACCATTTATGTATGTGTCAGACGAGCGAAAAAAAGTAAGAGATGAAAGATCGTATTACGAGGTTTTCGGCACCATCCTGCAAGGGTTAGAGCTGATATCAGTTTGTTAAGTAAGTCTTATTTTGTGAATCATACCTGCTGTCAGATAGCACGTCTTAGTTCCGTAAGTTTTTCCTTATAATAAATAAAATAAACATTAAATAAATTATACAAATAAATATTTTAATTTTGCGCATAAATTAAAATTAAATTTATATTAAATGTTGTTATTTTCAAATGAAATCGTGTCGGTTGTTTGTGACCTTGAAGATTACTAAATCATAAATCTGCCTTTAATAGTAAAGCGTCATATTAATTAATCATATGTTTGAGAGTTATTTTGATTTAAAGAATCGCTTACAATTTTAAATTAATTTTAATCAAAAAATTAACAAATAAAAAATATTTAGTTTTGTATACATATTTATTTTAATGACTACATGTTTCGGCCTCCCTGGAGACCATCTTCAATAATGATTAAATGATTCAAAAATGTATTGTAGCTTAAACAATTATTGTCAGTTGATAACCTTAATGTAATCGTTAATAACATAGCTATTTCGAATGTTATTATAGAATGAAAAAAAACCTAAGCAAAAAAAATATATTCAAAAATGTATAAAAGACTTGGTATTCTCATATATAATATTTGCCAACGAGTATAGCTCAGTGGTTAAAGCTTTTGCTTGGCAAGACGAAGGTCATGGTTTCGACCCTCGACGGAGATTAAAAAAAAATTAAATCGTTTTTATAAGATGCTAAATACCGCCGGTTGGTGTGAATTTGATTCTTCAGCCGTAATATGCTAGTCACAGCCTATTAATCAAAATTGGTGCTCAAAACCGATAAGTCGTTGATCGAAGTGTCTGGGAACGATAGGTCGTGACACCCAATAAACACATAGAGCCGATGTTAGCCGATTAAGGTAAAGACTATTTATTAAGCCTGACATCAGTAGACCTTCACTTGTAAATTTTATTTCATATATATTTAGTATGATTTCAATACAAATCAATAAAAACCGTAAATAATGAATAATAATAATTTTTTTGTTAACCCTTTCGTTACGGCTCGGTGGAATACAAATTATACTGTCAATATGGCGTGAATTTTTAAAACCATTTTTTTTGCTTAAAACTAGTATTTGAAGCATAAATGTACTTTTCTAACATATTTTCATATATCACATGGTTTCTTCTGTCCTTTAGCTATCAGATGATGCATATAAAATAATTTTATTCAACAAACGTTAATTTTGTAACTACATACATGTGTTGGCATTGACACATGTGGTTTACAGAAAAATCGCTCCCTTGACGAAACCTAACGATATTTATTTACATGCTTTACAGATTCATGTAAAGAATACATGTAGGTTGATAAAGGGAATGCCTGCACTTGCAAATTTTCTACCGTAGATGTCACAATGAGTACTGAAAGTAGCAAAACGAAATATCACGCCAACCGATGTCAACGGTCGGGGAATATTTGATGGCATATGCTGACAACCGATGCGAAAGGGTTAAATTAAATGATTTGCAAATTCCTATGATTATCAACGGAGAAGGTCTTTTGTATTTTTTCTTATAAATGAGCATTTGATGTTGTTTACGTATTTATGTATAATTAATTAACTTTTAATGTAATAATTTTCATTAGGAGGATACATAATAAAATAATTTATTCAAATACCTTATTGTTTTTGCATAAATCAAATGTGTCTGACTGTTAGGCAATTAATAATACAAAGTATTACATAAATAAATAATTTAATAAATGTTTTTATTCGAATATAAACATGTAACCACGTAAGAGTATGTATGACACTCAACGGAACTGCACCGGGTTATTTGACAGAACTGATCAAGCCTTCGGACATAAGCGCGCGTGGAGAGACACTCAGATCAGTCAGAGTAAATAGAAGCACCCTGCAGCTGACGGGAGGTAGTTCAAGCACGGTCTTTGGTAATCGTGCTTTCAGCTACGCGGCAATAATGGCCTGGAACTCGCTGCCGGTAAGTATAAGAGACCTTAAAGCGGAGGCATCCTTCAGAAGCAGACTCAAGACCAACCTTTTTACTTAGAGAGGCAAAGAAGTGCTTTTGGAATGACCATTCGGTCATAAAAAATCGCTGTACAAATACTGATATGATAATAATTCTTCTTCATCTTCGTTTCAAATACGTAAAAAATATTTTGTCTTTTATTTGCTATATTGTCTAGAATACTTTTTTATGGATTTACAGCTAGTCCAACATTATACGAGTCTTTTTGTATGATAATTTTGTAAAACAATGATGAATTTTAATATGTATTGTTTGCATAATATTATATTAATTCATTTTTTAATTTCTTTTGTTACAGATCCACCGAAAAAGAAAAATAATTGGATACGACACATATTAAGCAATAAAATATTGAATAAAATCAAAATGGGATTTAATCAGACCTATTAAATAAATTAAATAATTGCAAGTTAAATCATACTCGTCCAGTTCTTGGACTAGTGCATAGATTTGAACGTGCGAGTTATAGTACGCGACAATGGCGACATCCGGCGGTGTTCCGTGGAAGCTTGCCGCCGTCAGCTTGGCGGTACTGATCGTGATGTTCTCTAGATGCGGAGCGCTTGAGAACGGTCTCGCGCTGACCCCTCCCATGGGGTGGCTGGCGTGGGAGCGGTTCAGGTGTAACACTGACTGCAAAAATGATCCCGACAACTGCATCAGGTGAGAAATTCATCTCTATTGCAATAACAGAAACCTTAGAAATGAACGAGTTCATTTTGTGTGTCCCGGCGAGTGAAACACAGATGACATATCATTTATTATAGTCTTTTCTTCATAGATAACAGTGTTTTTATTGTCCACGAATTTTGCGCAAATGAAGTGAGGATGAAGCATTATAAAGGAAATTTATGGTTCAGCTTGGAATCGACAACTGAAGAAGGATTAGCAAATTGTTGCAGATGAAATTATTCAGTCACATTTGTCATGTAGTCTTGCCCGATAGAGTAAATACGAGTAGTTACAGGACATATTCATTGAGCTTAGAAATGATTCTTTGTTTGCTAGTACAATGCTTGGACGACTGCTGGTTGGAGAAACAATTATTATATCTTCATTCAGATCTGGTGGTATCTTCATCTCTATGTTAGAGCTGGTTTTGTGGCATGAGGAACCTGGCCGACTAATATAATATATCAAAGGCTTTCTATATTATTAAATTTCTAACCAGTGTCTTAGCGACGTCAAATTATTTCTGCCCAATATCTAGAAAAATCGATTGGGACGATTGCTCAGCATTAAGTCTTGGGATGTGTAGCAGCTATTGGGTACAAAAGGCAATTTGAGATTAAATTAGGTCTGCAGGTCTAGCTCAGTCGCAAAACAGTTGCTTTCCTAGCCAAGGTATTTGATCCCCAAAGGTGATTAAAAAAAGACTTGAGGTTGTCCTTCGTTATAACAATTCCAGTTCCTATTAAGTTCAGGGAATTTAAAATCTACCAGTCAAGGTTCTTGCCAGTTGGGAATTCCTTTAATAATAGGGATAATGAAATTTCTGGCTGTATTCTATGACGTTAGCGGGTCAACACTCCATTTTCAGTGCCGGATATGGACCATGGTAAGCTTCATAAAATTCTAGATGAGACTTTATATTCTATCACCATCTGGTCGGTTTTCTCGCATTTATGGGTGCACATCACTTTGATTTTTTCTACGTATTTTAAATATATTATTAATTACTACGTAATTTAAATTTATGGTTTATTTATCGATTTGGTCTCAAATATTGATAGTTACTAGGGCGTGTAATATCACTTAGAGAAAATGTGTTCAGTACAAAAATATGGTGTCTCGTATTTTACAGTTGAATTTTACTTTCATATTTTAGTCAGGGCTACGCAAGAGCGAACCAATAAACCTGGCAGAGGTTCCCCTACGGCATGAGGAACCTGGCCAAGAGTGTTAACTCTAGGCTATATCCTCTTTAAATGATTAATGGATAATCAGTGTTGAGGAGTCATCAATTGCGACGGATGGGAAAGAAGACTATAGAGACGATAAATGGCTTAATTAAAATTGTGAAAATCACGCAATTGAATAAAGCAAAAGTTTCACAATTATTAAATTATTATTGCAAAGCGATTCGAGGAAGATGCGCTGAAGAACAGCAAAAAAACATCTCTTAATTTCAAAGGTGATAAAGGTTTTTGACGCTATTTAAGTCGTTTGATTATTAAAATTACAGTCAAAATTAATTAATAATTGAAATATTAGGAAGGATTTCCGCAACGCAAAAATTCATAGTAAATTCATTTAATAATCGTTGATGCATTAATCTGAGTAACTTACCGGATCAATACTCCACATGCAGCGCTTCTGTTATTAGTACAGAACTTGAATTCCACAGAAGAGACTTCAGAATTACTATCACCATCTGTCGGTATTCTATGTTAATGTTTTTACGTTTTTCAATTCATATTATTCTTCTTAGTTTTAATTTCTTTTATTCTTCTATTATAGCATATTCTTGTTATTAAGGTCAAATAAATTCTACAGTAAAATTATCAGTATCAGATGCTTGAAAAATTGATGCCTTTATGTTTGAATGCAGCCAATAAACTGCTTAGTCGCTAAAGAACGTTCAAGTTTTTCAAAACATTAATAAACATGTCCGAGGTTATCTTTAAGGGTAGTAGTAACTTTCGGAACGATGAATATCCCAAAATATTTTTAAATTCGATATTATTTCCCCCATTTTGAAAAAGAAAATCTTCTTATGTATATTGACATCATCACATAGCCTGTGCCGTCCACTGGTACCGAAAACCTCCCGATGTACAATTTTACATCCTCTTATTTCCTCCGCGCTTGTCATACATGTATGTGTCGCCATATTCTTATATCGTCAGGGTCGGCCTTAGTTACGTACATGGCTGATGTCATTGGTGGCCGCTGCCGTGGCCAGGAATAGCCAAGCTGCGGCAACTAGGCGACAGATCACTTTGTTGTGTTTTCATGGCCAGTTGTTGTGTGCCGACTGCCAGGCGGCTTGGCGAGTTTATGGCCGGCCCGGCATGTTATTCCGCCCGGGCCGGAAGTTTCTCAGTTTATCGTAAAATATATGTCATTCGCCAAAATAATGTGTTTTGTTAATCTGATGTGACATGACCACGCAATACAACAACGAACTTAGGTGGGAGGGAGTTGGTTGTATGGTTCATAAACTGCTGTTTTAATAGCAAATTGATTCGTTTTATCACCACCCAAGCCCCAAAGTATATTTAAATAAACATTATTTATTGAATTAATTACTGATTAAATACAACCGTTTCAAAAATAGTATGTTTATGAAATAGCAAACTAGAAAAATTTCCTTATTCCCAAAAACATATTTTACCCCATTTGGGCGTAAGATTGGTCCCCACCGCTTTTCTACCGTTACTACCACGGTCGCTTTGAACTTCGGAACTCTAAGCTATATCCTAAATGATTCTGTGTATGTATTTTGAACCGACAAAATTGTCTTACAATTTTAAATCCAAAAACGGTTAATATGTGTCGCTCAAGAACTATCTGTTTCTAAAGTTTAAATCCTTAATGCCACCGGTAAGCGATTTGAGGAATGATTTTCCAGTGTTCAGCAAACATCTCTTCCTGGATCTCTTAAAGATACATATAAATGCAAATTATTCGCTTGCAAAATTACAAACACAAACATAACAAAGGTTTTCTGCATGGCAGCTGACCAAATTCCCTGGCTAAACGTTGCTCGCACTGGTAACTTGACCACTAATTGTTACCAAAAACTGGTAATATTATACATTTTAAAGCAAATTTTCAGTAGTACAGAACTTGTGTTGCACAGAATACCGTATAGGCATTTTTCTTTCTACGCGTTTTTGAATATGTTAAGATTGTTTATAAGTTGTTCAATTCATATTATTCTTCGCTTTCTACTTCTTTATATTCTTCTTCTATATCATTTTATATTGCTATTAAGGTCAAATATATTCTGCATTTTCTAAAGTTTCTTCCTAAATGCCACCGGAGAGCTTTGAAATGCTCTTCCAGTGTCTTTGTTTCCTCCTTCCGGCAATCTAGATCACTTTAAGAAACAGATAAATACACACTTTCAATCTCTTCAACCCACACACAAACACAAATATAACAAAGGTTTTCTGTATACAGCGTCCAGCCACCCTGGCTGATCGTCATATAGTGCACTGGTCTCGACCAGTTGTACTTTCCTGCATGTGATTTTATAAAAAAATAGCTAATATTTTACATTTTAAAGAAAATCGTAGATGCAATATAAGTTTCTCATATATAGTATCTAGTAATATGTTGTTGAGGTCTAAAACACTGCCTTCACGTTATTTTATGTGTTAAGTTAAAAAATATATAAATCATGATTTTACTGTTCCATAAAATGTTTTCGATTCACTGTTCAATTATTTTCGTTTTAGAGCTAGAATATAAAAATATAATGCACATAAAAAAACATTTTAGAATATTAATAATCTGAGGTCGTTCATGTTTCGGCTTCAGAGATCTAAGCTGGTAAAAAGCTCTTATTTGCTTTCGATAAACGCCTTATTATGCAGACAATGCGATACCAATTGGCCGTGAAATCACTTGACCAATAACCAGGTAGCGGCGTTTTTTTTGTCGGTCAGATTTACCAAAGTGGCACTTAGACGTTTATTTTTAGCTGTGAAAGTGTTTTTTAGAATAATTGATTCGCTTAGATCTTAAAACAAAACTCTTATTACGTACTACCTATGTACTGCATTACACAATGACATACCCTGTCTTTAAAAAAGGTGACAAGTCGCGGGTTCATCACGTGGCCGCGTGGAGGAAGGATGCAGGAGCAGATCACAAAGCAAAAGAACTGTTTTTTACGCACAATTCGCATATACTTTTATTAGAGTTTTGATTTTTCCCGTTCGACCGCTACATGACGTTTTCGCCGGCCGGCCGAACGGGACTGCCGCGCGACACGAGTCGCTCGCAGAATTTGATCCCTCACACGTAAAATGCCAGTCATAGTCTATTAATCAAAATTAGTGGCAGACGAAAGTCCTCCCGTGAAGACAACCCATTCATAGTAAATTACTGTTAATAATAAGGATGATGAGTGAATATCTGGCTGTAGTCTATGACGTTTGCGGATCAACACTCCACACGCAGCGCTTATCCACACGTAGAATGGTAAGCGTCAGGGAACCCACAGGTGAAGTCTTGAGAATGTGCTGTATGTGTTTACATAAAAAAAAACTTTTTAAACACCCTATAAGAATTTCTTAATCGCACCGTAAATGTAGCCAAAAATAATGCAACAGATTCATCTGGTATCTATTTATCGCTGAAAGGATAATAACATTAATTAATAACCCAATCTCTTCCGTGAATCTCACTTGACCTAAGACCATTTATTTGGGCCAGACTTGTAAATCACTTGTAGACGATTATGTTGAAGTAGTATAGTGGCTTGATTGAAGGTATAATTAGAAGCGAGATTAATGACGGTTCGAGACAAGCAATTAGAGGTAAGATCATCGACTGTTAAGCGACCAATACTGAGTGTGGAAAGCGATAAATTCAATGTTTTTATGTTTTTAATTAGTATATACAGCTGTAAACTCAGATATTGGAATGAAAGGTTTTACAGTCGTACAGCGGCCTTTCGGAAGACGTGATTACGTAGAATATTAGGAATATGGTCGATGGCTTGACGCGGTAGCCTTCTTATCTTATAGTATTTCAACTATAACTCTGGATGCCGCAAGAGAGCATAAACTATAGCAGCTTTCTCTCCAGGTCGCTCCGCCGTAAATATTTAGAATTTATTTAGAATGTGTGTCCGAAAAATATTGGCAGCTGACAGAACTTTATGACAGCATTTGTAACGAATACATTATATGTTACAGACAGGTCTCAAAAATTTAAATCAAACTCGTTTTTCAAAAAGTTATTTTGAACATAACTGTTTTGTATTAAGCATCCAAAAGTCTTTAAAGTAATTGTTATAAATAAACTCTTTATCATAGATTCATACAGTCAGGTATGACACAGGGCATTTTGCCACTCTGTGTAAATTGAGGGGATCAAGGTCCAAAACAACAAGTATGAGGAATTTACGTGTACGAAATAATATGTATTAATATTAATAAAGAATGCTTACGCATCGATACGGAGCATTGACCATCCCAATAATCTGCCACTCTATGTGGATTGAATGGATCAAGGTCCAAAAAGGGTATCGAGGGATGTGCGGTGTATGACTTTATAAATGCTTACTAATGTTTGCTGGTATAAAAAGGGGTCTCGTATCAAATAAATTAGTACCAACTCAACTCCGGTCTTTCGTCTTATCCTCAGTGCCGGAACCTTGTTATTCCGGCATCACCATTTAGCTGATGCTATAATTTCGGGACCGTGACCTCGGTTCCGGAACACTCGTAATAATAAATTTGCACATAAATATTTATGAACTCTAATATTTTATGTCGGTGTGAGATTGATGCTTATGCTTAAAAAATAAATACTTGTTATGATATTAATAAAAAAATGTGGTGGTGATGCTTGACCCCTTGTTAAAAAAATCGCAGTAATTAGTGCACGATACTCGAAATGCCAAGTAGTTAAAAAACATGATCGTATTATTAGAAGCTTAGATCATTCGGTCCTACGGGAGGCTTAATCCGAAAGATTAAAAAAATATTACTGCACTGTTAAACTGACCCGTTGTGCTAATCACCCTGTCTTCTCAAAACTAAATAGATTATTTCAATATAAATATGTTTTCTTTTAAAATAATGTATAAGCAAGATTAATGATGGTCTGAGGTAACGATGGCGATGGTGAATCAACGTGTTAGAAACCATCAAAGAACCTATCACGCGTCGCCCATCAAAGATTTATGTGCAAATGCATCCTTGCGACATAATACGCTGATATTAAATAGAAACAGTTTTGAAATACAAGTAATGAAAGAACAGGGTGCCCACTACATGTTGTATTAATACATGATACTTGTATTAGAAGGCTCCTTCCTGAGCGTATGAAAAATAGGCTCCCTCGCAATCAGCGCACAGCGAGGCCTGAAGGACAACTGACTCGCTTCTCCTAGGAACGGTGATTTTGTAATTTAAAATATCAGCACATTTAAATCATACGTGATGACCTCCTCCTCTCCAATTTCGTTTTAGAATTGCGTGGGGGCAGGATGAGGAGCAGATTAACAACACACAGACTTTTTAGAAGCACAGTGACATATATTTTCGATAAATACTTGGTTTCCCCGATCGACCGTAACATGGCGTTACTTTCGCCTCGGTCGATCGGGACTTAACTCACGACTGAGAGCGCTCGTGACGGGCTGTCGCTCAGCGCCGCAAATGACGATCTACGTAACTAGTCCTCCTAACGGCATGACAAAATAATGACACACACATGTAAAGATTCGCCGTTTTCTCGCTCATATTTTCAGATTCTTTTGAAAAAAACATATTTTTATGATATTCGAATCTTTCTTGCACAAACATATTTATTTAAAAAAATTCTTTAGTGAATACCCTGTAGATTTAATGTTTTTTGAGAGCATCATTAATATTTATTATAAATAAACGTGAATCCACGCAAATATTGCTTGGAATAAAAAATGATAACGTGACAGGCGTAGAATCCAATCCGTGGAGACTCGAGCGGTAATCTGACAGCGAAGATGTTGCCTGTCAAATCTGATGGCAGAATTTAATCAGCTGTTTTGAAAAAGCACACCTTCGTTCTATTAAACATGTCCTTTTCTGTCAAGAAAAGTGATTATCTTTGATGCAAGCCATTCATTGTCGTGGGTTTTGTTTATTTACATTGAACGCTCGAACAATAACAGTTGACGGTCCTTGATACATAACTGTACTTGTGGATGTGTGCCACCAAGAGCATTAGTGATACTGGTGTTGCATTTATTAAAAAATAGTTTGCATCCAAACAGTTATATGTACATTCAGAATTTTTTGATTCTAGTGACTTCTTTACCTTAACAGATGGTATGGGAATTTCACAATTTGGAATGATGATATCAGCTCGATATAGCCCACGCAAGCTGGTGCCGAAAAGCCTCGATATACGATAATTTGTCTTTGAATAGAGAGACAGAACGAAGGGAATGCTCTCACCAAATTTCCCAGATTTCCGCACAACCCACGCTTGTGGAGAAGTGAAGTGGCGGCCGTTTGTTTTTCTTATAGTTAAATATTACAAACACCTCTTAAAGTAAAAGCGATATTTACGACGCAAGTTCAAAGCCGTACATTTCACAATATTTTCTCTTTCAACACAAACAATGTGGTGTATTTGACTTGAGGCCGGTATTTTTTTTCCGGGCAAACATTTGTAAAATCGATTTGCTTAACCCTTTCGCATCGGTTGTCGGTATATGCCGTCAAAGATCCCTCGACCGTTAACATTGGTTGACGTGATATATCGTTTTGCTACTTTCAGTACTCATTGTGAAATCTACGGTAGGAAATTGGAAGTGCAGTCATTTCCTTTATCAACCTACATGTATTCTTTACAGGAATAATAAAACATGTAAGTAAAAATCGTTAGGTTTCGTCACAGGAGCGATTTTTCTGTAAACCACACGTGTCAATGCCACAACATGTATGGAGTTACATAATGAACGTTTGTTAAATATAATATTTTTTATGCATCATCTGATAGCTAAAAGGATAGAAGAACCAATGTGATATATGAAAATAGGTCAGATAAGTACATTTATGCTTCAAATACTAGTTTTGTGTGAAAATAAAATGGTTTGAAAAATTCACGCCGTATTGACAATATAATTTGTATTCCACCGTACCGTAATGAAAGGGTTAAAATAATATAGAATATGTTGTTCTTGTCGTCGCCGCGTCGAAGTGATAAAATATCACTGTTTTGTGTCTCATAAACATTAAAATAACTAGGTTACAGATATGTATTTAATGTTTATAGTCATATAACGTGATATATTTTTT
The DNA here is from genome assembly GCA_022606575.1 of Glossosoma conforme. Lineage (NCBI taxonomy): Eukaryota > Metazoa > Arthropoda > Insecta > Trichoptera > Glossosomatidae > Glossosoma > Glossosoma conforme. The sequence continues at coordinate 1,397,218 of JAGTXR010000099.1, read as the reverse complement.
TTGTTTATATATAATGTGATTTAATGTTTTTTTGTTTATAAATGTATATAATTCAATTTTTTATAGCTGTTTCGTAATAATTTAATGTTTTTTAAGTTTATATAATATTACGGGTCGTAAATAAAGCATTTAATTTTAGATTGTTACTAAGTAACATATTATTTTACTTTCTTTTATACAGGTAACTATATTTTTTTTGCAATATTTCATTCAATTAATGGGCAGTAATTATTTAACAAACGGTCAGCAATAAATACCTAAAAATCATTTGACAGTAGAAATATAATAAATTGGCAGGAAATAATTAATTAGAATTGTAATTCAAAATTAGTTAGGTTAGGTTAGGTTTCTTTTTTATGGGTTAATTGTTCATTAATTTGACTTTTTTTTTTCGAATATTGAATATATTACTACCATTTTAATTTTATGACTGACCACATTCATACTGACTCAGTGGATAATGCCAATTTATTTAGTCTAGTGTCGATTGCTTTGATTTACTGCCAATTGATTCAACTTACTCCCAAAACCTTGAATTCGTTACTGAACAAAGAAATGCAGGCTTTTAATATAATATTATATATAAGCACAGGGGAATACTCGCCGAGGACTTTAGCCATTTATGGACTCTATGACGCTCAAACGATCGGTTAGAAAAATGTGTAGTGCTTGCATGCGTGTATATATTGAAAGGATTTCAAGTGTTTATTAATTATGTTCTTGACGAGTTTTAAAATTGTAATTCAAAGAAACACAGAATAAAAAAAAACATGGCAAATTCTCCATGTGGTGCTTAAATATGAGTTGGAGAAGCTGTTCGTCTTGAGTATGTCAACCGTGTAGGGATGCTCGAAAGGAACCGTGAATTTGACGTTGATGGATAGGTGCAAAAGCTATCAATTCAGAATGTTCGGACAAGAGGTGTACATGCAGACGAATTTGCTACGACAAATATTATCGCCTCTGATGTTGATATATTTCACACACGGGAGGCTCAGTTCAGGCACGAAATCCACGAATTTGTTTAGAAGAATAATTTGTTGGAGTCGTCTGTTTGATGAGCATTGGGACCTTCTGTTGTTTGTCTTTATTTCTTTGTTTTTCCTAGTACTTAATCACAAGTATCTATATTTATATAAATAGTTTCGATTTGTATTATATTATATCAGGATCGTATTGAATAAAGTTTGTAATCTATCTGAAAGAATAAGGTTGTATCCACCATGTGATATGAGCGATGGAGCATTAAACGTTAAATCATATGGAAGATTTAAAAAAAAAAAAAAACTTTGCATCACAATAGTTTATGTAAGGTCACAACAGGTCTTTTGAAATCCTTAAATTAGATTAGAATAACAATGACACGTGTTACGCCACTGCCTCCAATATTACTAGTTAATATAGTTCTCATGACATTTGTTGTTTATTTCGCATGCGACATATTGTACCTACGTGTTATTGTTTATTGTATTTGCAATTTATTTATTTCAAAGCATAAATCATACGTTTCCACTACAAAAATAATAAAGGGGGTTCGTAAATGCCTCGGGGTTTCGCACAACTCTTATATAACGACTATTTTAGATATTATAGCATTTGATGCGACCTTTCGAAAGGTTACCAAGAACACTTCCGGATAAAACAATTTTCACCTCAAAACGTAATTGTTTTCATGGTGTATAATTATTATTAACCAATAGAGATATGCAAAAAAGTGTTGTTTCTTAACTAAACGTAGTATTTCGCGCATAAAATACACGTATCAAAACGTTTTTACCGGGTCTATCATGATAAGTTAATAATATATAGTTTCGGTATATATAAGTTGATTGCCCAGATTATTAGGGGTACGTTTTTATATTTATTAAAAATGTAACGTCGCCCAACGTGCCATGGATAGATCCATACTCGGAGTTTCTCGAAAATATAGAATCCAAAACGAGGTTGTTCGAAGAAACACGTAAGTAGATGAGGCTAAACAACGAATAGGCACACTCAAGTGGTAACGGACAGAACATATCTGTCGCAGAGACGACGGTCGACGGGGAAGAAAAGTATGGCGCCCAAGAACTGGTTAACGAAGCGTTGCCTGACGATTTTAAAAGAATAGCAAGAGTAGCCTGGATGTGGAAGGTAGAGGATCGAAGAGGACGGAGACCCATGCGGGAGGCCTACGATCAACAGTAAACGGACTCTGGCTGATGATGATAATGATGTACACGGTAGCCTTCCATGTTGAAATGAAGATATTTTTCGGACATCGTCATTTTGAATTATATATCTTTTAGTGACACTCCGACACTGATCTTGGATGTCTCTAAGAAGCCTTTATCTAAATGGAATGAACTTGTTAGATTCCACGTCCTGCGACGTACAACTACACTGAGAGGATACGAGTACGTTGCGGAGTTCTTGCATTAACATATACTTAGGTGTATGCAAAGCTCATTTATACTTAAAAATTACGATCTTTGTAAAGTCCACAGATGAAATTTAAAAACGAGGAAAAAAATATGATCTCAATTTCTTTTTAAGTCGGTAGTAATTTTTAGTAGTGTAATTTCTTAAATTTGTTTAAATCGTGAGGAAATAGTTCGCATTTTCTATGTCGTGATGCGTCGACTTTAGGATTTGTCAGTAAACAATCGTGCTTGTCTAATTTTGTATGCGCTTTCTGGTTTTATGTCCTAAATTTACCGTATTTGTTCGGATTTGAGACACATTAAAGTATTAAACAATACATAAAACAGGAATCTTTATTGACATCTATTCGGTATGGTTCATTCAGGCACACACCAAAAATTTATTAAGAAAAACATTAGTATTATAAATGTTTTATGATGTTATTGATTTTTTAGAGCTCTAGTTATCTCGCCATCATTAATATCACAATCTCTTGTTAAGTGTGTAATTTTTTTTCTTTTGCATTAAAAAGGTAATTTTTTCTTTTTGTTGGACCTACAATTAACAAATCATCAAAAAGTCATTGTCTTGATGATGTGTAATTATTATTCGTCGTTGATGATGGAATACTTTCAGTTTCGCGTTTTGTTTGCAAACTAGACAGAAATAAAACAATATACCGATATTATTCGAGCCTCCCAAAGAATTAATCACATTACTTGAACTGTCTTGATTGTACATATTCAGTTTGCACTGAGATATCATTTTTTACTAAGACAATTTGTATGAAATTACAGAGGAAAAATAATTATAGGCACTGAACATATAATGAAAATGAATGCGGCTTTTATAACGACTAGTTATGTTTTGATAGAGTGGTTAAAATTGGACCACGAAACAGATGATTTAAAACGATTAATATACGAAAGTATAGACGTTCGAAGCTTAAAGAACTGTAAAAACGACAATTTAGTGTGTTCATACGATTTTCTATGGAGCGAATATGGTATATGGATATTATACACATTTGGAACACCACGTATTCCAGCCGTACAGTTTTGTGAGCTGCCATTGTCCATATCTCCACACCCAGACATTTTTCAGGGTAAGAGCGAGGGGGCTTGAAGATAAGGCATATTTAGTATCAGAAGCTTGCTTAGACGTTTGTCAATCAGCTTTTTCATATGAGGTTGGGTAATTAGCCCGAAATCTCCGTTGCTTTTTGATATTAAAGAAATTATTGATTCAAAAAAGTTACATGTAGGTATTAAAATTTAGTATTAACATATTTGAACAGTATCTGTATTTTTTGCCTTTCTAGAAAAAAGTCATTTGTTTCGCGGCATTATATTTTCGCATTATATCAAACGTCAGAAGGAACAGAAGAATTCTTGGAATTTCCTGGAGACCACGTCACGAACAATGAGGTTCTCAGCATAATCAAGGAGGATAGGCACCTAGTAAGAACTATGTCAGAGAGGCGAGCCCGATGAATCGGTCACATCATGCGCCACGATGGTCTTCTTCACGACATTGTGGAAGGGATGGTTGAGGGTAGAAACTGTAGAGGGCGCCCTAGACGGTAGTATTTACAGCAAGTGTTCGAGGACATGAGTTGTAGCTCTTGAGGACTGCAGAGGATTGAGAGGAGTGGAGATCGAGATGCAAGATTTTGTTGCTGCAAACCAATCCACGCGGATTGATACTACGAAGAAGATGAAACGTTTGTAAAACTATAAAGTCTGTTGTGATCGATCGGAGTCTGCGTGTGATTTGCAAGACGTGTTGAGATGGAAAAAGTTATAGGTAAATAGTTTGCTCACGTCTGGAGGATGGATGATAGAATGCCGCCATTAGAGACGCATGGAAGACTCGCCGGTGCATGCTTAACTCACTGTTAAATCACTTGTTCGAGAGGAGAGGAAAGTTTCAACGGAAAATGCGAAATCTTTCTAAATTACAAACTCATGCTTTGAATAAATGACCTAAATACTTTGAAACTTGTTGGTTTGCACGCCTAAGAAAGGGCATCCTACAGTGAAATATCTAAATTGATATCTGCTCGATATAGCCCTTACAGATTGTTGCCGAAAAGCCTCGATTTTTCCTCTTTTATATGTAAAAATATAAGGCCAAGTCTAGATTTAAAGAGTCATAAAATATAACATCACGTAGTCGCTACCTGTCATGTGACAATAGACAGTTCGTCAAATGGCCGACATGTGGTTTTTAGGCGCTGCTACTGTTACTGCGCAATCCGAGTCACTTTTCTGCCCGCTCACGGTCCGGATCAGGTATGGATCCTTCATTGTTTGTGGCCCGGGCAGAATACCGAAGTTTGTCTGTTCTCTTACCTGAAATAAATTACAATACGCTTCTCAATAAGTTCTTTCATTTGTGGAAGCTCCTCATTCATACATCACGCGTTCAGATGACGATCTTGGCGACACAATGTCGAAGAAACGATTTAAACACTAAGTGGTTAAAACGTTTGCTTGCTAAACCCATGTTCGTGGGTTCGATCCTCGACGGAGATTAAAGAAAACGATTTCTGAGCTCTATAAATAGTAGTTGGTGTGAATTTGATCCCTCACCCGTAAAATGCCAGTTATAGCCTATTAATAAAAATTGGTGGTACTCAAAAGTCGTTCCGTGAAGACCACGCATTCATAGCGAATTCCTGTGTAATGTCGGGTTGGTCTATGACGTTGGCGGATCAACAATTCACATGCAGCACTTAGCCATATGTAGAATAGTTACTGTCATAGACTCCACAGATGAAACTACTAAAACACTATCAACATATCAGTATTCTCCTGTATAAGTTTATATAAAAATAGATGCAATGCTGTTTAGAGACGTGCGGTTTGGCTGCCCCACCATGTATAAAAGATCTGTGTATGTGTTGTAATAATTTATCATTGCTATTATTGGTTTCACTTTTGGCATTCTTACTCGCAAGTAAGTGGCTGGTTGCTACCTTTTAGTCCATTCTAATGTCACTTCGTTAGTTTCCTGGCATTTGCTTTTCTTTGAAAGTGATCCAGTGGAGCAATCTTCGATCTGACTTATTGAATTATATTAGACTGTAACTATACATATTATATATTTCAGCAGCGCCGGTTTGAACCAAGTCTATTAAATTTTATACACCACTTGAACCAGTTTCACAAAGTAGAGGTGCCATAAAATAATATTGCTTTTCTTTAAAGCATCAGCAATAGACACGTGATATCTCCTATATACATTAATAATTTATAATCATTTTATTTATTATTGTTTTATCTTCTGCTATTTTCTGTTGACATATATAAGCATGACGTTATTATAATATTTATTGTAATTTTACAATATATTTTATAAATAAATTCATAGATTTGTAATTTAATCCTTTTGACACTTTACAAAACAGTGTCACGGCCTATCTTTAAAGACAATTTGTTCGAACGACTCATCGGTAACGCCATGTGGCGCATTGGGCGTCTGTTGCGCGGGACATTTGGCGCACGGGACAACTGGTGAAATCTCGCTCTTCTGAGCTAACCTAACCTAAGGATTTGTCCAGTGATCGCAGAGTCCAGAGATTCATTGGTCTCGTTAGCGAAATAACTTTGGTTAGGTTAGGTAAGGTTAGCGAGACATCCAGTGCACCAGTATTCCAGTGTACCAGACGTCCAGTGCGCCCACGTCGTGAATTATGAATCGTTGAACGAATTGTCAGGGAACGAAATGCGGCGGAACCTTACAAAACAGTCACTTCATGGTAATGGAACGGGTGAAATGTATGTAATCATTAATCGGTGCTGCGGTGGACACATCAGCTGGAGTGTGCCGCGGCCGGCCATTCGGCGGCGTCGCGTTGCTCTGGAGGAAGGCGGCCCTGCTCGACGTGTCGGTAGTGATGTGTAGCAGGGGGCGTATTGCGGCATTTAAAGCGGAATTAGGTTACCGGTCCGTGCTTGTGGTGTCTGTGTACATGCCGACGGACAGCGCAGATAATCTGCTTGACTTTACGGAGTGCTTAAGTGAGATTAACTCTATTATTTGGAGACATGCTGTAGTTGTAAAAAATTTAAGTTGTTAAATGTTATTTATCAACAGCAAGCTGGGTTTAGGAAAGGCTTTAGTACTATTGATCATATCCACACGCTAAGACAAATCATTCAGAAAACCGAAGAATATAATCAGCCACTCTGCCTCGCCTTTGTAGACTATGAAAAGGCATTTGACTCAATCGAGACTTGGGCAGTGCTAGATTCACTACAACGCTGCAAAATAGATTATCGGTATATAGAGATAATAAAATCTCTATACAAATCTGCAACAATGATGGTCCAGCTCCATGATAGCACTAACAATATTTCTATAAACAAAGGTGTTAGACAAGGAGATGTTATATCTCCAAAACTCTTCACAAACGCACTAGAAGATATTTTTAAACTGCTATCCTGGACAAAATGTGGAATAAATATTAACGGAGAGTACATTTCTCACCTCCGATTTGCAGATAACATAGTGCTAATAGCCGAATCACCTGACAAGCTCCAAGACATGCTCTACGACCCCAATGAAGCGTTGAACCAAATTGGTCTGAAAATAAACATGGATAAAACAAAAGCCATGATTAATAGTCATATTTCACAGACCTTTGATCCTATTTCCATTGGAGGAACAGAAATAGAGATTGTAAACGACTATACCTATCTGGGACAAGTAATACAACTTGGGTAAAATAACTTCTCAAAAGAAATCGACAGGCGCATACAACTGGGATGGGCAGCATTTGGAAAACTAAAGTACATTTTTAAAGCGAAAATTCTACAAGATGGACTGACGATATAAGAAGAATAGCGGTAGTGATGGATGCGGAAGGCGGAGGATCGAAGAGGATGGAGACTCATGAGGGAGACCTACGTTCAACAGTGGACGGACACAGGCTGATGATGATGATGAATCTTATTACCTAGTATTTTCTTTTTATATAAACATCCTCCTCCCTATCAAAAAGGGGTGTTATTACGTCGCGTGAGGGCAGTATGAGGTGCAGGTCAGCAAACAAAGACTTTCTTTTAAAAACAAATTGATTATATTTACTTAAAACTTTACAAGCGGAAACATACCGCTGGCCGTTTCGCGACCTTGTATCGCTAAAGGGTGGGAACCGACTGGCGTGATGGACTCGCCGGCGCTCCAGTGGCCATGTCTATAACTAACACACCCGTGAGCGGACCTGTCCAAAAGGACAATATGGTGAACACATAAATGTATGACAGCGATTAGAAATACGAGACGAAAGATTGTACATCGAAGTTTTCGGTACCAGTCGGCAAGGGCTACATCGTGTTGATGTCAATATGTATATGTACAAGTCTTATTTTTATGGCTATAGTAGCTGAATTAATAAAATTATTATTATTATTACTAATTTATACGCAAGTTGTCATTGGCATACAAATTATTATACTTATAAACAAGAAGTTATTGTAGTGTTAATAATGTATGATTAGGTTGTTTATAAACAGTGATAATTGTTTTATATATTGTTGAACCTCGACCTCTATTTGATATATTTTTTTTTTTTCGACCGCAACTTTGAAAAGGTTAACGAACACTAAATGTTTTAAAAATAGATTAAAAATAACTTTGTTTACCTCATATATGTAAAATAAGGAAAATTACTTTATCGTTTCAAATATTTAAAATAAGTAAACTGTAATAAATGTTTATTTATTTAATTTTAATTATTTATTTGGATTGAAGAAGGCTATGAGTTAGTCAAAACTGCAGTCTCATAAGCAGAGGTTATACTCAACGTGATCCATCTTAAAACAAGATAAATAAATATCAAAAGATAATAAATTAAAAATTCAACTGGAAAAAAATATTCAAGAAATTGAAGAAATTACAAAAAATCAAAAAATTGACTTACAAGGAAAAATAATTGATTTACAAAACGAATTAATTAATAACAACAAGAAACAAATGAAAAAGATTGAAGAAATTATCTCTAAATCGAACATATCTTATGCAACAATCACAAAGAGTTCACCAAAAGAACCAACTAAATTTACAACGAAACAAGACTCAAAACACGCAATCATAATAGAGTCAAAAAAGAATGCTAGTGCTGAAATAGTTAAAACTAAAATAGCAAAAAATGTGAACCTAAACAAAATGAAAATGGGAATAATAAGTTTCAAAAAAATCGGAGAAAAAAAGAGTCTAATAATCTGCGCAACAAAAGAGGAAGCTAATTTACTGTGCAATGAAATAAATAAGAGAATCGGAGACGAGGTTACTGCTGAAGAAATTAAAAAGAAACAACCAAACTTAATTATTAAGAGACTACAAAAAGGCATTACTGAAGAAGAATTAATCAGTAACATAGTCAACCAAAACGGACTAAATGAAGAGGACGAGACTAAAATTAAATTAATCAAAGAAATTAAAATCAAGAAAAGCAACGATGGAAAAGAGTGGGATACCACAAACTATATCATACAGACAACTCCTTCAATTAGAAGACATCTGATAGAAAGAAAAAAAAATTAACATAGGATACAACAGAGTCAACATTGAGGACTGCAACCCACTAATGCAATGTTACCATTGTCAAAAATTTGGACACACAGCACTACGATGTCTGGCCAAGGATCAACCACCAACCTGCTTGCACTGTTCACAAAATCACAACCACATAAACTGTAAAATTAAAGAGACACCAATTTGCATCAATTGTACCAATTCAAACAAATTTCACAAAACAAATTTACCCACTAACCACAACGCCAATAGTCACCAGTGCATGATCAGAGAGAAAATGCTTAAAATCGCAAACAGCCGGATTGAATTCGGTTGAATTCTGTATTTATTATCGAGGTTAATTATTCAAAGTATACCTACATCATTTACAATTCCTGTACTGTATTTACTATCGAGGTTAATAATTTAAAGCATACCTACATCATCTACAATTTATGTAATGTATTTACTATCTAGGTTAATAATATAAAGTATACCTACATCATTTACAATTTCAAAATTAATGCTTACCAATGAATGACTTTACATGCAACAATATTAACAATAAAATTCAAATAAAAGAACTCATACATGACTCGATCAAAGATCTCAACCAATTAGTACAAAATTTTGAAAACACAATTACAACTTACCATATGAATAGATTTTAATGATATTATTTTATATTCTAAAAAATGTATATATGCAACACTTGAATCAAGGATGAATCCCACGTCACACACAAGATCTACCTTTAAGTGGCGTGGAAAGCGAATTCCCAAAAAAAAAAAACAGTAAAAAAAAATGAATGTAATACTGTCAATTAAATCTTAAATGTATCCTATTATATTTGATTAAATAAAAAAAATAAAAAATAAACACTTATTACATTTGATAAATTGGCAGGGTAATATTAATGAATGGTAATTAATAATAGGTTAGGTTAGATTTCCATTTTATGAAATAATTATTCATTAATTTTACATTCATTTTTACCAATATTAAATATATTACCGCCATTTTGATAATATAACTAACCACATTCATTCCGACACAATGGATACTGCCAATTTATTTAGTCTACTGCCGATTAAATTTATTTTCTGAAAATTGATTTAATTTACTGGCAAAACCTTGAATAAGTTACAAAACAAAGAAACGCAAGCCTATTATTTATTCTTCACATTCATATACATAAAACCCTCTATTAAGAAATTTCGTACTTTAACTGGATAAGCTTTTGTTGTTTTCGATGTGAAATATGCTTACGAAATAATTTCCAGGCAATTTGTACCTTTAGCATTCAGATTCGATACAAATACTCTTTGTATTGCTACATATAATTTTAAAATATGATTAGTTTATGCTTATACTAGCTGACCCGGTGAACTTTGTTTCACCCGAAAGGCAATAAATGAGCAGATTTTGGATTTTATTAAGTTGAATTTTTCGGTACATATGATATCATATATTTGGTCCATTCCAATTTTTTTACAAATATTTAGAAACATATATTTAGAATAGTATACATAAATATACAATAAATAGAGAAAATAATAAAAAATAAAAATAACACAATAGAATAAGAAGATGCCTTTCCATTTGCTTTTTGTTATAACATTTTTAACAAATAAAAGATTAAACTGATATTTTCACTAATATTTATTTTGTTTTTGTCTTTTTTTTTCCTGCCTTTTGTTTTCTTTTTTGTTTCAAAATATTCCGTACCTTACGTAGGTACCTACTTACAATACCTACTATTGCGTCATTTTTAGTTATGTTGCTGGCCTATGGCGCTACCGTCTCAACTGACAGCTGTCAAGTTACAATAGTCTTGTATGAAAACATGTTTACGTAAATGTTTAATATTTTTTCTTAATCAAATCAATTTTGAGTATCCCATGGACGTTTTTGGGTTCTAAGCTACCTTTCCACCAATTTTCAGCCAAGTCGGTTAGGCCGTTCTTGAGTTATAAAAACAAATATAACCCGACTTTCTTTTATATATATAGATGATTGACAGAAACATGGTGTTTTGAAAACTGCTACGATATTTGTCTCATATCTGATGAACTCTGTGTTTCAGTTCACTTAGAAGTTTATTTTGGGCTTAGCCGTCTCTAAAAAAATAATTAAGGCCTCGGAAACGTCTACGTCTACGTCTCTTGAACGGATATGGAAAGAAGAAGAGGGAGTATAAATGTGTATCATAAAAAAATAACAAGCCAAATTAAACTTGGACAACTGAGGTACAACATTCAACAATTTAAGACATGCGAGTGTCCCTCGTTTTCTAGATGACCGAGATACAAGGATCAGTAAAAACCAAAAAATATGCTTATTATATATCAATTACATTGCACATAGTATTACAGTTGGACCGCAACAATAATATCACGAAGTTTACTTTGACTGCTTACCTCAACATTGCTCACTTGAAGTGTGTATAATTACATTCTGACCAAATAAGAGTACCACTGAAATATGACTTGTTTAGTCTTACGACATGGAAATTTCCGAAACTCTGTTTATAAGGCATTCATTCAAAGAGATTATAATGCGAGTCAGTGTCTCCCGGCGGTGGACCAAGAGACTGCTTTGTCTGTGACCAAAAATGGTATCAATCTTCCTTCAGGTTTGCCGGAGTCGCTTTCGACATCGCCGATTATTAAGTATGGAAGCTGCTTTCTGAACGCAAATAAATAGACGCCGAGAGATAAAATGGTGACCCATGACTTATAGTATTGCAGTACTACAGAGATTGATAACAGTTTCCTCATTTTGATATCATAAAACATTGGTAAATATATTTTAAATTATACAATTTTAATATTGGTATTTCAACGATAAACAACTTCTTCTTCTATATAAAGGACAAATCCGACCTATCCTTGAATACGGCAGTCACCTTTAGATTGGAGCCCCAAAATACCTTCTAAACTTAATTGACTCAGTTCAAAGAAGAGCAATTCGTTTGATAAACAATGACACCCTTACGTCTAATCTACAATCAATGGAACACAGACGTAAGATTGGTTCTCTTAGTCTTTTCTACCGTTATTACCACGGTCGCTGCTCTTTGGAACTTAAAGAACTAATTCCTTCTGCACCCACTCACAGCCGACAAACTCGTCTTACACTTGCCGAACATCCATACACGGTTAATATATGTCGACCAAGAACTGGCAGCTTCCAAAGTTCCTTCCTTAATGCCACCGGTAAGCTATGGAATGCTCTTCCAGCGTCTGTGTTTCCTCCTTCCTACAATCTGGATCTCTTCAAGAAACAGATAAATATACACTTGCAATCTCCCCAACCCACACACAAACACGAACACAACACACGTTTCCCGCATGCAGCGTCCAGCCTCCCTGGCTGAGCGTCATAAAGTGCACTGGTCTTGACCGGCTGTGCCTGCATGAGTTTACATAAAAAAAAAAAAATTGACGATTACTTTTTGGATGTTGTATATGAATTTTTAGAATCATTCCACAATTTTATTATTGGATGGAAGAATTTTATTTCTGAGATCCGCATAACCTCTCACATCCGGTCCTGAAAATGAGAGACTCCAGCTTTGGCAACAGGTCGCATCAGAAGAGTTCATTACACCAAAGGAAGCCTCCCATTAAACCATTTTTCTCATAATATATATATTAAAAACACGTAATTTGGTTTTTCAAGGGTCCCTAAAAACGATAAGTGCGGGAAACGGAATAAGGTAGAACCCTTCAAGTACGTAATAATAATAATTTATCATACAAATACCAGTATGTAAAAATATTATTTAAAAACTCCATAATGCTAAGTTGCTTCTTTGCAGTTTGGCACATCAATTCAAACAAAGCCTCACCACACTAACATAATACACACAACACGCCTAGTGAAAAACTATCCCTGTCACGTCCTGTTTTTGGAGACCCAGATGGAGACCCGTTAATGGACGCACGCAAAAAGCTACTTGTTAGAGAGTGGTTGAAGGTTTTCCCGTAATTCTAGTTGCATCAGTTAGATGACAAATAGATCTTAGTCTAGGCTGCGAAGTTAGTATACTACAGCGTGTCTCGAATTGCCTTCTTTGGTAACCCGTTGCTAAACACTAAATACGTGAGAATGGACACATACAATATAGGTCAAACACGCTGTTTTGACTGCCTAGCAACACAGCCTATCTCAAACTTTATCGCCGTGTTGCGTGTTTCCATTTTATAATATTTACTAATATGTTTTAAATATGTAGATTTATCATATGTACATACTCGTTTATGCGAATATGTACACTTTTTGTCCACATTCCCCAGGAAGGAACGTTCTCGATCTCTTGAGCAGATTAAGTACCCGCCGGTAGATATCCGTTAGGAAACTGCGAGCGCAGAGTATTTTCAATTGGCTTACATCTCGCAATAGGTCACTTGGCAAATTGTGACGCCGCACTTTGATCGAGCCGGGTCTTAACCAATCGGAGGAAATTGATTAGCAAGAACAAGAACGATTGCAAGTTTTCCTACAAACGGCACATGCCCCAGACAATGCTACACGAGTAGGTTAATCTATATACGACTGTGTAGTAAAAATATTATACAAGTATATAATGGTAACGGTGTTCATACATGCAAACGAGATACATACGTTTTATTTTGTTATTACCGCTACTGTTGACGATCAATTGTTGTTTGGTTTGATATAAATTAGGGGTCACCAAGGTACGTTAATTAGTCGAAAGAAATACGTTTTACGTAGTTGAAATATTTGCTGAGCGACATAGTCCAGTGGTTAAAGCGTATGCTTCTCACACGGCGTCGGTTTGCATCCCGATCAAGCTTGATTTACTTAAATCGATTTAATTAAATCCATGCACCTTACATGCTCCGGTAGGGTCGAGCTTAATTGGAAATGTTTAATGACAAAGTTTTAAACAATTATATTATAAATACTTTATGATACTAGACATTGCCGGCGGGTATATCTCAGTGGCTAAAGCGTTTGCTTATCAAGCCGAAGATAGTGAGTTCGATTCCCGACATTAAAAAAAACTATTTTAAATCGATGTCTGAGCTTTCAAATATCCTTGGTTGGTTTGAATTTGATCCTTCACCCGTAAAATGCCCATCATAGCTCATTAATCAAAATTTATGAAAATCGTCCCGTGAAGACCACCCATTCATAGTAAATTACTGTAATAATAAGGATGATGCGTGAATGTCGGGCTGTAGTTTATGACGTTGACTGATCAACACTCCACATGCAGCGCTTAACCATATGTAACATGGTAAGCGTCATAGAATCCACATATTCAACTGTCGGTATTTTTGTGTATGTGCTTGCATAAAAAAAATATAATGCATGTTGTAATGATGCATGCATAAGTTTTTTATACGACCGAGAGATTTCTGTGCAAGGGGAGTTATAGTTTAATGTCTTTTGTAGAACTCTTGTTTGTAGCGAAGGAATACGGTTAAAGAAAATTCCACAGCTGTATTTATTATGAAATATTTGAAAATTCTTGTTCTTGGTCAACACATGAAGGTACGCGTAAATGGATGCATTTTTGGTATGATATATGATCTTAATTAGCCTGGTCCACTCAAAGCACAAGCCCGTGGAGGTGAATGCTGGTCTTCAGTCTTCAATTACGCAATAATTGTAATAGCAACGCGTGTTATTTTAGTTATTAATTATGATATTTAAATTAATATAATTTTGATTGATGATTATTTTGAGTTGCTACACCGCCATGTGTTAGTGATATTACCCGTGTGCAGCAATTATTTTTTGACTTAGCAATTCAGCGAGATTACACAGTTCCAGTGTTGGCAACTCCATGTTATGTTATTAGAATCTTCGGAACGAATTGCATTGCGATTGTGAAGTACCGGAGAATGTAGTTAAATGTAGTAATGTAAAAACATTCCGGCTTTAATAGCGAGATGTCGATATTTGTTGTTTCCAGCTATTTAACCAAATTTTGTGATTCCTATCGCTGAATAATTCTTGGTGGGGAATTTTGTTATTCAATGAATGTCAAAAAGAGGTGTGTCTATTAAGTTTAAAATCAAATTTACATGTTAAATAAGCATGCTTGGCGATTGTTAATAAGATTTTGTTATATGTATACATACTTCTATAATATAATAAGCTTGTATGAAATAAGAAGCACAGATAATTTGTGTGAATTTCAATGCCAACTGCTAATATTAAAAAGTTAGTTTAAATGTTTTGTTCTAACGTCCCTCATGGTTGATATCTATTGTATATATATAAAACAAATTTGTGTTAGTAACACCATTTATAACTGAAGAACAGATGGACCAATTTTCATGATCATTGATTTGTTGGATTCGTCTTGATCCCGAATAGACAAATAAATATCAACACATCGGAAAAACAAATATGAATTAATTCCCTTTTTAATACATTGTATATGGAATGACTTTTTAAAAATCACGCTGGTTTTAGTAGACGGCGTTGTATGCATACCGGTTTTTTTTTTTTTTTTAGTATTCAGTTAAATCAAGTAAAAAAACTTAATTTATTCATCTAAAATAAGTGTTTACACCATTTATTGATTTTGAGGCAGTAAGTAGTTCGCCAGGTCAGCTAGTAAGTAATGAAACTGGAATTAAAAAAAAAAATTTTAATAAAATTTTCAGATATATTGTTCTTTGGTTGAATTATTATATACACATTCGATGATACTATTATTTCTACAAAGTAGAGTTACTCATAAAATGCTTGATTGTTATGTGAAGGTGCAGGATGAATCAAAGAGCAAGAACTAATAATAGTGATAAAAAATACGTTAGCGTGTCAGTATTTATCACGACTATCGCCCTTCTTTGTTAATCATCCCTCATTTATGCAAAAAGTGATCTCATTTTACAACTAAAGTTATTCATAATAAGCGTAGGTATTGCAAATGGCTGCGGATCGTAAATGGTTTATGTTCAGTTACGCAAACGTTCAGTGTTGCCTCAAGAAATATATTAATTTCCTGCATGCGTCGGAAATAAAGAAACAGAGAGTATTGCGCAATCTTTAGAAGAAATCTCCCTTTTACGCTTATAACGACACGCAACACTAGAATAATTCGTCTTCTTTTTCAAAAAATAACGCGCCAACAAAAGAGTCTTTCATTGATAAGAATCTGGAGCTTCGCAATGATATTTTTTATATAAAAAGAATAGGTAATTAGTATCTTACGCTTACGATGATGATACTATCTGGCATTCGTTTGATTATTTTAATATTTTTTAACGGCCGTTTGACATAATATAATTTCTTCTCACTTAGGCACGTAAGTGTTGATTTTTTTTATCGTATTTCAACGGCTCTTTGTCATATAAAAATGGGTAATACTTATGAAATATTTCACAGACATTGAATGAAAGAAAGTTGCGATTATATCAATAGTTATTTTTTGACAATTACGCAATTTGAAAATGTTTAATTTTATATGAGTTTATTAAATCTTTGTAACCATTTCAGGTTGATAAGAGCCATTGTCTTGAATTGCCCGTGAAAACTATCAAATGTCAGATATTTATCCCTGGTCAAGATGGCTTCTCACACTTCTACCCAAACTAACAGCGCGCAATAGAAAATAATATTATAGAAAGTCTTTCCCTCATTTGTCAGGAACATACGGTTATCACAAATTGCCAGCACTTCCGGTGGATATAGCTCAATGGTCGAAGCATTTGCTTTGCAAGCTAAAGTTCGTGGATTCGATCCTCGACGGAGATTAAAAAAAGGGATTTTTAATCGATTTCTGAGCTCTAAAATACCCCCGGTTGATGCGAATTTAATCCCTCACCCGTAAAATGCCAGTCATAGCCTATCAATTAAAATTGGTGGTAGACGAAAGTCGTCACTTGAAGACCACCCATTCATAGTGAACTCCTGTAATAATAAAGGAT
Source organism: Glossosoma conforme (assembly GCA_022606575.1). Taxonomy (NCBI): domain Eukaryota; kingdom Metazoa; phylum Arthropoda; class Insecta; order Trichoptera; family Glossosomatidae; genus Glossosoma; species Glossosoma conforme. The sequence continues at coordinate 1,380,377 of JAGTXR010000099.1, read as the reverse complement.
GATGCGTGAATCTCGGGCAGTAGTTTATTATGTGGCGTATTAACACTCCACATGCAGCGCTTAGCCATATGCACCATGGTAAGCGACATAGAATTCCACAGTTGAGACATCAGAATTACTATCACCAACTGTCGGTATTCTCCTGTATGTGTTTATATATAAAAAAAAGTACTATCGGCTGTCATTTTTCAAGCCTTGTCCCAAGATATCTGTGCATCTGAAGGTCCACCTTAGGGCACAATCGTATGTGGTACCGATGACCTCCAGGGCAGAAGTTCGGGGACTTGTAAATACGACAGCTGTAGTAAAGTGATTTGGCGATTCACCCCAAAATAAGCACTACAATATACCGTTATATGTGAAACTGCCGAAAAAGCTATAGGAATCTTAATTAGATAATACTCGTACAAAAAATTATTTGAAACTTAACTTTATATCTACGAATATTTTTGTTCTATATAGTCATCTCAGTATTAGCTCAAATCTTCGTTACGCCTATGGACTTGATAAATATAACTATTATGTTTTCTCGATAACAATAACACGTGCAAGGTGGTCCAAGCACTACCGTGACAATGATTTTATTATTAAATTAATTGTTATTAAAAGAATAATTTTATCGTATTGTTTTTTTATAATTAAATGGATATGAGCTATCTCATTGTTACATGCAAGGGTAATTAATACCTTCTAGATAATTATATTATGTTATATGTAATATAATAGCTATCATTAAATGGCAAAAAATCGCCCCACGACTTACATCTTAACTAACATCAAGCTTATTATACTTAGAGACATTTCATGATTTAATTGTACTATATAATGTATTGACATCAGCACGATGTAGCCCTTGCTAACAGGTACCGAAAACCTCGATAAACAATCTTTCATCTTGAATTTTTGTCGCTTGCCATACCTTTATGTATGTGGCCACATTGGGGCTAGTTACATAGTTTTGCCACCGGGGAGGATGTTAGTATTTATTCTTCTTCTCCGTTCTTCTTAAGCCTTTCCATTTCCCACCATCTGGGGTCGGCTCTCCTTGTGCACATTCACCATGTCTGTCTGTCCAGCGTTGCATTCTCAGTCAAGCCCAGAATTTTCATATCCTTGTCTACAGTTGCAGTCCAGGTTGCCTGTGGTCTTCTTCTCAGCTTCACAGTATTACGCTTATCATTTTTATTGTGCATCGTGGTTTTTTCTTGTTGACGTGTTTTTTTATACTGCCGGTTGCCACCTGACGAAAGGGCAGTCACTTTCTTGGAACGCTCGAGAGCTGCCGTTGACCACCAATTCGGTTCATCCGCCACAAAGGACCGTCATAAAGGACAAATCCGACCTATCCTTGAATACGGCAGTCACCTTTGGATTGGAGCCCCAAAATACCTTCTAAACTTAATTGACTCAGTTCAAAGAAGAGCAATTCGTTTGATAAACAATGACACCCTTACGTCTAATCTACAATCAATGGAACACAGACGTAAGATTGGTTCTCTTAGTCTTTTCTACCGTTATTACCACGGTCGCTGCTCTTTGGAACTTAAAGAACTAATTCCTCCTGCACCCACTCACAGCCGACAAACTCGTCTTACACTTGCCGAACATCCATACACGGTTAATATATGTCGACCAAGAACTGGCAGCTTCCAAAGTTCCCTCCTTAATGCCACCGGTAAACTATGGAATGCTCTTCCAGCGTCTGTGTTTCCTCCTTCCTACAATCTGGATCTCTTCAAGAAACAGATAAATATACACTTGCAATCTCCCCAACCCACACACAAATACGAACACAACACACGTTTTCCGCATGCAGCGTCCAGCCTCCCTGGCTGAGCGTCATAGAGTGCACTGGTCTTGACCGGTTGTGCTCTCCTGCATGCGTTTACATAAAAAAAAAACCATCTCAGCTATGAGATCCTGACCACCACATAGATCCATCATAGCCTCGTCTTCTCCGAATATGTCGGAGAAGCCTGAATGGTCTTCCAATGTTAATATAATAATGTATTTAATAAATTATATATTTTCTTAAATCAGTACGAAAGTCACTGTAAGACTAAACGTGACGACATTATGTGATAGCTCACACTTACGTAACAACAGGTTATAAAGGTATACTTGTAAGCAACGAAAATTAAGTAAAATTCAAATATTGCCTTAATTAACTAATTTTGTATCAGACTAAAAAATATTTGTTATTTTGGTTGCACATCGAAAAAACTGCCTCGGCCCTAACGGGTATGCAGACTTTGTGGCTACTAAAATCATTTTTCACGCCTTTACTAAATTTGATCGTATGAGAATTTAACTTTATTTTATTTTAACGCGTGTCAGGGGTTTTAATATTTTATCTAGTTCATTCTCTTTATCACTTCTGCGCAGTGACCGTATTCGATTAGAGGACACTCTCATAATGGATTTATGAGTTGCTAACTGAATATAATCTGATTGAGAGCGTCTTCGAGGAAACTTTATGATTACAGTATAATGCGGATGACAAGGGAAAAAGTCCATCCCAGCTCCGATGTGATTGATGTACTTTCTTTTTAATATTTTTTTATTTTTTTATTTATTGTTACAGGTCCACTCTAAAGGACTCAAGTTTGGTATTTACGAGGACTTTGGCAACTTCACCTGCGCCGGGTATCCTGGTGTTATCGGCCATCTTTCCACAGGTACGTAACCGTTATTATTTATGTATATACAGTGAAACCCCTATCCATCGTTCTTTAAATAATCGTTTTCCCGGATTTTTATTCTACTCCGAATTCATTTCATGACCACCATATCCCCCATTCATTGTTTTCACGCATTCACAGTTTATTTTAATAGCTCTCTTTTAAAAAGAAAAATATTGAGTTCACCGTTATTAATAATTCGTTTGACCATACATATTTTCGATAATTTATTGATAAAAACACGCAACCGCCTGTTTTGACCACATATCGGCCATTTATGAAACTAATGGCACCAGCAAGCGCCATCTCTTATGTTAGTAACATTTTAAAAAATGCGTGTCCAACGAGCATAGAAAAATTAAAGACGAAATATCTTACATTGAGGCTTTTTAGCACTAGCCTGCAAGGGATATTGATATAATCTAAATTCAAACTAAAATACCTCCCGTAAGATGTTTTTTTTTTTCGACTTAGCATTGGCAAACACGTCGCAAGCTTAGCGTGATGGATGTGGATTAGTTTTAAATACATAGCAGCTTAAAATGATTCTATTGATTCGTATTTTAGACGCAGCGACCTTCGCTTCCTGGGACGTTGACTACGTGAAGCTCGATGGCTGCTATGCGCTGCCCCAAGACATGGATGCCGGATATCCAGAGTTCGGTAGACACCTCAACTCTACCGGCAAGACCATGGTCTACTCCTGCAGTTGGCCTGTCTACCAGATATACGCCGGCATGCAGGTAACCTCACACACACCATGTACTTAAATCAATCTAAAATATCAACCAATCATCCCACTGCTTGTATAACCATATACCGTAACCTAACCTAACCTAGCGTAACTTAACCTAAAACAACCATCCCTCTGCTTGTTTAACTAGATACTAGGCTAAAGTTGCGAGGCAGCTTTTTGAGATCCAAACAACCTCTCACATCTGGCCTTGAAAATGAGAGACTCCAGCTCTGGCTACAAATCGCATCAAAAGATTCATTACCCCTAAAGGAAAGCGTCCCAACTGGCAAGAACCTTGACATGCAGATATGGAAATACCTGAACAGATTAAGAAACGGAGTTATAAGAAGGAAGGACAACCTCGATCGGTGGGGAATGCTTCGGCATATGCCATCATAAGATTCCCCGACGTGATATGTCGTTTTGCTACTTTCTTAGAATAGTTTTTATGCATCATCTAATAGCTAAAGGATACAAGAACCAATTTGATATATGAAAATAGATCAGATAAGTACATTTATACTTCAAATACTAGTTTTATAAATGATAGTATAATTTGTATTCAAATCGAGCCGTAAGGGTTAAAAAAACTAATTGGCAGTTATATAATATTTTATTTAACCACTTATTTCATTACAGGAATCTAAAACTTGGCGCGTTTAAAAGAATTTTCTGCGATATACTCATAAGTTAAAATATTTTAATTATTTATTTGCATTTTTGGTTAATGTTAAGCAGTTTATAAATAGATTGTTATCAATATCACTTTATGCATTTTAAATTCATAAAATGATAATAAAATAGCCGTAAACTTGGCAGTACGATTAGTTTCATTTAGATTGTTGCTATTGACCCGGATAAATGCATTTTTTGCGCGGCTTTTATGTAGAATTCAAGGTTATGTGACAGTGTAGCCAAGGAACAAGTTTTTGCGCAATTTTAATCAACATGGCGTGCATTTTGTTTACTTTTTTCCGCGAGTCTAAGGTGAACTAGAAATCAATCGCAACATAAATTTCAACATTAATTGAGGGTGGGATGGTTTGAATTTGTGATTAATGGCGAGGTGAGAGAGTGTATAAGGCATCCTTCCATACTATAGTCCATCAACAGACGAAGGTGGACCTAGCTGGGATATGTATTAGTGATGTTGAAAAAGAGCATTCGGTATAGCCTCCTTTTCTTTAAGCCTCCGAGCACGCGCCGTCCTGGAAGGCCGTTGGGATTTATTCTTAGAATGTACACGGCGGAGCTACACAAGGCAAAGTTGACAAGGGATGAAGCGAACACCAAGGCGGCTGACAGAGCTTTATGGCGGCGGCTCGTGATGCACATATGCTCCAGCTGAGAGAGCTAACATGAGAATTATGAAATATAAAGTATTTTTATGGCATCACCAAGACTTCATCCATCGACAGGCGCATACAACTGGGATGGGCAGCATTTGGAAAACCAAAGTACATTTTTAAAGCGAAAATTCCACAATGCCTTAAAACTAAGGCGTTTAACCAATGCATCCTGCCTGTATTAACTTATGGCGCAGAAACGTGGAATCTGACAGCAAGTCTTACCCATAAAATAAAAGTCACCCAGCGTGCTATGGAGAGATCCATGCTCGGAGTGTCGCTAAAAGATAGAATCCGAAACGAGGAAATACGCAGAAGAACTCAAGTAGTGGATGCTACCCAACGAATAGACACACTCAAGTGGCAATGGGCGGACATATCTGTCGAAGAGACGACGGTCGATGGGGAAGAAAAGTATTGGAGTGGCGCCCAAGAACTGTCAAACGAAGCATTGGCCGACACCCTGCAAGATGGACTGACGACATAAGAAGGGGAAGTGACCTGGATGCGGAAGGCGGAGGATCGAAGAGGATGGAGACTCATGCGGGAGGCTTACGTTCAACAGTGGACGGATCCAGGCTGGTGATGATGATGATGACATATATTACAGATGTTGTCAATTTAAATGATGTTAGTTAGTAGTATAATCTCCAATGTCAACTTATATGTATGATCAATCAACGATATGTATCTAACTCTATTATCATACAGGTATTACTTAGATTAGGCAGTTCCTATACAAAATCGTCCAAGTAAAACATACAATCAATATTTAACCCTTTCGCATCGGTTGTCGGCATATGCCGTCAAAGAGTCTCCGACCGTTGACATCGGTTGACGTGATATATCGTTTTTTTACTTTTAGTACTCATTGTGACATCTACGGTAGGAAATTGGAAGTGTAGTCATTTCCTTGAACAACCTACATGTATTATTTACAGGAATTTGTAAAGCATACAAATAAATATCGTTAGGTTTCGTCACAGCAGCGATTTTTCTGTAAACCACATGTGTCAATGCCACCATATGTATGGAGTTTGAACGCTTGTTAAATATAATATTTTTTTATGCATCATCTGATAGCTAAAGGATAGAAGAACCCATATGATATATGAAAATAGGTCAGATAAGAACATTTATGCTTCAAATACTAGTTTTAAGTTAAAAAAATGGTTTGAAAAATTCACGCCGTATTGACAGTATAATTTGTATTCCATCAAGCTGTAACGAAAGGGTTAACAGTAGGTACGAGATTTTAGGTATAATTTTCAATATATTTTCCATTATTTTTTATGTTGCCTTGTTTCTCTCTATTGACGGATTCCTTTTACGGCAAGCACACCTGTGGTTGCTAATTGTTATTTATATTAGTAATTTGAGGTTGCTTTAACTGAGAATTAAGAGGCAGTCCTAGAAAGTGACGTAACTATTAGGCAACTATTTTTTTTGGTAGTATTTAAATTCAATTAATGGGCAGTAATTATTTAGCATTAGGTCAGTAATAAATACCTATAAAGGCAAGTAAAAAATATTCATTTGTCAGTAGAAAAATTACTAACGGCATTAGAAAAATAAAAATAAACTGGCAGGAAATAATTAATAATAGGTTAGATTAGGTTTCCATTTTATGGGTTAATTATTCATTATAATATATTATAATAAATTTTATAATTTTTACCAATATTAAATATATTACTGCCACTTTAATTTTATAACTGATCACATTCATACTGACAGTGGATACTGACAATTTATTTAGTCTACTGTCAATTAATTTTATTTACTGCGCATTGATTTGACGAACTGCCAAAACCTTGAATTAGTTGCTGAACAAAGAAATACAGGCCTAACTAATAGCTCTTGAATGGGGTCACATTTTTTTTATACTATAAGTGGTTAACATAATTAAAATGTCTTAATTATATTCATTATTATTTGATTACCCTCTACTCAACAAGCTTATTCAGTGTCTTTGATGTGCACATCCGTTTCTTTCAAATTTTGTACCTACTCTTTATGAGAATGAGTTTCACATTACAGGAATATGGATATACTTTTTTTGTCAGATCAGATTTAGAAGAATCAAACTAAATCAGAGTGATGCTGCAATGCTTCTATTATTCTATTACACATTTATTAGACACTAACTAGCTAAACTGGAATCGTTTTATTAAGGGTCAGTTGATTTACAGTATTTTTTTCATTTTTAGCCCAACTTCTCTTCCATCATCCAGCACTGCAACTTGTGGCGCAACTTTGACGACATCCAAGACTCCTGGGCGTCTGTGGAGTCCATCATCGACTACTACGGCAACCACCAGGACGTTATCGTCCCTAACGCTGGACCTGGACACTGGAACGATCCGGATATGGTAACAGCTAACTTTTACATCTAGGATCTTAGTCTTCCGTTAATGACACCTAAGACTTCCGTACGTGTGAAGTCCATTAACTAACTAGATAGTTAGTACGAGAAAAAAAAGTTATATTTAATGTAGAATTAATTAGGAGGAAATGCTAGGTTTGAGTATTTACAGAATAATTTTTTGCAAATTAAAATTTTGGTATTTACTAATTATGTTTTGGTAGTAAGTTTCATTTTTTTGCTCACTAAATTTGTAAAGATTTAGCTTCTGAAAAGTGATCAAGGGATGAATGGAGCAATAATTATGGGGCGTAATAAAAAAATGGATGATAATATCAAGGGATGAATATATATTGGTTAGAAACCAATGAATTAAGTTATAAATGTGTCTAAAAGTATATCTACTTATAACATAATAGGTAGCTTAATTTATATCAATATAAAAGTATTTTTAATTAAAATTTTGTATTTTAATTTCATACTATCTTAAGACACTAATATTATATTGTTTTTCTTGTTCTTTGATTTGGCATTGGCCTTTTCATTTTTATTATGAAGCATATTTTATATCTTTCTACTTAAATTTTTAATTTGAATTTGATTACATCTGATTAATTTTAGCCATAAATATACTAATATTATATGATAATTTATTATGATTAAACCACAATATTTAGTTTTTAAACACTTATGTAATCAGCATATCATTCATTATAATGGCAAGTGAATTTAAAAGGAATGGTATTGGTGAGTAATAAATTTAATTCATACCAAATGTTATTCAACATTTTGATGTCTATTTTTAATCTCCAATATTGTCATTAAATATATCATTTAACTTAATTACCAAAATATAAATGCCAATGTAGTTACGAGTGTTTTTTATTATTTTTTAACTAAAATCATTAAATTCGCCTAGTTTTTGTATATGGCAGCCAAATTTAGATTAGAAAATAATCTGTTGGATTCCAACTGGCTCAAATTACTATTTTTAAACTCCAATTTTGATGCTTTAGTTACCATTTAATTTAATTACCATAATATAATTGCCCCACACAGTGTTTAGTATGTTTTATTAATTTTTAACTGTAATCTTTGTGTAATACTCAATATATTCTGTTTATATTTTCAGTTGATCATCGGAAACTTCGGTCTTTCCTACGAACAGAGCAAGACCCAGATGGCCATTTGGGCCATCCTGGCGGCTCCTCTTCTAATGAGCGTGGATCTGAGAACCATCCGACCCGAGTACAAGGCCATCCTGCTCAACAGGAAGATCATCGCTGTGGACCAGGATCCTCTTGGCATCCAGGGCAGGAGGATCTACAAGGTAATGACTACCACTTATAAAAAATACTATATAAAAAATATTAATGTTATTACCATTGGACCTGAATACAAGGAAATTAAAATTATTGACCACAGCATGATGTAGTCCTTGCTGACTGTTACCGAAAACCTCGATAGACAATCTTTCGTCTCGTATTTCTGATCGCTTGTCATACATTTATGTGTCCACCATATTGTCATTTTGGACAGGTCCGCTCACGGGTGTGTTAGTTATAAACATGGCCACTCGAGCGCTGAGCGAGATCCGCAGCGCCGTCGAGCCCATCACGCCAGTCGGTCCCCACCCTTTAGCGAGACAAGGTTGCATTACGGCCCCGCGGCATGTCATCCCGCGTGGTCGGAAGCTTGTAATGTTTTAACGTAAATATAATCAATGTGCTTCTAAAAGAAAGTTTTTGTCTGCTGACCTGCTACTCATCCTGCCTATAATAACATCCTCCTCAAGAGGAGGATGTTAGTTATAAACATGGCCACTCGAGCGCTGAGCGAGATCCGCAGCGCCGGCGAGCCCATCACGCCAGTCGGTCCCCACCCTTTAGCGAGACAAGGTTGCATTACGGCCCCGCGGCATGTCATCCCGCGTGGTCGGAAGCTTGTAATGTTTTAACGTAAATATAATCAATGTGCTTCTAAAAGAAAGTTTTTGTCTGCTGACCTGCTACTCATCCTGCCTATGTGCCAAAAAAAAATTCTTTTTAATGCTCACCCCTTTATATTATGTGAATGGGATAAGATAGCAACTTGCATCAATATATGCCAATACTATATATAGAATTCTAAGGCGCGTTGTAACTGACGTTTGACTATAAAAATAATGTCATAAAAACATACATAATGTTTGAAAAACATGCATTATTTATCATTATTACCAATTTAAATACTCGTTAGTATTGATTTTTTAGTGTTTTTTTTTCTCAAGTCAAAAGTCAAGGAGAATATATTTTTAATTCGCTTTAATTTCTAATACATACTCCAAATAAACATAAAGAGATTATAGAATAGTATATATAGACGAAAAGTAACAAATTATGGCAGGATTACCAAATAAAGAAGAGAGTAATGCAAAACTACGCGAAAACTATTTCAATAGTAATATATATACAATCGTCATTTTTCTTTTATGCATACAAATCTTATTATCAACATAATAATACGTATTATTAATATGTCTTGCAAGTGACGGTCACAATTCATTCACTGAACTGTCAAATGTCAAATGTCTTCTTCTTCTAATAAACGCACTTCATACCTAAGAGTGATCACTCGATATACCTACAGAATAAAGTATTTTAAATTTTAATAATAATTTATTTATTGGTTTTCTAAATCTAAAGAATTACATGACCATTCTTTAAAATTTTATTTGATTATTTCACGTAAACTATCTATCCATACATACATAAAATATAATATAGTTAGATATATTTTTTTATTGGCCCAAAATTTTTGGGGACGAAAAAATTTAAACTACTTTTTCAAAATCAATTTGACTTGCTGCCCAGTAAACGACAGTATTTTTAGATGTGTCAAAAAGTCAAGACACATTGTTTTATTAAATAAATAATTTATAGGACTATTCATCATTTGATGGAATATTGTAATTTAATATTTTTTAGTATAGTGATTTAAATGAAATACTGTTAATTTTGCAGCATCGTGGCATTGAGATCTGGTCCCGCCCCATCACACCTGTGTACCAGACCTACTACTCATATGCAGTTGCCTTCGTCAACCGCCGCACTGACGGAACACCTTCTGATGTTGCTGTCACCCTGAGGGAACTTGGTCTCACTAACCCCACTGGATACAGGGTCGAGGTATGATACACACTCATAAAACAATATTGATCATTCTTCACAAATTAATTATTTGAAAAAAGTATACACTTCACGAGTGATAAGGATAATACCGGGATTCCCGAAAGCTTGCAAAATTATATTATGAGTGTGTTAGTTCTGATAACTAATCGTCGATAGGGGAGATATAGCTTTGTAGTTAGTGAACAGTCTGTTAAGGACATTGTACCTCAAGGGCTGGATCGCGACTCCTTCTCCATTAGTGGTTTTGCATTGGAATGCTGCATCAGCGTGATGTTGCCACCAATATATGAATAACTTATCGTAATCTAATCATAATCTTTATTATGTAATATCTAATAAAGCAGGGAGTATAACTATATATTTTTATGTCAGTATTGTTTTATTATTTTTAAGAAGCATAACGCTTAAGAAGTAATTAATTTATTAATATTAGTATGATGTTGTTTTCAGGATCTGTATGAAGATGTGGACTATGGAGTGCTGTCACCGCAGACCAAGATCAAAGTGAAAGTGAATCCTTCAGGTAGCACGTGTTATTCCTTTTATTCCCTGTAACATTCCCTACACAACAAAAACAAAAATTTATAATGTTTTTTTTACTTATAATTTTTGGTGATCTAATAATTTCCGTCTTTCAAAACGTATATATAATATAGGTGGATCGAATATCGGTAGAACAATGCATTTTATTAGTCCAGTACAATCAAAATAATCACATTCTTGTAATACGCTAGACTGGTCATGGATCTGCAATACTATTTTTTTTCTAATAATTTTATTTTAATTTATAGAACGAATTTAAAATATAATTTACCATCTAATTTTCATAACCTATTTTCCTTTCAATGGCCATATGGCTGCAACTGGTACAATTTCAGTTTTGCTTATTTAGGACCATCGCTCGTGATTGTGTGTTAACGGAGAAATTAAGATATAAAAAAGTTTGAAAAGAAAGTCTTCTTAGATATTGCAACATTACTGTCATGCTTTCTTTAAACACATTTAAAAACCTGTTAGGTTACCTTAAATGCTGTAAGGTAATTCTCATTGTTTTTAGGCAGCATATTGGGATATAGCCTCTTAAATATATTCAAAATTTTTCGATAGATATAAAATACAACCAATTAAATAAATTTAACAAGCCTATACAAAGGAAAGAAAGATTTTTCACTATGACAACCTGACATGATTAGGATTATTGCTAAACTGGACTTAAAAACAACATTTAATAAAATCATATTGTGCTAGGTTGGATCAATTTCAATAAAAAGAAACATTTTCAGTTGAACAGCACACGCCGACTTGATTAACGAATTCAAATTTTGTAGTGACCTATAGAATGCTTACACTGCTAAAGTCAGTGTATAAACTACAAATATATCCTCTAAAATACTTGCCAAATCATATATATCTCTCCATTTAAATGAAACTCTTGATAAATTGATACACACTTCTTGTTTGATTGCACTGTGTTTACAATAGAATGTATGTGCATAGTTCGCAGTTTGAATCCTAGCATCTGCAGTTTCTTTTTCTCCGAAATTGACGAGAGAAATGTCAGAAAATATAATATTTGATGTAGATTTGTAAGTGTGTATCAATTTACTAAAAATATTAATATATATCAATTATATATAAAGTATCGTATATACTATCGAAATATATTCTAAAATATAAAAATAATCTGAGAAATTCTCGACTATTATTCTTCATGTACACTTCCATATGTGCGTAATATTTATATATTTTAGACTAATGTATGCTTTGTGGGATTTCAGGTGTTGTCATCCTAAGGGCCGACGCCCAGCCCTCCTTCCAGTACCGCGGCAGCACCGCCAGGACGCCCTACGATCCTCTCAACGAGGTGTTTAGGTTGGCCAATAAAAAGTAACGCCAGGTCTCCACATTAAGAAACCAAAGTTGGATGTGAAACGTTATAAATTAAAAATGAAACGAATGTGGAATGCTTAGAAAATGTATAAGAATACACGAACAAAGTATGCGTGAATTAAAATGACCAAATATGGATTTTGTCGGAATGAATAAATTTCATACTAAAGCAAACACAATTTCTCAGATTCTATATTTTGTTCAGAGACTTCTTTAATAAATGTGAGACAATTAAATCATTTTCATTTTCTTGTGCTGACTTTGATTGATTATCATGATTTCTCGATGTTTGATAACATTTAAAAATTTGAGAAAGATTCAAAACAGATTTATTCATTTTTGGTCACTTTAACTGAAGGAATGTAATAGACTTATGATTTGAATGGAATGCAAGTACGAGTGTTTTGTGTGGAATTGAGATCAAATATAAACATTTTAAGAACTATTGAGAATATTTGTAAAAGAACAATACATAAAAAAGTATATGATTCATTATTGAATCGAAAAATTGTGTTTTTTTAAAAGCACTATTATTTCACATTTAAAGTGTTCTCAAAATTTTTTAAAATTTTTTTTTTGGGCAGTGCCGATATACCATGTTTAGTGTATTTTATAGTTAATATAGGTTAGGTTGTATTGTTTTAAAGTAATCAATGTTACTTTTGAGATTTTCAGGCTTTATAATGAGAATAAAGTTTTGCCATGTTTATTATATTGCTGACATCAATGCAAAGGACATATTTTAAATAATAACCTTTTCCTTCTGCACCAACAACTGTTTACATAAAAAAGTTTAAAAAAATACTTAATTGAGTGTTTTTTCCGTTTTCAGTTGGAAAATATTTTTATTACAAAATGGGAAAAGGTTTTGAAAGCAATAATATTTTTTCGGTAGACAATGGGAGAAAAAAAATATCATTTCCGCATATATGCGTGAGCGTCCTAAATTTTACTTTACTTCTGAATGGTATTTTTACCGTTCATAGGCTATCTATCCCGCACATGCGTGTGAACGTCCAAAATGGTATGGTTTTTCATTCCGCACATATGCGTTAACAACTGGGAAGTGATTAAGAATCATTTATTAATAATGATAAAGATTTTGGGTCCTTTAGCTACAGTATAGGGGCCAGATTTTGCACATTTAAAAATTACTATTTCATTTCTAAAAATATATTGACAACATTTTGTTTTGAAGAATCTTTTTATTATGTTCATAAATTTTGTTTGGAATAACTTCTTGGGTTTTCACGGCCAGATTTGGTATTATGGCTTTTGAGTTTAGTCGTGTGTGGCGAATCTCGTACCAATAATATTTCGGTTCGAGTCTTCTTCGAGGGTTGACGACTTTGTTTGGAATATTTTATTTGATCAAGGAAGATTTTAAAAATATCAATGCCTTTCTAAATGTTTGACAACGGAAGATCCACTCCTTCCAAACTGTTTTATTTATGTTGTATAAAAATAATATAATTTATTAAAAATTATCTTTTTATATGCTGGATATATTTCAAAGCTTAAAAAAGTATAAGTAAAAGAAAAAAAGAATCAATAAATAATAAATAGGTTTCAACTAGTGCAAAAATATATATAACCGAGCAAAAAGATGTTTGGTGGATTACTTTCGCTTTGATTATTTTATTTACAACTACATTGTAAATAGCTTAGAATTACAATTGTCATATTTTATTATTAAATACTATATAATAAATATATATGTAAACTATGACATCGTATGTGATATTTCCATACTAAATAATATTTTATTACCTAGTAATATATATATATTTTCTTTTCTTTGAATATACAAAAATATATACCTACTGCAATTTCTACATAATTGTAATTGACATTATGGTTTTAAAGTGTGAATGTTAATATTTAATTTAAAGATAAGTTCTCTATGCCATTTTAGAATGAATTTTTATTTGAATAATGATTTAGTGTATTTTTTCTTCTTAAATGTCCTTTATAAATAATGATTTTTAATAAAATATATTTTAGGTTACCCACTGAAACAGCTGTTTTATTTAACATTTTTTACAGTCAATATTATGTTTTATTTGATCAATAGTGTTCCTAAATTTAATTTTTCCATTAAAAATACAGTTAATTACACACTTCGGTAGCATTTCTCCTATACTGTATTAAGCTTGAATTAAATTAAAAATAAATACAAAATTTTAAATGACAAATATTATTTTCTAGTGAAATTGCTGATTAAAAAAATGCCATTTCATAATTAAATATGCCATTTTTTACACCATATATAACAACAATTATGTTTAAAAAATTTATTCGACAAAAAGACTATTAAATAATTATTTATCTACCTTATTTTTACTATGTATATGAGATAATCTTATGTGACACATGTTAAAACAAGGGAAATAAATAAATATTTATTATTTATAATGGATCTCAAAGTGAATGATGAAATCATTGAAATTTTTTATTCAATTTTATTTTTCAAAAGTCACCTACATAATGATGCACTTTCATTTTATTCCCAAAATTCCCAGAATTTTGAAATCAAACACGATAAACTTAAAATTAAAATAGCCAATTTTTTCAACTATTTAAAAACATTCTTTGCATGCAAGTAATATTGATACAAAAATAACTGTCACTCGAAATTTGTACAATTAAAAAAAAAATCCTTTGAAAATATATTTTGCTTTTGACTGAGACAAAATTAAACTACGTCAATGGCAATATAAATTTACATACATCTTAACAGCTAAAGATCACTTGAGACATTATAGACATTGAGCAAAGGTATATAAAAAACAATAATTATTTATTTTTCTCATCTAATGAATTGTTGCATCTACTAATTACATTTGGAAGCTTTATGTTTACAAAGTACAATTTTAATTAAAACAATTTTACAGAGATGGCAGTGATTAATTAAAATAATTACGTAAAAAATGTATTGTATTTTTAACGTGAAATATTACATCGTTCGGAAGGTATAATTAAAACACAACAAAGGAAACGGCAACATCTTATTTTATCATTAAGATAAAACGGCTCCGTAAAACGTGGATGATATCGATCTCTCTTTTAGGCCCGTGCATCGCCCGGGGGCCGAAATAAAATTACACAAAAGGGATGTTAAGGGGGGAGAGAGTGGCGTTGTTAAGCAAACTTTAGCAAAATGGCGAAAGATCGCACATTTCTCAAGTTCCCAGGCAGAGTGCAAGCGCCCCTTCTGGGCCATTAAGTCTCGCAAATTTACGATAACACAAAAGTTTCGCCCAGCTACAGATGGTTTAAGTTTTCGCCGCTAGGGACCGACTGCAGCCAATGATAATAATTATAACCATTTGCAGCGTCGGCCAAATTGCCTACGTGTTTTTATTAGGCGCGCTGAAGAGGTTTTTTTCGGTACAAATTCGCAGCATTTTCTTTTCACGGCGCATTTGTATGGATGTGCGTGGACCAGTAGCGTAACTGGAAAGTTTGCCGCTCGGGGTAGACCGTGAATGTACCGAAATTAACTCACATTTTATGCTTTCAAAAACTATATTATATTTGAGAAATTAAAGGATGATTATTTTGACAGTTGCATTTTTTTCCAATACATCAAAAGGATGGGCAAAAAATATTTATTTTCCATATTGTAGGAATAAAAAAATATAAAAGCTTATCTTCATACAAGTCAGATCATTTTTTTAGAATATATTTATTTCGATAATCTAATACTTTATGGATAATTGATTTTCACCAATATTTTAATAAATTGATACACTCATACAAATCTACATCGAATATAATATTTTATGTTATTTATCTCGTCATTTTCGGAGAAAAAGAAATGGCAGACGCTGGGATTCAAACCACTCTTAGTTGTATTCTATACGGTGTCACGACCTCTGATTCCTAGACAATTTGTTCAACGTATCATCGGTAACGTAGTGGAGAGCACTGGACGTCTTGGGCACGGGACATTTTCTACACGGGACAACTGGTGCACTGGATGTCTCGCTAACTTAACCTAACATAACCTAGTCTAAGGATTTGTACAGTGATCGTAGAGTCCAGAGATCCATAGGTCTCGTTAACGAAATAACTTAGGTTAGGTTAGCAAGACATCCAGTGCACTAGTCGTCCCGTGCTCTAAATGTCCCCTGTACCAGATGCCCAGTGTACCCCACGTCGTTACCGATGAGTCGTTGATCAAATTGTCTGTGAACGAACTGTGGGGGAACTACTTTATACATATCGCTTATTTTCTCCAAAATTTATGACATGAGAAAGCGGACAAAGCAGCCTTCCATAATACAGTCAGTCAAGAGCTGAAGAAGGACCTTGTTGGGACTGTATACTTATATACTCGTATATTGTAGAAGATCTGCTTTTTCTTGAATCACCTAGGCTCACGCTTTTTTGGAACGACGTCGAGAATTCGGCGGAGCTGCGGGAGGTTGACCTGTCATTAGATGAGGTGTGGACTATATATAACAGCTGAAAGAGCTTCGTTGTGAAAATTAGTGACGAGCAAACAGTGCCGGTTTTAGGGGGTGGCGAAGTGGGTCGGTGCCCCAAGGCGTCGAATAAGCTAGGGGCGCCGAGGGAAACAAATCTTGCTTAGATTTTTTAAAAATATAAACAATATGGGGAGCCAGAAAATAATTCCCTAGGGCACTGTAGGGTCTAAAGCCGGTACTGCGAGCATATGATCCAGTTAGGTGAGTGGACATGGTGATGAAGTGACTGCCATAATTTTCGCTTGGGTCGGTTCACTAATTAGTGATTGATCTTTTCTTTATGCCTGGTTAGTCTAAATTAGTTGATAATCGGGATCGCTCGATACGTTAATGCCGGGGGCGGATCGCCACTAATTGGCTGGGAAAAAAATCCACAGAAGGGTAATGCGGAATGAAACTCGTTATTTAAATATTATTTTTGCTACGGAGGCAAATTATTCACCAAGTGGAATAGTAAGGCGGATTCAGATAGCAATGAATTTAAATCAGGTTTAAATAAAATAATTACTAGTCAATTAATTATTATGATGTTTTTATCAAAGAAACGAACCATCATTGAGTAAATATTATAAAATTTTATTCGTACACTTAAAATATGAATCCATTTAACATATTTATTACGTAGACTGACGTAAGCTCGATAAAGCCCTTTCAGACTATATTGATACGATCTCAGCATATACAAAAATGTAAAACGCTTAGTCTAGATTTAAGGAGTCATAAGAAATGGAACTTGCAGGAACCACTTTGTTCCTTTTGATCTATCATGTAGCCGCTACATGTTATGTAACAGCAGTTAGTTCGTCAAATGGATCCCGGAAAAATGGAGTCACCTTTGATTAACGGAGATGTAAAGACAAATACAAGATATTATCGACAGATATGTGGATTGCACGACGCTTGTCATTTTTATGTGGAATGTTGATCCGCCAACGTCATCGATATCCGTAATTTACGCATCATCCATTTTTACAGGGACTCACTATGAATGTGTTGTGTTCACGGTACGACTTTCATGTACCTTCTTTTTGAGTATGGCTAAGTGCTGCATGTTTATTGTTGATCCGTCAACGTTTTAAACTACAGCCCGAAATGCACGAGCTCTCGCCGTCCTAAGCATATAATGTATTCGGTATAACTTTGGGAGGAAGAGTTGAAATTGAAGAGTATCATAGTAGGTGACAAAAATTTGTGGCGGCAATCTGTGACGACCATATGACGCAGTTAGAGAGCGGGGAAAATACCTTTTAATTTAATTATGATTATCATGTAAATTTACCATATCATATTCCCTTCATATTTGGAGTATGTGGACACTGCAAATTACCGTTTCACAGTTCTGTAAGCTCATATTGTCTTACAACTGTATCTCAGAGGTCCATATGGGAACATAGATGGTTCCTAGGAGCCTCCAAGGTAAGAGGCCAAAAACTTGCATAGACTGCAGCTGTAGTACCAGACAAATATTTGGGTGTTCAAAAAATAACTTCTTGGGTTTTCACGGGCAGATTTGGTATTGTGGCTTTTGGGTTTAGCCGTGTGTGGCAAATTACTCTTCTTCAATATGTCGACCGCCATTGGAGGGGTATTCTTCAGGGTTGTCACAGTCATCAATCCTGATGAAGACCCCTGCAATGGTGGTCGAAATATTGGAGAAGAGTAATTCATCACACACGGCTAAACCCAAAAGCCACAATACCATTTGGGTGTTCAATTATCAGATTTTTGTAAAATGAGGTTTAATGAATCTCTGAATGAATGGGATTCTCCCGAAGCATGGACATTTTTATTGTCCTTAAGAGGTCACTTCACCCTACCAGGAGACATGTATAGAACTTAGGATTGATTATATCATTTTTTAAAAATCAAGCTTGGCCCGGTTTTTAGCCGACGGAGTCTGAAAGAGAAAAAACCGCAATTATAATATCAATTATTTTTAACCATTTTCGCTCCATATTCAGAGCATATGGACACCTCAAATTACTGTTTCACACTACTGTAAGTTCAGATTGTGTTCTGTCTTGTCCCAGAACACCTGTATCTTGAAGGTACAAATAGGAACACCAATGGTTCCCGGGAGCTTCCAGGGCAAGAGCCCACTAACATGCATAGAATCCAGCTGTTGTTTTATAAAGAGTTTGTTCTTAACGGGTCGCTCAACCCTACCAGAGAGCATGTATAGAGCTTAGATTTGATTATATCAATTTAAAAAAATCTAACTTGTTACGATTTTGAACCGACAGCGTCTGAATGACAAGCAATCACTTTTATCATGTTAATACTGTGTTAAAAATATTTGACAACGTGTAAAAATCTTTCCTTCATTTCTTATAGTCTGAAAGGCGGGGAGGTGAATCCCAAACGAAGAAGAAGATATGTAGGGTGGTGTGGGTACCGGCTAGTTCAAATATTTGGTTTCGTTAATGGCCCCCTCCACCAGCCCTGCCGCCAGTTGTTTAATTAGATCTTATTCACCAAGTTTGCCCGTGTGCTCCTCGCTAGCCAGGGAATGTCAAGCTGCGGAAAAACAGATATTCAATTATTATTAATTAAATTAAAAACAAATATACGCTCCTTACCTGCCACGACTCAAGAAAAGTTGCAGAAAAAAATAGGATTTATTTAATTAGATGACAAATAAGAAAATTAAAAGAGAATAAATGAAATATAATGTGTCTTTTAAAAGGACAAAAAAGTATAAAATAATCTTTCTTCGTAGCCCCATCCATACTTATACAGTTGTCTCTTGACAGTGAGCGATTGAGGAAGGTTACGAGTTAGTCGAAACTGCAGTCTCCTAAACAAATGCCATACTCAACGTGATCAATGTTGAAACAAGGTAAATAAATAAATACTCGTATTTATTATTTATAATCAATCTCAAAGTGAATGCTGAAAACATCGAAAAGTAAATAAATTACATTAGATTTGATTTTTTTAGAATTATTTAAATATTATAATACTTTAAATATAATTGAAGATCAATACCAATATTTAACAAATATCGAATTCGCTTCCTAGCGTACGCGGTTTATTTTCTCCGATCTTGATGAGATAAATGACATAAAGATGATATTTGTTGTAGATTTGTATGTGTGTATATTAATTAAACGAAAATGACTGTAATACGAGAGAGTGAGACATGGTACTTATCTGAAAGTGATAAAAAAAGGCAAGACGCCTTTGAGATGTGGTCATACAGAAGAATTCTCGGAATTTCCCGGAGAGACCACGTCACGAATAATAAGGTTTTCAGCATAATCAAGAAAGATAGGCAACTAGTAAGAACCATATCAGAGAGGCGAGCCCGATGGATCGGTCACATCATGCGCCACGATGGTCTTCTTCACGACATTGTGGAAAGGATGGTTGAGGGAAGAAACTGTAGAGGGCGCCCTAGACGGGAGTATTTGCAGCAAGTGTTCGAGGACATGAGTTGTACCTCTTATGCTGAGCTGAAGAGGACTGCAGAGGATTGAGAGGAGTGGAGATCGAGATGCAAGATTTTGTTACTGCAAACCAATCCACCGGATTGATACTACGAAGAAGATTGATGAGAGAAATGTCATAAATATTATGTTTGCTGTAGATTTGTATGTGTATATTAAGTAAACGAAAATAACTGTAATATCTAGCATGAAGTCACATGACATACTGAAAAAGTAAGGAGTATAGAGAATAACTAACGTTGAAAAAATACGCACAACAGTTCATAGTATTTGCATGATTCCCACGTTTTTCGTTTTATCGTATTATAAGTACATATTTCTGTCGCATTTATAAAAATATTATTACAAATTTTTAGGTGTATTTTTGTAGGGCCAGGGTAAGGAGTCTGTTAGTGGCTTAACACAAGTATTGTATGCTTTTAAGTCCGCCTTTAAAATATGTTATATTTAAAAGTATATATGAGTATATTACGTTTTTTAGTCCATTGATTGCACTCATTTATAAGCTACGCTTAAAGTTTTTTTCTGTGCTCACTGGGAAGTAAAAAAAATATATAAAAAATAATAATCGAATAGTGAGACAAAAAAGCAATCAAAGAAAAACAAAGTGATATCCTCCTCTCTAAGTTGGCTCTCGAATAACTGGGAGTCAGGATCCAGGAGCAGATTAATAACACAAAGAACTTGTTTTTGAAGCACAATTCGCGTTTATTTAAAATAAATACTTGATTTCTACGCTCGACCGGCATGGCGTTTCGCCGGCCGGGTGCCAGTCAATTGACAACTGCGGAACACTGACATCTAGCGCCCCAAGATAGTCGCGGCAAAAGAGCAACTTAAAGATGAAAGTTGCACAAACATGAAATGGAGCGACTGTCATAACAAGTAAAATGGCGTATGCAAACGCTGTTTAAATTTATATAATTACAACTAACATTATTAGATGTGCGACCGAACAAAAATAAGAGACAAAAGATCGCTTTTCGAGACTTTACGGCATAAGCCTGAAGGAGCTATATCAAGCAGATATCAATAGTAATGAAAAGAGAAGTGAAAGTAGACGATGAAGTACGTATGGAGATAATGACAAAGTAAAAATAAATGGAAAAAATAAGAAAAATGTGTCAAGGAATAAAATGTAGAAAACAGCTCAAATAAAATTAAATTATTTTGTCATAACCCCCATTCTTCGTCTTCGTAGTATCAATCCGGTGGATTGGTTTGCAGCAACAGAATCTTGCATCTCGATCTCCATTCCTCTCGGTCCTCCGCAACCCTTTTCAGCTCAGCATAAGCGCTACGATTCATGTCCTCGAATACTTGCTGTAAATACTCCCATCTAGGGCGCCCTCTACAGTTTCTACCCTCAACCATCCCCTCCACAATATCGTGAAGGAGACCATCGTGGCGCATGATGTGACCAATCCATCGGGCTCGCCTCTCTGAGATGGTTCTTATTAGGTGCCTATCTTCCTTGATTATCCTGAGAACCTCATTGTTCGTGACGTGGTCTCTCCAGAAAATTCCGAGAATTCTTCTGTACGACCACATCTCACAGGCCTCTAGTATTTTTTTATCACTTTCAGATAAGCACCATGTCTCACAGCCGTACATTAAGATGCTCCAAACAAGTGTTTTGGCAAGTTGCTTGCGGAGCCCTAAAGAAATATTCTTTGACTCAAGAATTTTGGCTTTTTTATTGAAAGCTAGCCTTGCTTGATGTATTCGACTGTTGACTTCTCTTTTGTTCTGCCATCCCAGGTGATCGTACTTCCAAGGTATACAAATTCTTTTGCATCTTTTAGGGGTACTCCTAGCATTGATATGTTAATTTTCTGCTGCTCATTGCGGCTTACTCTCATAACTTTGGATTTTGTGCTGTTTATCTTCATATTGTAGTTGGAATTAAATATGTTTTCCATGGATGTCATCGCTTCAGTGAGTTCATCTTCAGTTTTAAGCAATCAGAGCAATGTCGTCAGCAAACCTTATCATATCAATCTTTTGGCCATGTATTTTAACCCCCTCTCTATGGCCCATTTTTTCCCTGATGTTATTAATTGCATTTTGTATGTATACGTTGAAGAGTACAGGCGACAGAGAGCATCCTTGTCTCACCCCACGACGTATTTTTGCTTCCTTTTGGACATTTCCAAGTGATATTATGGCAGCTTCTTCTTTGTAAAGTGAAAATATGAGTCTTCGTTCCTTGTATTTGACTCCAATTTCTTTCATTACATCGAAGAGCTTCTCCCAATCTACTTTATCAAATGCTCTTTCAATGTCCACGAAGGCAATATATGTATCTTGGTCTACTTTTATCCTCTTTTCCAAGATCATACGCAGGGATAAGATTGCTTCTCTGGTTCCTATTCTTTTTCTGAATCCAAATTGATCGCTAGTGAGAGTCTTTTCAATTTTTGGTTCAATTCTATGTAGGATTATGTTGGTCAGTATTTTGGATGCATGGGATAGAATACTGAGTGTTCGGTGTTGTTCACATTTTGTTGCTCCGGGCTTCTTTGGCAGAGTTTCAATTAAACACTTTTTGAAGTCTTCTGGCGCTATTCCTGTATTATAAATCATCTGAGTCATTGTGAACAGAGCATCTTGACTTCCGGTTCCTGCCGATTTTATTAGTTCAGCTGGTAGGTCATCAATCCCTGGTGTTTTTCCATCTTTGAGCTTTTTTAATGCGAAGTCAAATTCCTCTCGGATAATTGGGTCTCCCAAATCATCGGCGTCCACATCAGTTTCGTTTTCTATCACACTCTCAAAGCTGGTATCATTACTTCCGTTGTATAGTGTTTCCAGGTACTGTTTCCATCTCTCCCCTATTTGTGTATCCTCAAACAGTATTTTCCCGTTCTCTGCTTCTATCGCTTTGCCTTTTCCAATTTTCATGCCAAAGAAATCCTTTACTGACGCATATGCAGTTTCAATATTTCCTTTTTTCATGTTGTCATTGATTTCTTTGCATTTTCTCTGTAAGAATGCTTCCTTAGCGATTCGTGACTCTAACCCCCATTAGCTGAAGCATATTACAAGTATGTACTATAAATTATGCCTTTATATTTAACTGCAATATGGATATTTATTGAATCTTCTTTAGCCTCGCTATTTCCCATCATCTGGGGTCAGCTCTCCTTGTGAACATTCGTCATGACTGCCTGTCCTGCGCTGCATTCTCGGTTAAGCCCAGAGTTTTCAGATCCTTGTCTACAGTTGGAGTCCAGGTTGCCTGTGGTCTTTCAGGTCTTCTCCTGTAAAGTATGCATCTTTGCCGAATACATACTTTAAATACTTCTCAAAAATTTCCACGACAAGCTTCAAAGCGCGCAGTGTAATGTAGCTGTAATACGAGTTTTATATAGAGTGAATATTAAAGCGTTTGTAAAGCAATAACATAAAAGGCAATCATTCAAATCCAACGCTACCAAAGCTAGGACCATTTGGCCTTAAGAGGGGCTCAAAATAATCAACGACATGCGGTATTCCCATGTGGTCACTCATCCAAGAACAACGTATTGGTGTGCTTAGTGTTCCAACGAGAGAGCTTTTGTTGCAGCATAGTAGAGTAGTTGCTCAAATGTATTATAAGTATGTGTTGCTTATGTACATAAGTCTTATGTAATCATATATTATGTAGTATAATAATACATAAACTCGCGGGTCACTTGTTAGTTTCGTACCCTTCAGGGACTCCCAAGCTGAAGGCAATTAGACTGATGTTATTGTTTTATTACATTGAAGGGTTATGGAACGGGGAAAGCTTATTTACAAACGTGAAATACCTTATAAGTGCCTTATGTGTTATGTTCTGACATCAGTATGATATAGCCCTTGCGGACTGGTACCGAAAAACCTCGACACACAATCTTTCGTCTCTTATTTCAGTTCGCTTGTCGTACATGAATGTGCCTGCCATATTGGCATTTGGGATTAGTTATATAGACCGCCGCTAGTAGCGCTGGGCAAGAACCATCACGAGCGCGCCAGTCGTGTCCCGCCCTTCGGAGAGAGCATTTTGTATTGTGGTTCGGGCTAATGCTGCGACTATCACGCGACTGAATAATACATTTTGAAAGAGAGGAGGATGTTAATACGTAGTGTAGTAGTGATGCATTCTGATTAACGATAATGTTGATAAATTAGAAGCATTCACTTATAGTTTACATTAAGTTGACTTCACATTATTTGTTATTAATATGGATATCGATATACTCGTTTCTTAAACGACACTTCATCTACTATGAGATAAATATGATAATTGTAGAATAGAATGTATTCTAAGCTCAATATTTCTTAAGCTTATAATGCACATAAAAATGTAATTAAGGTTTAATTATTAAAAATCAACCTTTTTTTTCTAATTTGAATACTGACATGCCTGGCTTTAAAAATGCGAAAAGTCAAGGGTTCGTCACGTGGCCACGTAGAGGAAGGATGCAGGAGCAGATTAACAACACAAAGAAATTGTTTTTGAATCACAATTCGCATTTATTTTTGCTAAATTAACGGAACACTGTGACATCCAGCGCCGCCAAGATAATCACGGAAAAAATATAAAAATTAAAGATGCACCAACATTAAATGGAGCAACTGTCATAACAAATAAAATGACGTATGCAAACGCCGTGTACATTTATATAATTAAAACTAGCATTGTTAGATGTGCATGTCAGGCGCGCGAACAAAAATAAGAGACAAAAGTTCGTTTTTTGAGGCTCCTTCGGCATCAGCCTAAAAGACCTATATCAATCTTATATCAATACATACTTTCTATATTTTTGCTCAAAAATTTTCCTCACACAGTTTCGTCATCTGTTATTGTTCATGCTTTGTCACAAGACATCCGAAAATCCATCTGGAAATATACTCAAATATATCGTTTTCAACGACTTCTAGGACGAGAGCTTAGCATCGTAAATTCCGAGAATTCTTCTGTATGAGTCTTTATTTATCACTTTCAAATAAGCACCATGTCTCACGGCCGTACATTAAGATGCTAATGCAACAACTGCTAATGCTAACAAATGCTAACAAGAAAATGTTTTGGCTAGTCTTTGGACTAGGTATGTTTATTAGCAACTGACAGAACTGAGTGGCAGAAATTTGTGGTTATAATCTAGATATGGATAAAATATGGGGAGAAAAAATGTGTATGTGTTGGTAGTATAAACCGTAAAGCACATAGGAGGGTGCTAATTGTACAAAGATAATAATGGTTTTTGTTAGGTTATATATCTTTTGCCAAGATATGAACATCTATATTTATATAATAATAATACATTATTGTTTTATTATACACTTAGGACGCAAATGGGTAAAGTTAATTTACAAGCGAGAAAGACTCTCTATGTTATTACATAATAAACGTAACGCCTGTAAAACTGTGAAATTCAAACACGGCATCAAATAAAATACAGCGGATCCTATTTTTGTATAGACTGACTGTATAGTGATACCTATTCACACACTATTTGTTTGAATATTTAAATAAATGTTATTTTTGGAATGTTCTTTGTTTTTAGTAATTAAATATACACATACAATTATACGTCAAATTTTTATACGAATTAATTAATTCAGTAAAATATCTGCAGACGCGGGATTCGAAGCACGCGCCTTGGAACCAACCTTTGCTCTGTTCTTTCACAACGCCCAGTCCACTCGACTATTTCTACGCCTGAACGGACACGCGAAAGATGGTGTATTTATACCATTGTTACCATCGTATTACGATATATGTCTCTATAGTATATATTCAGAGTATGCATATTATTATTTATTGTTATTTATTCGGTCAACATTTATTCACAAGCTTTTTATATTATTACTTTCTTTGTTTTTAGTTGTGACAGTAGGTATATTCACACGACGCCATTTTGAATGCTCATAACTATTAATAGAAAAACTTGAAAATGGTTTCGATGATTGAATTTTGAAGCTGAATTATAAATAAAGTGACATAAATTAAAACTAAAATGATAAATGGAAACGCAAAGAATTTCGAAGTGTCTTTTTAAAAATCGAAGCAAGCACTGAATTTTATTGTATGTAGCGTTAAATTTTTTCGTAGGTTTGGTTACCTTTATTAAGAAAAACGCTGCTTCGCTGTTTGTCTTACTCTTACTGAATACACGGTTTATGTATGTAGACCAAGAATTTGCAGTTTCCTAAATGCAATAAAATTCTCTTTCAGTATATATGTTTCCTCTTTCACACAATCCGGATCTTTCAAGAAACAGATCAATATAAACTTGTAATATTTCCAGTTCAGTATTTCTAGCGACAAAAGCACATCGTTAGCACGGTTCTCGTTAGATCATCAAAGTTAAGCAACACTGGGAAAGGACCAAAAACATGAATGGGCAGTGCCGGTACTAGACCCTACAGCGCCCTAGGGCATTTTTTTCTGGCGCCCCATATTGAATGTATTTAAAAATATATATGCACGAGCTAGATTGCCCTTGGTGCCCCTAGCCCATTCAACGCCCTAGGCCACCGACCCACGGCGCCACTCCCTGAAACCGGCTCTGTGGATGGGTCATCAGCTGGTGATAATCGCGTGTTGTTGGTTGGGTTGAGTCGATTCTTAAGTCTAAAATCTAAATGTTACGGACTTGGGAGCGTGGGGTTAATCTTCCAAGTTGCTTAAATAATCCTATTAATAAATCACTAAAAAATTGTTACAGGACTTCGGGAACTATATATGTTCCCAGGTGGACCTTTGGGTGCACAGATGTCTTAAGTGATGTGCCACTTGCACACAAAGAAATGAATGACGACAATATGTATATACGTTACAGGTATGGAACGGATATGTTTGCCAACACATGATTGAAGTCTATGACACTCAACAGCTGGTTCCAACCTGTTGAAATATATAATATATGTCTCCACTGTCTCCTATCCTCTGCAGTAGTTCTCTAGTTCACACCAAAAGCTTTTAAATCGGCTCTCGACTATTTGGCTAAAACAAAATTGACTGACGTAAATTTGGCCGAAGGACATTTAGTCGAATAGACATTTGATCAAATGCACATATGTCCGATAATTTTTTTTTAATTGTTTTATTTTAATTTCCATTTTATTGTATTTGCCAAAGAAGACCACGTGGTTAACGTGACGCTCTAAGCCTGATGTTGAAATTAATATTTATAATATTATTTTTCGACAGCTTAGAAACCACTGCTTTGCGGCCTGAATGTAGGAGACTGTGTGGGCCAATCAACGGTCCAGTGTGTAAAGGACCGTCTTACAAACTATGATTTAGTTTTTGCTTCTCCAGTGCTTCCACAACTGTTGTCTTGTGAGTCTGTTTTCATCCCCATATATTTAGCGATCTCCTTACATTATATTATTTTGAACTAAGAGCATACCTAGAGGCATAACCGCGAACTTAAATCGCATTACTTTTGTTTAAGAGTTCCGAGTTCGGTCCCCCAAATTGTACAGAAATTTCTAACAAAATAAAAGTATGAAAGTGATCTCTAACCGTTAAAAATAACTGTCATATTTATAATACATCATATAAAATTAATAATTCATCGATTTCTAAACTCTATAAATACTCCCGGTTGGTGTGAACTTGATGCCTCACCCGTAAAATGCGGCCGTCTCTTTATACGCGCATAATACATGTTTCTGTCTTGGAGGAAGCCGTACATGTTCCCAGGTGTATTTTAGATACAGATTTAGATATTTTAGATAGTCTTGGTACAATTAATAGATAAACGTTCTGTAAGAGTTTTTCTCGTTCTCGAAACCTATTAATCGGATGCACCGGCTTTTGGTTAAAAGCTAAGTTATATGTACTGACATCAGCATGATATAACCCTTCCTGGCTGGTACCGAAAACCCCTTTATATAATCTTTCGACTCTTATTTCTGTTCGCTTGTCGTACATGTATGTGTCGCTATATTGTCATTTTGGACAAGTCCGGTCACTGGAGTGACGTTAGTTATAGAGATTACCACTTGTGGCGCTGGGTGTTACCGATCACGGCGCGGTGCCGGAGTCAGTAGTTGTCGCCCGACCGTGACGGGTGTTCGATTGAGGTTGGCCTGGCCTGAATGCTGTGACTAGGTCCGGGCCAGAAGTTTGTAAAGTTATCGAAATAAATATGCCAATGTGCTTCAGAAAAAGTCTTTGTGTTGTTAATTTGCTCCTCATCCTGCCACCACGCGACTGAATAACCATATTTATAGAGAGGAGGATATAAGTACTGAATAAAAATAAAAATTGGTTGCAACTCGTTCAGTATTTTTAAAACTGTTTTTTATCGTTGCCCTGTCTAGTTCGCCTTTTATCAGTTTCATTCTCTGTATTATTAATGTAGAGTGATTTTACTATTATTCTCTCTCCATTGAATGGTGTTCTCTATTCAGTATTCCACGAGAGCGAGTTCTTTGTCTATAAATGAATAAACACTTGCTGTGTTATTGTTTTTGATTTCTATGAGCGCATATTTATATTGTTAAAATAAATGGAATACTGTTAATTAATTAAATAGTACAAAGAGAATGGTTACATATAAAAAATAATCTTAATTTATCTGATAAAATATAATTAATTTGTGAATTTTTAGTTAAAATATTGATTTTCGACTCAATACACGTAATTTGTTGAATCCACCAAAATTGTCAAATGATAAATTAGCACATTTAATTCACATTGTTATTTTTGAAGCTTAAACATTCAGCACCTCTATTTCCAACGCCATTAGCAGTATCATCAATTAGTGATATATCTACTTTGAATTGTATAGCTTCCCCATCTACTTTTGGATTACCCACCAATTATTTTTTTGTTAAAATTATCTAGAATTCTTACTTAAGTCCAATTAACCAATTAATGTAAATGTTTATTGTTTTATAATGGCTTTTATAATAATACACATAACACTCACTGTACTGACTTGAAAATGGTCATTCAACGTGGCCGAAACATGACTTTAGACATTTATTTATTTCTGATATTAAGAACAAAAAAAGAAGTCGACAGTCGTACACATCAAGCAAGACTAGCTTTCAATAAAAAAGCTAAAATTCTTGAGTCAAGGAATATTAATTTAAGGCTCTGCAAGCAACTTGCCAAAACATTTGTTTGGAACATCTTGATGTACGGCTGTGAGATATGGTGCTTATCTGAAAGTGATAAAAAATAGACTAGAGGCCTTTGAGATGTGGTCACACAGAAGAATTTTCGGAATTTCCTGGAGAGACCACGTTACGAAAGATGAGGTTATAGGATAATAAAGAAAGATAGGCACCCAATAAGAACCATCTCAGAGAAGCAAACCCCATGGATCGGTCACATCATGCGCCACGATGGTCTTCTTCACGACATTGTGGAAGGGATGGTTGAGGGTAGAAACTGCAGAGGGCGCCCTAGACGAGAGTATTTGCAGCAAGTGTTCGAGGACATGAATTGCAGCTCTTTTATGCTGAGCTGAAGAGGTTTGCGGAGGACCGAGAGGAATGGAGATCGAGGTGCAAGATTCTATTGCTCCGAACCAATCCACCGGATCGATACTACGAAGAAGATTAAGCACCTGTTAAAACAATTGAGAAAATTATTGTATCACCACTTAAAGGGCGCATTTTTATGACCAAATTGTCATTTCAAAAGCTCGTCTTTACCTTCCTTCAGGTAAAAAGGTGGGTCTTGAGTCAGCCTCTGAAGGATGCTTTCATTTTAAGCTCTCTTTTGCTTTCCGGTAGTGAGTTCCAGGCTTTGGTGCCGCGTAGCTGAAAGCCCGATTGCCATAGACCGTGCTAGGCCTACCTCCCGTCAGCTGCAGGGTGCTCCTATTTGCTGAATATTTGTTTAAATATAAATTATCACCATAGAGTTACAATGTTTTCGTTGAGTGCCTTGTAATAAAGGCATAATTTGTTCATTCAGAAGAAAATGGCAAAAAATAATTGACAGAATTTGGACGCGTTATACTAGTCGTACTGCGTTTTTGTAACGACTGCAATCGATTTAAAGTTTGGCTGGCTGGCCTGCGTGCAGTGCGTTGCAGTAGTCCATTTTGGAGACTATAAACGCATTTATCCCACTCTATATAGCGTCTCTGGGTAAGTCCATATGGAGCATATGGACATCTCGAGCCGCCGCCACGTACGTCAGCCAGCTTGGTCCTCGCCCCGTCCCATGTCAGTTCCGTCTCCCGTAGTTCCGCCGAGTATATTCTGTATATAGTTCCCGACGGCCTTCCAGGACGGCGAGAGCGTGGAGGCTCAAAGAAAAGGCAGCCGTTGTCAATGCTCTCCTGCGGCATTTGTAGGACATGTCCCAGTGAGAGGTACCTTCGTCTCTTGATCGACTGCAGTACGGGAGGCTGCATTGTCATCTCCATTAATTCGACATTCCTCAAGAAGTCATTAGAAACATACGGTCTCATAATCATCGATTAAAAACATCGGTCATAGAATACAGACTGATATTCACGCATCATCCTTACCATTACAGGAATTTACTATGAATTGGTGGTCTTCACGGGACGACTTTCGTCTACCACCCATTCTAATTAACAGGCTATGACTGGCATTTTACGGGTGAGGGATCAAACTCACACCAACCGGGGTATTTTAAGAGCTCAGAAATCAATTAAAAATCTTTTTGTTTTTAATCTCCGTCGGGGATCGAACCCACGACCTTTGGCTTGTCAAGCAAACGCTTTGACCTTTGAGCTATACCCGCCGATGATAAGGCAACCGAATGATATGATTTTTAATGAGATAGATTGATAAGCCAGAATGCCGCAACGCCTGGAAAATTTGATTTTTAAGGTTAAATAAAATAAAATAATAATAATAAAATAAAAGAGTTTTGGTGAAAACGTAAAACGTAAGACATTTCTCTATTTTTCGCTGCACATTCTACATTTCACGGAGCTCTGAAGATTTGTCAAAGGCTTCCAAAGTTTGCAAGTCTTGATAATTTACATAAGCTGTGTATTATGAACCGGCGCGGCCTTCTCTCGCTTCCCGATAAAGGTCCCGGAACACCCCGGGAAGAAAAGGGAACAAAGGAGAAAGGGGAATAAAGAGACAAGTGAAAAAGTTTGGGAACGAGCGGATTTCAGGAGTAATTAAATATTTGTTTAAAAATATGCAAATGCAGTCTGAAGTGTGGCAGCTAATGATCGTTCTTTAGAAGAAACTCATTTAAAATAAAAAAATTACACGTAAACATCAAAAAAAAAAAAAACACTTTTCTTGGTTTTTAGTCTATAATAAAAAATAACATTTGTGTTACATTAAAAGCCAATAATTTTTGTAAAAAAATATATACATTTTTACATAAGGTTTTTTTAATGTCAAACGTCAATAGTACATTGTGAGCGCGGTTCTCGTTAGATCACCGATTTTATATAACTTTGGACGAGGACTTAATTTTGGATACCGCCTATTGCTTACTACACGTCGTTGGTTAAGTTGAGTCTCTCATTTGGATCAGATGATACACGCCACTAAAACGTCGAGTTAAGCACTATTGCTATATCAGTATTTGTATAGCGCCTTTTTTATGACCGAATGATCATTCCAAAAGCGCTTCTTTGCCTCTCTGAGAAAAAAGGTGGGTCTTGAGTCTGCTTCTGAAGGATGCCTCCGCTTTAAGTTCTCTTATGCTTTACGGCAGCGAGTTCCACGACATTGGTGCCACGTAGCTGAAAGCACGATTGCCAAAGACCGTACTAGGAATACCTCCCGTCAGCTGCAGGGTGCTTATATTGGCTCTGACTGATCTGAGTGTCTCTCCACGCGCGCTTATCTCTGAAGGCTTGATCAGTTCTGTCAAATAACCTGGTGCAGTGCCGTTGGGTGCCTTATAAACTAAGAGGCATAGCTTATACTGGATTCTAACCATGTATAACTTTTTCTTTTAGAATTGTGGCTTTTGAGTTGAGCCGTGTGTAGTAAATTTATTTAAGCCGATATTTTGACCGCCATTGCAGCTAGTCATCCTCCAGAGGATTGAAAATCTGGTACAGAAAATCAACAAAGTTATTTGTAAGCTTCTTAACTTAATTGACTACTCGTGATGTCCATAAGCTCCAGTTGAAGAAGCGGACATAAATAAATAAATAATGCATGAAATAAACTGAGTCATTCAAAGTTAAACCATCGTTTTTTCAGTATTTCTACGTAAGCATCTGTTTTCATATATGAGGGTAGCTATAAATGCAGCACTGCTCCATCTGCCATCTATTAATAGACTACTGTACAAGTTTAGGCAAGCTGCGCCATTTAATTACTGTTTGACAGCCATTGAAAGTAGACAACCTCGTCAATTCTAACGAAAATGGAACAAAGCGATATTCTAGTGCTGAAAAGCATTCCTTTTTTTAGTAAAAAAACATCACCGGAACCAAAACAAAGCTTGTTAAATACTATGGGGACTCTGCACCATCAATTTCAATGGTTAAAAAGTATGGTTTATTAATTAAATACAGCAATTAATTTAGTACAATGGCAATGGTGCTCCTAAATGGCCTACCAGCACACCTCGATCCTTTGATTACATCCTTTTTCTCTTTCTCTTTTTTTTTTAAACACATACAGGAGAATACCGATA
Source organism: Glossosoma conforme (assembly GCA_022606575.1). NCBI lineage: Eukaryota > Metazoa > Arthropoda > Insecta > Trichoptera > Glossosomatidae > Glossosoma > Glossosoma conforme. The sequence goes on along the minus strand of JAGTXR010000099.1, from coordinate 1,347,655 downwards.
GATGATGATAGTGATTCTGAAGTCTCATATGTGGAAATCTATGACGCTTACCATGGTGTATATGGCTTACTGCTGCATGTGGAGTGTGGATCCGCCAACGTCATAGACTATAGATATTCAAGCATCATCCTTATTATTAAAGGAATTTACTATGAATCTTCACGGGACGACTTTCGTTTACCACCATTTTTTATTAATTTTACGGGCGAGGGATCAAATTCACACCAACCGGGGGTATTTTAGAGCTCAGAAAACGATTATTATTTTTTTATCTTCGTCGGGGATCGAAACCACGACCATTGGCTTGCAAAGCAAACGCTTTGTCAATTGCGTTATACCCGCTCGATGTTGATTTGTCGATGGTATTGTTTTCCCAGATCTCTGCGATCTTTGACACGTGTCATCTTCTTATATTTTAATGTATTTTTGTATGTATATTTATATATGCTCAATGTTTCTCTAATGATTGTCTTTTCTTATTTAGCCTAGCCATTTCTCATCATCTGGGGTCGGCTCTCCTTGTGAACATTCACGTCATGTCTGTCTGTCCTGAGTTACGTTCTCGGTCAAACCCAGAGTTTTCAGATCCTTGTTTACAGTTGCAGTCCAGGTTGCCTGTGGGCTTCCAGGTCTTCTTCTCAGCGTGGATATGTTGAGGGCTCTCTTCAACATATGGCCCTCATCTCTCCATGTCACATGCCTATACCATCTTAGGAGGTTTTCCCTTATCGTTTCTCTAATGATTGTATTATTTATTATTCCATGCTATTTGTGTGAATGCTATCTTCGAACTACGGTTCTCTTGTATTAATAAATAAATAACTTTTCATATTGTGTATAGCCTGCACATTGCAGGGAGGTGTATTTCATAGAAAGGTTACCTGCTTGGTGAAAACCCTCCCGTCCTGTTTTTGGAAACCCAGATGGGGACCCGTTACTGGCCACACGCAAAAAGCTACTTGTTAGAGAGAAGCTGGAGGCCTTCCCGTGATTCTAGGTGAATCAGTTAGATGTCAAATAGACCTCAGTCTAAGGCTATGAAGTAAGTATACTACAGCGAGTCTCGAATTGCCATCTTTGGTAGCACGTTGCTATCCACGAAATACGTGAGAATGGATAAGAAAATGATGAGGATGGGAATTGGATTCTGCAGATAGCAGACATCAGTTAGGAGTTCAGTGGTAGAACGCTCGTCTGGCACAGAAAAAGTCTACAGTTACAAAAGATTGAAAGTCTCCAGCGATGATTTGTCGCCTGTAAGAAGTGTAAGCTCCCCTTTCAACGTTTCAGTCGCGGCTCAATTTTACATTGTTAACAGCGCGCATTGCCGGGAATCCGGAAAAGCAAAGCAAAGTACGGCTATGCTAAATTCTGACTGCCAGTGATGCAGAAACAATTGTTTTCGTGACGAAAATTAACACTTTTTTTTTATCAAAACATAAAAAATAGTCTGGTTGTAATCTCCGCGTAGAAATTACATGAAGTTGTTTCTCATCCATTCAGTCTATAGTTCGGTTCGAGACCCGAGTGGTACTTACTAAATAAATAGACTATCGGAAAGTAATAATATATAAAAAGCTTGTGAATAAATGTTGAGTGATTGAATAATAAAAAAATAATAAAATACACACTCTAAATATATATTATAGAGACATCTATCGTTATACGACGGTAAAAATGGTATAAATACATCAACTTTCACGTATCTACTCAGGCAGAGAGATAGTCGTGTGGACTGCGCGGTGTAAAAGAATATAGCAAAGGTTGCAAGGCTCGTGGTTCGAATCCCGCGTCTGCCGATATTTTTTCTGAATGAATTGATGCGTATAAAATTTGATGTATAATTGTATGTGTGTATTTAATTACTAAAAAATAGTATTACACTCAATTTGTTGCATAATTAATAACCTCAAAAAACGTTCCTTATTTTTGTTTTCTTTACGTTTGCATCAAATAACTTATCATACAGTTTTAAAGCGTTTGTTTGTTATTCAGACACCGTCGGTTTAAAGCCTAGCAAAGATTGATTTTACAAAACAAATATTGAATTGAGTCATCTACACACGCCCCCGGGAGGATTGAGTCCCTCTTGAAGGACTTTAATGTTCAGACCTCGGGAGCGTAAGGCTCACCATCCGATCTCCTTAAAAGACGTTGATTATTGAACACCCAAATATTTCTCTGGTACTGTTTGCGACGTCTTGCTCCGGAGGCTTTCGGGAATTATTTATGAACCCATGTAGACATCCAGGTGTTTTGGCACAAGGCATAGAAAATCTGAGCTTAACGAACTGTGCAACGAACGTCCATACGCTGCAAATGTGGAGCGGATATTGTAATATATCGGAAATAATTTATATTGTGCCTTCTTAATTCTTGGAAATATTAAAACATCTATATATCATCATCATCATCATTCGTTCGGGTTTATTCGGCTTTAGAATGATTCAAAACTCTTCTTGTTATTATTTAGATTTTTTAAAAATATTTATTAGAATATTATTTTATTATTTTCAATATTCTAATCTACTTTTATAGATCATTGACATATATAAAATTCTTCTTGTTAATTTGAAAATATCGAACGTCACGGTTGCCAACGGATGTTTCTCGCTACTCTCACACCGCCTCGACTACAATTGTAAGGCGGAGGGCGAAGGTCTCGCAACTCAACCGAATGTAGTAATTTTATAAACGAGCTCTCGCGAGCGAAGTTGTGTGTCGCCCCTTCTGCGGTCCCCACCACATCAGGAACAAGTTTTTCATTTAAAATAACTTCACCGAGGGGAACGTCTGAGAGCGAAACGCTCCACTGTCACGCGAGCGACGTGGGTTCGAATCCAGTCTAAGATTATTTTTTTTAGTATGAATTGACTTTTAGGTAATGATGATATGCTAAAGAAGATTAATCTTGATATCTGACTTTGAAACTAAAATAAGTTATATTGACTAGAATATGGGCTTATATGTATGAAAGTTTAATTACTTGAATTGACTGAAAGTAGGTACAGTTTATTAACAAATTGTTATAAAAAATAATTATTTATTATTATTATTTATTAATATCTCAGAGATTATACTTGTACTATGTTTTCTTAAGAATTTTTCCGTAATTACATATAAGAGATTACTGAAAGAGTGTGATGGTGATATCTCATCTGTAGATACTATAATGCTTCCCATATTTTAATGCTGTTAGTGGGGTGTTGGAGATCCGCCAACGTCATTAGATTGCAGCCCGGCATTCATGCATCGAGCATTTTTACCGAGTCATTGGTGAAGGTGCTGTTCATGAGACAATTTACGTCTAACACAGATTTTAAGCTTTGACAGCTTTGACACCTTTGACAAATAATTTTACGGGTGTACCTTTAGTCTCACACCGCAGCTGGTAGTATTAACTGATATTTTTACATAATTAATAATTATATTGTTACGTTGGATAAAAATTAAAAAAAAATATTTCCAATTTTGATTCATATTTGCAATCGAACCCACAACCTTTAACTTGGTAAGCAAGCGCTCAACATAAGCGAGTCTAAGCGATACTTTTGTAAATAAAAACAGGTTTATTGAATGAATATTATATAGTTCCCATTATTCTATACGGCAGTGAATCTTGGCATCTCAGTTAAAAGCTAATGCAGCCGAATAATGGTTTTGAAACGAAGTGCCTGCGTAGAACATTGGCGGTATAATGATTTTACTTTGTGAGGAATAACGAGGTGTGGGAGCGGGCAATTCTTTACTACAGTCGGTTAAGGGACGAAAGTGAAACTGGATGTGATATATAATTAGGATTCCGCAGGAGAGCATAAACTATAGCTACCATTTCACCGAGTCCCTGAGGATAAAGGCAGAGCTGACATGAGGTAAGGACTACGGCGTTTATAAGTTTTATGGCGGTAGTTCATGACGACCATATGCTTCAGTTAAAAGAGCGGTCATAGTATGATGATAAGATAGTGAAAAGCGTGATTTATACGCATGTAGCATGCCTCACTTAGCTTTTTTATGTAAACACATACAGGAGAATGCCGACGGATGGTGATAGTAATTCTGATGTCTCATCTGTGGAATTCTATGACGCTTACCATGGTGTATATGACTAAACGCTGCATGTGAAGTGTTGATCCGCCATCGTCATAGACTACAGCCCGAGATTCACGCATCATCCTTTATTATTACAGGAATTTACTATGAATGGGTGGTCTTCACGGGACGACTTTCGTCAACCACCAATTTTAATAAATAGGCTATGACTGATATTTTACGGGTGATGGATCAAATTCACACCAACCGGGGATATTTTGGAACTCAGAAATCGTTTCAAAATCCTTTTTTTTAATCTCCGTTGGAGATCGAACCCCGACCTTTGCCTTGCAAAGCAAACGCTTTAACCATTGAGCTGTGACCGCCGGCAGCTTGCTTTAAAATGGCAAACGTCATATAATACACACGTTAGGTATTATCATAATTGTATGGAGGTTTACTTCTGCTAGTAGCAGCGCCAAGTTTTTCATTTAAAATAAGTTTATTATGTCCGCGGCCGCATTTCCATTTTCCGGCCGAGCTGGCAACACCGTACATCTTGCGCAAATGTCGCCGTTGCATTTTTACGACGTTAAGTAATCAAGATGTGAAGAAAAGTTTGTAAAAGCTAATTTCAGAACAAGAAATGAAGGCACTCTTCTACTTTCCTTTGCTAGTACATGTATCCGCTCTAAAGTTACAGTGCAGGTATTTCGTCGCTGCCGAAAAGAAACCTTTTTTATGTAAGCGCATGCAGGTAAGCACACCCGGTCAAGACCAGTGCACTCTATGACGCTCAGTCTGGAAGGCTGGACGCTGCATGCGGAAGACGTGTGTTGTGTTCGTGTTTGTGTGTGGAATAGGAAGATTGCTAGTGTATATTTATCTGTTTCTTGAAAAGATCCAGATTGTAGGAAGGAGGAAACACATGCTGGAAGAGCATTCCATAGCTTACCGGTGGCACTAAGGAAGGAGCTTTGGAAACTGCCAGTTCTTGGTCGACATATATTAACCGTGCCTTACATACAACAATTTACAAAATATAAATGTACAGTGGAACCCCAATTAATCTTTAACGGATAATATATTTTCCGTATTAACCGTTCACTTAGTACAGTTACGACAAACTTGTTTTATATTATTAAGTGTTTAAAACTTTTTCGCATAATACGTTATCATTAATTTAACATTTTTTCTAGGTTCTCCTGAAAAACGTACAATCGTGAATATTATTGTTATGTATTGACATCGGTGGATAGAGAATGACATAATACGTTAAACTTAGAGTAACCGTTCTTTTGTAATACGTTTTCCAGCATTTAATGTTCCTTTGAAAAGTCTCAAAAATTATTACGTATTTGAAGCTTTCTCGCATGACATTTTTTCAGGTATTTATCATTTCTTTTCGAAGGTCCCTTAAAAAACGTACAATCTAGGTTTTGCTGCATATCAATTGATCATAGCTTCCTAAGAGATCTTTTGCCTCTTATTTTTGTACGCTCGCGTGACATTCTCATCTAATAATGTTAGTTTTGATTTTATATATAGTACTCGTACACGGCGTTTGCATACGAAATTTTATTTTGTTTTGACAGTTCGCAACTGATAAGTGCAGTGGGAGTCTCATTTCAAGTGTTAAACAGATAGAACTCGTGAAAGAGATTATAATCGTATTTACTAGTTAAAAGGTAAAGAAGATGGACGATAGATTTTGTCACTCAAAAATCGATAAAAAATGGTAAATGCGTGGATTTTTTTTTCAATGGGTACAAAATTTGCATGTCCGATAGGACCGAAGCACTTTCCTCAAATTTCATCGAAAAGGATTCCCTTTTCTAACAAAATGAACTGACAGTGTCACAGTGCCGTGACCAGTCATTAGTTGGGTAGACTAGTGATCAGTGCTTATCGAAGCGAAGTAAATGTCTGGGAAGAACAGAAAGATAGTTCGACCTTTGGTGAAAGATGACCAACGTTTTTGCCATGCGGCCGTAAGAGCATCAGCACAAAGCTTTATGGGTTTGGGAGTAGCGCTCGGCTGGAGTACGATGTCTCCGATCTTAGACGATAGTTTATCAAATATAGTCGTTAAAAGCGTCGTGTCCAATTGTTATCTGGGTAGACCAATGATCAGGGTTTATTTATTTAGCATTGGGTCAAAAATTAATGTCTCGAAATAGCAGGAAGGTTGTTTTCTACCTTTGGTGGTATTTTAAGCAAATTAGTAAATGCTTACATATACTAGTAAATTTACAAATTTACGGTTTTTAAGCTTAAACTGTAACACGTAAAACAATACGTTCGTGGGTTTTCGATCAAAAATCCAGGAACAGCCGCACAAAGTAATTAATAATATAAAATATTCGGCAGGGTTCGGAAAGTTACGGTCCGCGGTACACTTCCGGTCCGTTTTATGGGATCCGTAAAACTATTTAAGCATTTATCTGTAAGAGATTGAATTGTAGGGTGGAGTACTGTGACAGTTATTTGATGTTTGTTTTTCTTAAATATTTTTTACGTAAACAAATACAAGAGAATGTCGACAGATGATGATAGTAATACAGAAATCTAACATCTGGATTCTATGACGCTTATCCATGTCACAGCGCTGCATTTGGAGTGTTAATCTGCCATTGCCAGAGACTACAGCTCGACATTCATGCATCATCCATTTATTATAGGAATTATAAAATAAGAAAGGGCGGTGCTTACTTTCGTATACCAGCAATTTGAATTAATGGGCTATTCCCACCAACTGCGGATATTTATAATTGATTAACAAACCTTTTTTTGGAATCAAACCTACGACCTTCGATTTGCTTGACCTATTGTCACAGTCTGGGATCACATAAGGTGCTGATCATCTAAATATTGACTACGGAAGTGGTGATACCGAAGGCCACCCTGCGGCTGAATATGTGGAGAAGCGCAACTGAGGGGAATACTTGGATTGCCCCGAAAGAGGACCTAGCCCCTGGACATGACCTGGGGTGGGAGGCCCCTTAACAGACTTCGGACCGGAGTATGTAAGACGAGGACACAAATGAAAGCCTGGCAGTTTTACAGTGGACCGACTGAATATGACTGCGGCGTGGAGCAGACCCTGTCACACCTTCTGGAGTGTGCGCTGTGTCCGAGTAGCTGCACCCAGGAAGACCTGATGATGGCCGGGAGTAACGCCATCAACGTCACCCACTTCTGGGCAGACAGGATCTGACCATGCTGTTTCTGACTCGATTATACATATATCTCAATATTCTGTAAATATTTATATATTTAATGAATCAAAGTACAAAAATATGTATAGAGAATTTGCTACATATTCAAAATCATTCCATTTAATATTGATTTTGACCGAGACATCAGTTCTGGAACAATGTTCCCAGGTGGATATTCGGGCTTACATTGATATAGATTTATCTTGAAACGATGCACGGCAACTGACAGAACTGAATAGAGGCAATATGTGGTGACCACATATTCCAAATATGGAACGGATAAGGAAAATAAAAAAAAACTGAAATATTTTTTCGACTCCTGCTTTACAGTGGCACTTTGACTAGTAAATGATCTCGTTTCCAGTGAAACTCTGAGCTTGAGTTTTGTATTGATTTTGCGGAAACTTTCCGTTTTAAAATCAATAAAGGCGGTCGAATTGATACCGAGTATTAATTTTGTATGGTGAGCCTTCCGCGAAAGCCCGGCGCAAAAACACCGACAAAACCACCACGTGGGTGTGATGATACAGGTTACAAAATAAGTGGGAAACGTAATGAAAATACTGGTTTATTGAACAAGTTTTTTTACGCTAACTATATAATAGTGTGTGCTTTTCCCCATTATCAATTATTTTCCATTTCAGTGGTACCTGTGGAGTTTTGAGTGCTTGATTCAGTTCAATTAAAATGGTACTTGTAAATGGGCTAACAGCGCACCTTGATTATTTGATCACATTTTTTTTCTTCTTTTATTATAGGTATACTTGTTTTTTTATATTTATTTTCATGTTTATTTGGAATATGTTTCAAAATTTTAATTAGCATATTTAAATAAAATTCTTGGAATTATTATTTTAAATCAATAAATATTTCTTAGAATATTAAATTCATTCATTCATTCATTCATCATCAGCGTAGGCCTCCCGCATGAGTCTCCATCCTCTTCGATCTTCCGCCTTCCGAATATTATATATCGTCGGTCCATCTTGTAGGGGTCGACCAATGCTTCGTTGCCAGTTCTTGGGCGCCATTCCAATACTTTTCTTCCCCATCGACCGTCGTCTCTTCGACAGATATGTCCTGCCCATTGCCACTTAAAAATTAAGTTCTTCCTTATCAACAAGGAAATTGCCAACAACGTCACCGAAGTTAATAGTATATCCCCCCGAGTATCATACCTGACGCTTAAGTTATCGCACCGATACTCCTTACGAGTGGTGCAAGTATATGCCCCAACGTCTAGCCATACCGATGAAGAAGTAGAAGCTCTATATGAAGACATCGAAAAAGCCCTAGAATACAATAAGACACATTACTGCATAGTTATGGGAGACTTTAATGCTAAGAATATTAAATTATATACTCTTAAATCCGCCAAAAAACTTCTAAATGTGAATTAAAATGTTTAAAAAAAGTAAACATGTTAAGGTTCGTTAGTAACATGAATAAATGAATGGCTGGTTGTGTAATATCCAAGTGGGATTAACAAAAAATTGTATATATTCAGATTAAAGTTTAAACGTGACCTAGAACGTACACTAAACACATAAAAAATACGAAAAAAAAACATACTAGTGAAAAATTTGATTGATTGAATCTTAATAAATATAAAAATGCAATTTATAACAAGTGTGATGCATAAAATAATGCGTATCTATTATACTCGTACAATACGTGTTAATTTCTCAAATCAGTGTGTGTAGCAATTTGTCAATGGACCAACACCGAGTAAGGAATTGAACTATGTTTGCAAAGCTTCGTTTTTCGAATCCCAACGCCTGCCGTTTAATTTTCCCCGATGTATTGATGAGAGAAAAAATATATCATATAATATGATTTTCGCTGCAATTTGCATGTAGCAGTTATTGACATTTTAAATTATTAAATTAATTATATTTTATTTGAAATATATGTAACTGCCGACGGGTATAGCTCAATGGTCAAAGCGTTTGCTTTGCAAGTCAAAGGTCGTGAGTTCAATCCCCGAAAAAAAGATAAGGATTTGTAATCGATTTCTGAGTTTTAAAATACCCTGATTGGCGTAAATTTGATCCCTCGCCCGTAAAATGCCAGTCATAGCCTATTAATTAAAATTGGTGGTTGACGAAAATCGTCCCGTGAACACCACCCATTCATAGTAAATTCATATTATAATAAGTATGACGCGTGAATCTCGGGCTGTAGTCTATGACGTAGGCGGATCAACACTCACTATGGTAAACGTCATAGAATTCCACAGATGAAAACTTCAGAATTACTATCACTGTCTGCCGGTATCCTCCTGTATGTGCTTACATAAAAAAATGTGTATTGTTAGTGAAGGTTTCTTATTGTTTGTCGCTCAAATAACTATTTTTTGCTGTTGATAAAAACAAATTTATTAATTTTCCTGAAAAGTAATGAAAAATGTTTCAGTCGATTACATTGAATGCGACGTAAGATATTGTTATTTTTACAAGGTTCTTTATATTATTTTCGTTGAAAACCGTTCGAAAAAAAAACATTATAAGAAACATTTGACTTATACCTGTTAGTCTACTTTCGTTTTACTTTTCTCTTTTGATCCAATATGCTTCCTGGATTTTTAATAACAATATTTCGAGAGAACATCGAAAAACAATGAACGTTTCACAGCTCGCTCCCTCGTAAACATGGCTCTAATCCGAACGGGAAATTGATATCCTCCGCTTGCAATTTGGACGGTTTACGATGGAATTTGATGAATTATTGTGGACGTGAGTTGGCGCTAACTGCTTCAGGGTTGCCTACCCATGAAAGTTATATGTGTTAACATATTGTTCACCATACTTCTTCTTCGTAGTATCAATCGTCCACAAAATTATTTTTTTGTATGGCTGGCCTACCAATCATGGAAAAATTTGCGTCTAAAGAGCTTAGTGTCTTAGAGATATGACGACTAAAATAGTATTGGAGACATATTTGTTGGGCAGCATTTTCATAGAGATCATTTTTATTTTATTTTAAGCAACATTACATGCAAACCAAAACTTGGATGGGTTATATTGCCTGTGGTCAACCGCGTGTCATTGATTGGTTTCAAAACGGTTCAGAACTCAGAAGCGTTGGAAGAATCTGTTCTCCTTAAAGCGAGCGTCTACAGTTTTTTTTGTATGGCCCGACGTACCAATCACGGAAAAATTGGCGTCCAAAGGCGCTTGTCGCAGTTAACCGGTTAAAAAAGACGATTTAGAAATCACCTAAGATATGATGAGAATGCTTATACTGCAGTCTCTTGTAAGTCATAGGGCTCCTGCCCCGGAGGTCAACGAAAACAAAATATGTTTTCTTTTGGTCCTTAAGGGGCAGATATGTCTTTGGACTTCTTCTTCGTAGTATCAATCCGGTCGATTGGTTTGCAGCAAAAAACTCTTGCATCCCGATCTTCACTCTTCTCGATCTTCTGCAACAATTTTTAGCTCAGCGTAATAGCTGCAACACATGTTATCGAACACTAGCTACAAATACTCCGGTCTAGGGCGCTCTTTGCAGTTTATACCCTCAACCATCTCTTCCACAATGTCGTGAAGAAGACCATCGTGGCGCATGATGTGACCGATCGCCTATATGAGATGGTTCTTACTAGGTGCCTATCTTCCTTGATTATGCTGAGAACCTCATTGTTCGTGACGTGGTCTCTGCAGGAAATTCCTAGAATTCTAATATATGACCACATCTAAAAGCCTGTAGTCTTTTTTTATCACTTTTAAGATAATCAGGGTTTTATTACACGACACTCAAGTTTATCGCATACAATAAATGTTTACAAATATTTGTTGTCTAACTGATGTACCTAATATCATGAGAAGGCCTTCAGCCACTATCTAATTCTAACAAGTAGCTTTTTCCGTGTGTCAGTAACGGGTCCCCATCTGCGTCTCCAAAAAGGACGAGACTGATAGGGTTTTCACCAAGCAACCCTATTAGAATATCAGTCGAAAAAAATTCTGATTAACTTTATTTTATTTTGATTTTTTGGATAAATTAATCTCAAATTGATATGATATTTTATTGGGTTAATTTCTGCTTCAAAAAGCATTAAAAAAAGACCGGTGCTTGTGTTAATATGGAGTGATTGATAAAATCATTGAAAACACTGTTCACTTTTGATACCTGCAAATTCATCTTCAGTCTGTTTTGCCCGTGGAATAACTGACGAGTTGAGGTAGATCAAGAACACTTGCGCGCATCCCGGCTTCCCGGGATGACGAAATTCCGCCTCAAACCCAGCCGTATCCCGGTTTTGCGCGCACTTTACGTGAGAGGCGGTTCATGCCGGATAATGCCGGGATAGATTGATCTTTGCTTTCTCTAATACGGATACTGCGAATTCCGAAATTATCCGAATCACACTTTATTTGATTGAAAATTATTCACGTGACATACGAGGAATATGTGACCCATCATGGCTTGCGTTTAATTTTGCTTAAAGTGATCAAACGAGAACCGCGATTAAAATGGACTATTGCCGTTAGACATTTTGTAATGAAATAAAACAACAGCTATCACCATAATTTTTATCGTCTAAGATCGGAGACATCGTACTCCAGCCATGGCAAAAACGTTGGTCATCTTCCACCAAAGGTAGAACTATTTTTCTGTTCTTCCCGGACATATAATTCAGACTAACTGCTAAATGAATATGCCTTGATCACTAGTCTACCCAACTAATGACTGGGCATAAGAGACTTAATGGTCCAAGCTATAAAGGCGGTTGGTCTTATTATCTGATCTCCTTAAAAATACGTTAAAGAAATCACCCAAAATACGCATTGTATATTATAGCTGCTACATTAATAGCCCATAAGCCTGCGGGATCCATCATCTGTGTTACGCTGCCGGTCTTTGTCTGATCAAACTTCAACAACCTACGTATAACTTTTAAATACGAAATTATAAAACCATTTCTAGAAAAAACTCTAAGGAACGAAAATAAAATCATTCTCCGTGACATTAGGCAATGTATTATTTTTGCTCTTTTTATGTTCGGAATGTTCGAGTCCCGTCTGATCACATCCTAACACGCACAACAATTCCCTTCACACAAATCCGATCACAACCAAATTCCAACAGAGCTTTGGACACAGAGACGTCTTAGGAGCAAAGAAAAGAAGTAGAAGATAAAACCTATGTCCAAAGCGCCAAATTTAAGATATGACAATTATGTTTTAAGTGTCTGTGGAAACACGTAATTTTCAACGCAAGCAAAGTTTATGCGGTGTGGTAAGTGTGCGAGTGCGTTCTCCGTAAGCCTTAGAACCATAAATATATGCGCACGTGTAAGGTTGTGTAGGGAAAGGCCGAGATTCCCGCAGCAAGACAAATAGCTCGGTTTTGCAACTGCTGAAAACTGAAAACTGAAAACTAGGGTCGCCCTACTTAGGGACGCGGTATTGAGCATTATGCGCGATGCCCAAGTACTAATTCTTGTTTATTACGCAATTTTTAACAACTTTTGCGTTTTATAAGATAAAGTTCTTCTATAATAACAGCTCGATACAACCCTTGCAGGCTGGTGCCGAAAACCTTCAAAATCCAATCTTTCGTCTTTTATTTTTGTTCTCTCGTCTGACACGCATACTTAAAAGTTGTTAGGCTAAGTCTATAATTAAGGCGTAAGAAGATATGGTGCTGTGCCGCCATTTCGGTTTATTTGACAGGTACGGCGTGGATAGTTCTGTAAATGGCCACATTATTAATTTCAGCGCTGCGCTGTCTCACAACTACCAGCGAAGTCAGTCTAGAGTCTGTCCGGGGCGTAGACGACATCACATTGTCGGTCCCAGCAGATAATTGGAGTTTGTCAATCTTTCACTGAAATAAATTTTAATGTGCTTGCTATTTGTGTTACTCATCTGCTTCTCATCCCTCGACCACGCGTTCTGATGACTATCCCAGAAACATAGAGTCGTTTTCTGAGTAACAGGAATGTAAGCGTAAGTATATGTATCGGAAATGACGAGCTTGGAGACGGACGCTAAGTGTTTCTTGGAGAAAAAGCTCACGATCGCATCCTTTAAAAATAGATATTGACTCCCCACGCTTAAATAAAGCGACTCCAGACCGCCGCCATCGTAATTGGGACGCGTGATGGTTGGATGAGGAGCAGCTCATCTTAGCAAAAAACTCGTCGAGAAGCACATTGACATTTATTATACGTGAAAGAGGACTGACGAAATTTGATCTACAATTCGGGACAGAAATCAGTTTTCAAAATTCCTTCCTAAATGCGTTCTGGAATGCTCTTCCAGCGTCTGTGTTTCCTCCTTCACAAAATCTGGATCTTTTAAGAAACATATAAAAACATGCACTTGTAATTTCCTCAACACACAAACACAACACGCGTTTCACGCATGTAGCGTCCAGCTGAACGTAATATAGTACATTGGTCTCGAGCATTTGTGTCTATTTTATGAATCAGAAGAAGAATGACCAGTCGTTTAATTTTTTTCACCGAAAAATACGTAAAAGCTTCGTTTCTGAAAGTCATTTCTAGACACGGCATTTTTTTATTAACTGGTTGATATCAGCTCGGGGGATGTCAAGGAGAACAATTACTGTCGTTTCTTCGACAGATATGTCCTACCCATTGCCACTTGAGTGTGCCTATTCGTTTTGTAGCCTTCACTACTTGAGTTTTTCGTCGTTTCGGATTATATCTTTTAGCGACACTCCGAGCATGGATCTCTCCATAGCACGCTGGGTGACGTTTATTTTATGGGTAAGAATTGCTGTCAGATTCCACGTCTCTGCGCCATAAGTTAATACAGGGAGGGTGTATTGGTTAATTGCCTTAGTTTTACAAATGTACTTTAGTTTTCCGAATGCTGCCCATCCCAGTTGTATACTCCTGTCGTACACTTTTATATCGACGTTATTGGAGAGTTGACTGTTATTTTATAATTAGGCCGGGTAATTGAATCCACGCTTTATTTGACGTTAATAGTCAATAATCAAGTGTATTGTATTTGATGTGAGAGCTGAAGTCGACTTGTAACTCTCCACACTTGTAAGAGCAAGTTTTTCTCTGCAAATTTTGATTTATTACATTACATCAATTTCAGACGCCTGCCAAAACTTTGGCTACGGCAATTAATTTAAACTTGAACAAACACACACACACATAAATATTTTCTACATATCTTTACCGTACTCTCACAAGGTTTTATTTTATTCATTTACAGAACTGTAGTTTCAAGTGATATCAGCTTGATGTAGTTCTTATAGGCTGATGTCGTAAAGCCCTCGCCTGACATGCACACCAATAATGTTAGTTTTAATTATAAACACGGTGTTTGTATACGCCATTTTAGTTCTTATGACGGTTGCACCATTTTATGTTGGTGCAACTGTCATCTTTAATTGGCTTTTTTGCCGCGATTGTCTTGGCGGCGCTGGAGTTCACAGTGTTCGGCAGTTGTCGGCTACGAGTCGACCGGTATGGCATTCGCCATACCGGTCAGGCGAAAAAGCAAGTATTTAATAAAATAAACGCGAGTTGTGAACCAAAAACAAGTTATATTGCTTGGAAATTTGCTCCTGCATTCTTCCCTCCACGCAGCCACGTGACGAACTCGCGAAATGTCGTATTCTTAAAGACGGGGGATATCAATTAATTAATAAAAAAAATGTAATATTCAGCTAGAACCTTCTTGGAATAACTCTTGCGACAAACACCTACATGAATAATGTACATAAAATACGTAATGGCGTACAATATAGTTACATGATGTAGTATTTTGTAGAACTAGTCGCACATTTAATATGCGAGTTGTATGATAGTTTGTAGAGCTACAACTAGAGGTATTAGAGTATCAGAGTACTGAGACAAAATAACTCAAACATTTTATATTTATATTTATTATATAATCTAATTTCTACAACCTAATATATCAAATTATTCTTCAATGATAGTCTAGGATATACTTCAATTTCAATTCTGGTTGCACCGCGGTTAATACACCACCCTCGTACAGAATACACCCATAAAAGAGGTTGATACTTTTAAATATCTCGGTTTTGTGATATCCTTAGACGCCAAAACTGAATCTGACGTGGAGCATAGAATATACACAGGATGACTGAAATGAAGGTCTCTCTCTGGGGTTTTGTGTGACAGCAAGATTCCAGTTAGGACCAAAGGTAAAATCTACAAAACTGCTGTAAGGCCAGCTATGTTCTACGGATCTGAGTGTTGGACCCTGCTAAAACGTGACTTGGATAGGATTCATGTGGAAGAGATGATTATGCTGATGTGGGCGGGCGGTGTGACAGAATTCGAAATGAGCATATTCGGGGTTCATTTCAGGTGGCTCCCATACCTGAAAAAATAAGGGAAAACGCCTAAGATAGTGTGGGCATGTGACACGGAGAGATGAGGACCACGTGGTGAAGAGAGCCCTCAACATACTTCCGCTGAGAAGAAGACCTGGAAGACCACAGGCAACCTGGACTGCCACTGTAAACAAGGATTTGAAAACTCTGGGTTTGACCGAGAATGCAACGCAGGACAGACAGACATGGAGAATGTGCACAAAGAGAGCCGACCCCAGATGATGGGAAATGGCTAGGCTAAAGAAGAGAAGAGTTTTTCTATGAAGGTCCTCATATGAAAAAGGAATCGTTTATACGGTGTTAAAAATACGGTATTAGATCTGAGCTTCGAGTGGACCACTGGGTGTGTAAGTCTGGCTTAACCTTTCCATTTACCCGACCTCGGCAAGTGCCTTTAACCTTTCCAATACAAACTAAGATATAATATCAACAGGAAATAGAGAATATCTGGGAGAAAATGAGCACAAGCACTAGGGTAATGTATGTAAGTGCATGCCATCTAATGGAATGATGAGTGTTGGCAGAAAAGGGCCCCACGTAAGGGTTTTATTAGAAACTAGGTCATTCGGGTAAAAGAAAATTAAAAGTTCTATGAATATGCATAAGATATAATTAATTTTCCTTAAATGACTTCTATAGCCGCCATGAACATAACACTGATCTTTGCGATTCATATAACATTTTTTTATGTAAACACGTACAGGAAAAAACTGACAGATGGTGATGTTAAAGTCTGATTTAGTGGATTCTATGACGTTTATAATGTTAGTGTGAGGGATCAAATTCACACCAGCCGGGGTATTTTAAAGCTCAGAAAATGTTTTTTTTTTTTTTAATCTCCGTCGGGGATTGAACCCACGATCTTTGGCTTGCAAAGTAAACGCTTTGACTATTGAGCTATACCCTCCGGCAAAAAGTGATAACATGTTACGGACCATCTTCAAAAATCATCATTCTTGGAATATTTAAAATTGGAACTTTTAATCGGAAAAAAAATATTATTTTCAATAACACAACCATCCTATCCAATCGAACAATTGTATTTTTATTTAAAACGAATACATATAATGTTTCCACACTGGTTCACATACCGTGGTATAGTAACGTCATGAAATAATATTGATAATTATTATCAATTGAAATACACAACCTCAAATGTGGGCCGAGAGGTGTGTTCAAAGTTCATGCGAAATATCTGCCAAAGCAAACATCAGCCGAGTCCCAAGAATTCAATAACATTCCCTCCCAATAATACTTCAATTAGCTCCTACCAAGAACTGAGCTATTTCGATTATTACCGTACAAGCTCAAGGGCTAGCCTAGTTTTGTATAGTGTACTCGTAATAAAGGTAAAGTGGTGCAATCCCACCCCGAGGCGCGGTACTCATCGCTATTTCAAAAATTTCCGATTTTATATCATCATCATCATCATCAGCCTGTGTCCGTCCACTGTTGAACGTAGGCCTCCCGCATGAGTCTCCATCCTCTTCGATCCTCCGCCTTCTGCATCCAGGTCACTCCCGCTATTCTTCTTATATCGTCAGTCCATCTTGTAGGGGGTCGGCCAATGCTTCGTTTGCCAGTTCTTGGGCGCCATTCCAATACTTTTCTTCCCCATCGACCGTCGTCTCTTCGACAGATATGACCTGCCCATTGCCACTTGAGTGTGCCTATTCGTTGGGTAGCATCCACTACTTGAGTTCTTCTGCGTATTTCCTCGTTTCGGATTCTATCTTTTAGCGACACTCCGAGCATGGATCTCTCCATAGCACGCTGGGTGACTTTTATTTTATGGGTAAGACTTGCTGTCAGATTCCACGTCTCTGCGCCATAAGTTAATACAGGGAGGACGCATTGGTTAAACGCCTTAGTTTTAAGGCATTGCGGAATTTTCGCTTTAAAAATGTACTTTAGTTTTCCAAATGCTGCCCATCCCAGTTGTATGCGCCTGTCGATTTCTTTTGAGAAGTTATTTCGCCCTAGTTGTATTACTTGTCCCAGATAGGTATAGTCGTTTACAACCTCTATTTCTGTTCCTCCAATGGAAATAGGATCAAAGGTCTGTGAAATATGACTATTAATCATGGCTTTTGTTTTATCCATGTTCATTTTCAGACCAATTTTGTTCGACGCTTCATTGAGGTCGTAGAGCATGTCTTGGAGCTTGTTAGGTGATTCGGCTATTAGCACTATGTCATCTGCAAATCGGAGGTGAGAAATGTACTCTCCGTTAATATTTATTCCACATTTTGTCCAGGATTTTATATATATTTTTATAAAAGCACATGCTGAAGAGTACAGCTAGTCAAAAAACGGCGGGCTATATGGCAATCGGTCAAAACAAATGAATGCTGCACGCATAAAAATAATTAGATTTTTTTCTCCGGATTATTATAGTATAATGGAACAATTTTTTTTGGGAGTATTTAATTCAATTTATGGGGAGTAATTATTAAGCAAACAGTCAGTAATAAATACATAAAAAGATAAGTAAATGATAATTTTGCGGTAGAAAAATATCAATCGGCAGAAAAAAATTAATAAATTGGCAGGAGATAATTACTGAATAGTAAATAATGCCAGGTAAGGTTATGTTAGGTTTTCATTTTATGGGTTACTTGTTCATACATTAATTTTACATTATTTTTTACCAATATTGAATATATAACTGCCATTTCAATTTTTTACCTGACGACATTCATACTGACACAGTGGATAGTGCCAATTTATTTAGTTTACTGCCGATTAATTTTATTTACTGCCAATTCATGTCACTTGCTGCCAAAACCTTGTATTAGTTGCTGAACAAAGAAATACAGGCCATGTCATAATATGTCAAGACTGTGCATCTGAAGCACTTCTTATATTAACGTTCGATGCTTGGAACGCCTATGAAAATGTCTAACGATAGATTTTGCTGTAAAAGTTATTGACGTGTATTATTTGTAGATGGCGCTCGTTCTTAACTGTGCATATATTCATTAAGATACAATTTAAAAATATATATAAAGTAACCAAATCATGAACAATTGTTTTTTATTTTTAAAACTAGCTAAACTAGGCATACATGCAATAATTCCTGGAAGTTTCATATTGATCAGATAAATGGTGTAGAAGTGCAGAAAGGGCAAACATTCACACTCAAATTCATGTTTATATAAGAGTATACGCATACATTAAAAGAAATGAGGGAATTTTCATTTTGTAAGAAGAATAAGTGTTCAAGTGCTTAAATAATTAAATTATGTGCGACACTCAAGTGACGTTTTTAGAAGAAATAATGAGGTTAGGAGCATTCTCAGAAGACCATCCAGCGTGTAATTGAAGTGCCTCGTCCATAATATACTATGACCCAGCGCTGTACATCACTCTGTACACTCTGTACACTCCGTACATCTGCATGTATATCAGTCTCCAACGGACTTAGTACAGTACGGGGAGCTGCTGTACTAAAGGCAAACCTCTGCGAAGAAACGGCATTGTTATGTTTATTTATACTCTTTGATCGATTGAACAAAATAAAAATCTTTATAAATTTAATGCCAAAGGGTATAGCTCAGTGATTCAAACGTTTGCCTGGTAAGCCGAAGGTCGTGGATTCAATCCCCGACGTAAAGTTAAAAAAAAAAAAGATCTCTAAAGTACTTCCGCTTAGTGTGAATGTTATCCTTCACCCGTAAAATGCTGGTCATTACCTATTAATCTAAATTGGTGGTCAACGAAAATCATCCAGTTAAGGTCACCCATTCATAGTAAATTCCTGAAATAATAAGGATAATGCGTGAATGTCGGGCTATCCAATAGGCCGTCGGCCCATTTTCATAAATTTTAATTTATGATTTTTCAGTAATAAATTCACATCCAAAAATATTGTTTGGTATTTAGTTGATCAGCATTCGCCAACGACCATACCATGTTGAAAGCACCGGTTCTCGTCCGATCACCGAAGTTAAGCAACATTGGGCACGGATAGTACTTGGATGGGTGACCGCTTGGGAACACCGCGTGCCGTTGGCCCAATTTTTTAATTAAAATAATATTTTTTCAGTAAATAATTAATATAAAATTGATATGTTTTGTATTTAGTTGGTCAGTACTCGCCAACGACCATACCATGTTGAAAGCACCGGTTCTCGTCCGATCACCGAAGTTAAGCAACATTGGGCGCGGATAGTACTTGGATGGGTGACCGCTTGGGAACACCGCGTGCCGTTGGCCCATGTTTTTACAAATACTTTTTTAATTTTTCAGTAATAAATTCAAATCCCAAATATTGTGCTTGGTATTTAATTGTTTCCATATAACCTTAATTAAATTATTGCCATTCACTTTGAGATCCATATTAAATACTCGTTAATAAATACTCCTAAGCTTATTTCTTTACATACATAAAGTATAAACATACTTATGGATGAAGTAAATAAAGTAAAAAAAATGGCCGGCTTGTATAGCTCAGTGGTTAAAGCGTTTGCTTGGCAAGCCGAAGGGCGTGGGTTCGATCCTCGACGGATATTAAAAAAGTATATATTTGTAATCGATTTCTAAGCTCTTCTTTCTGAGAAGTCCCCTCGGTTGGTGTGAATTCGATCCTTCACCCGTTAAATGCCAGTCACAGCCAATAATAAAAATTGGTTGTAGACGAAAGTCGTCCCGTGAACCGAAGACCACCCATTCATAGTAAATTCTTGTAATAATAAGGATGATACGTGAATGTTTGGCTGTAGTCTATGACGTTTGGCGGATCAACACTCCACATGCAGCGCTTAGCCATACGCAGCATGGTTAGCGTTATAGAATTCCGAAGATTCTCTTACATCTACTTCCTGTATGTGTTTACATATAAAAATCTAAATAAAACAAGAAAGGGGAGACGTGTGAAGCTAAGAAGTATTCAGTAACGGTATCCTATTAAGCAAAAAAACAGTTTCAGGATGATCCATGTTAAAACAAGGTTTAGTTTATATTCAAAATTTGAAATGGATCTCAGCTCAGATCAGCCAGAGTAAAAAGAAACCTGTAGCTGACGGGAGTTAGTCCTAGCACGGTCTTTGGCAATCCTGTTTTCAGCTACGCGGCATCAATGGCCTGAAACTCGCTACCGGAAAGCATGAGAGAGCTTAAAGCGGAGGCATCCTTCAGACGCAGACTCAAGACCCACCTTTTTACTCAGAGAGGCAAAGAATCGCTTTTGGAATGACCATTCGGTCATAAAAAAGCGCTAAATAAATACTGATATAATAATAAATGCTTTAAGTTTTAAAAAATAAGTATATTTTCGATGTTATGAAGTTCTTTAGTAGATATCCACCCCCCAGATGTCGTTGAGATGTAGGTCCTTGCAATATTGCACGTTGCACATGCAATATTGCAGAGTTGGGAGCCCGGCGATGCTCCGAATGCACTCACTGGGAGTCTACAGACGATTTAATTTAGAGTTTGAATTCTCAGTCATTTCTCTGGGTCGGTGTTCATTTGTATTAGAAGCTTTGACTCGGCAACGAACATTAATACGTGCATTCGAACCTCTACTTACGAGCACAATTCATCTCATTCTACGACGTACCTTGCAATTCCAATTTCATATTTAACTTGTCTTCAGCCAGCAAGATAACGCATGGCGAATGGATGAGGAGCAGGTCACAAAATAAAATCAATTTAAGAAGCATATTGTTTATTTTTATTTTTATTTTTATGTAAACACATACAGGAGAATAACGACAGATGGTGATAGTAATTCTAAAGTCTCATCTGTGTTCTGTCAGCTGTTACTGTCCATGCCTCGTACCCAGACATCTGTCCACCTGAAAGTCCATTTAGGAATGTGTATGTTTGCCGGCGGGTATGGCTCAATGGTCAAAGCGTTTACTTTGCAAGCCAAAGGTCGTGGGTTTGATCCCCAACGGAGATTTAAAAAAAGTATTTTTAATCGATTTCTGAACTCTAAAATACCGGGGGGGGGTTGGTGTGAATTTAATCCCTCACCCGTTAAATGCCAGTCGTAGCCAATTAATTAAAATTGGCGGTAAACGAAAGTCGTCCCGTGAAGACCACCCATTCATAGTAAATTCCTGTAATGATAAGAATGATTCGTGAATCTCGGGCTGTAGTCTATGACGTTGGCGTATCAACACTCCACATGCAGCGCTTAGCCATATGCACCATGGTAAGCTTCATAGAATTCCACAGTTGAGACTTCAGAATTACTATCACTATTTGTCGGTATTCTTCTGTATGTGTTTACATAAAAAAAATGTATGGTTCCCGATGACCCCCAAGACAGAGCCCGGGGATTTAAAGACGCGATAGCTTTAGTATCCGAGGCATTTTAAAGAAGATCTATTGATTAGCTTGACGCTTCAAATGCCTGGACCATTTGGTCTAGAGCGGCTCAACTCGATCAACGACACGTGGTTAGTAACAGACCCATCCGCGTCCAATTTTGCTGGACTTATCATTATCGCGATAACGATGTGCTATTGTCGCTCTATGCGATCCATATTTCCAAAGTATGTATCTCCTTTTAAAAATATACACTAAACAGGCTTTATTTACTTAAGAATAAAAAATAACCGCTCTAATGAACCATTTTCGCGTGCGAAAAAAAATCTGCGAAATATTCTCAAAGTGACACATCATCGCGGGGGACTAGGGATTGTAAAAAATCCAATATAATTTATAATAAACACAATTTAAATTGTCTACTTTATTACGGGGGGTTAGGACCTGGATACGGGCCTGGGCAAGGGAGTTTTTTTTAAATAACGAATGAAAAATTCGAAAAATTATAATAAGAAAAAGTGGCGCCAGTAAGTCCCTTCATTTGTCACTCTACAGATGGCGCTGGTGGAGTGTTGCCAACAAGTCGAAATAATGATAAAAAATATTTCATACTCTTATTCGGATTATATTTTTTTTTTAGAATATTTTTCAACACTTCATAATCCTTCATAGATAATTGACCTATTTATTAATTTCACGAGTCATTAAGTGGAAGAATTATTCATGGTGGATTGCACTGTGCATAGAACAGAACTGAGGTGCTCAGTTCAGGGTTCGAATCACAGCGTCAAACGTTTCTTTTTCTCCAAAAATTTACAAGGGAAATGTATGTACAATCTTTCGTCCATTATTTTCGTTCACTCATCGGACACGCATGTGTTGTCATTTTGTAATGCCATTAGGAGGACTAGTTATATAGCTCGCCACTTGCGGCGCTGGGTGTCACCGACCACGCCACCCAGTGTCCAGGTAGCTGTGTGCCGACGGCGGCGAGGTCGTATTGTGGTTGGCCCCGCCTGAATGCTGTGACAAGGTCCGGGGCAGAAGTTTGTAAAGTTATCGAAATACATATATATCATATAATGTGCTTCAGAAAAACTCTTTGTATTGTTAATCTGCTCCTCATCCTGCCACCACGCAATTAAATAACTAACTAACTAACTTAGAGATTAGGATGCTAGTATATATTTATCATATATTTCATATTTTTGAGAATATCATGAAATGTCAAGCCACAGGAGGCAGTCGATCCACTCGTTTTCATACTTGAAACATTACAGCATGATGTATATTGATTTTTCATTATTTTTATCTTTAAATATGGCGGAATAGGTTTGGCACCTTCCTCCGATATAATATATGGAATAAAGTGATATCGGCTCGATATAGCCATTGCAGGTTGGTGCCGAAAACCTCGATATACAATCTTTCGTCTCTTATTTTTGTTCGCTCGTCGGACATGCATGTGTCGCCATATTGGTATTTTCAAAAGTCCGGTGATAGGTGTGACGTTAGCTATATCCATAGCTGCCAGTGGTTGGTGCACTATTAATTCTGTAGATCGCCTCTTGCGGCGCTGGGATATCCACCACTACAAGCGCTTAGTGGCCAGTAGTTGTTCCCCGACCGCGACGAGGAACTGAGCTGTGGTCGGCCTGTGGTCTACCCGGTGCCTGAAGCATGTAACTCGGTGCGGGTCGAAGTTTGTCAAGTTTATCGTAATTAAGTATATGTCAATGTGCTTAACTTAATGAAGTATAAGTCTATGTGTTGTTTATCTGCCCCTCATTACTCCACCACACGTTAAAATAACGATCCTAGCGACGAGAAGTCCTTTTATTTCCTCGAGAGAGGAGGATGTTAAAAGATATTAATATTTTCATAAGACGGTAGGTCTTCCATATTTAGGTGTTGGTTAATCCGCATTTCGAAGGAGATCGGTAGGTTAGCTCGACGATTCTGACACCGTTATCACTTAGTCTTGAAGGTTGACTGAACCCAACCAACGATACTCGGTAAACAACAAGTAGCAATCTATTAAGTTTTTGGAACAAAATATCTTTGAAAACAATACCATCGACATAAGAGGAAAAGTATGAAAGAATAGGATCAACGTGTGCTGGTAGCCCATTTAGAAACGCCATTGCAGTAGAACAAAATGAGTGCTCGAAGCTTCACTAGTATCAACTGGGCTTCAAAACAATGTACGCCTATCATAACGACAAAAATTTGAGCATTCAAGAATATTCTTTGATTTGATAAAATATTTTGCGTAATTTTGGCAGCACTGCGGTGGTGTGCGCTTGGCGGGAAAAACATAACCTAACTAAAGCACTCCCGCGCTCTCGCTCCCGCCATTTTTCTCTTTCGCGCCGAAACGGGAAGAGGGACTCTTTCCTCCCGCACCCGGGTAATGTATTCCCGGCTCATATCCGGTTCCCCTCGCGACACTAGCGCCGCCGCCGGAACAGGCGACGGCTCCGCGAATTAAAATAATATGTTCAGCTGTCAAAAAATATATTTACCAAATAAAACAACTAGAGCGCCCCCCTCGTGTGTTGCGAGTAACAACACTGTAGTACATAGTTCTGTATATTACATTGTAAAACAAACTACTCTTACATTTCATATCTTCGTGTGTACATTTAATTAATTTAATTTAGTTTATTCGTCAGATTATGATACACATACAAAGTCTCAGCAAACACCATGTTTTATGACGTATCTCAATAAACAGCAGACGCTCACATACAAGTCATAATATAAGAGTTTGGTGTGAATTTGTATGCGTTGTTGAATATTGATAAAAATCTTTTGCGGTTAATAAAATATTAATATATTGTAATATATTCTAAAACCTACCGAAAATAAATGGCAACTTTTTTTTTGGTCGTATTTAATTCAATTATTGGGCGGTAATTATTTAGCAATTGGTCAGTTATAAAAACATAAAAAGGTAAGTAAAAAATAACCATTTGGCAGTAGAAAATATCTATCGACGGTTGAAAATAATATGAATGGTAATTAACAGTGAATTAGACAAGGTTAGTTTAGGTTTCCATTTTATGTGTTAAATATTCATTAATTTAACATTATTTTTTAAATTTTTGAATTTATTACTGCCATTCCAAGTTTATAACTGACTACATTCACACTGACACATTGGACACTGCCAATTTATTTAGTCTACTGCCGATTTATTTAATTTACTGCCAATTGATTTAAATTACTGCCAAAACCTTGAATTACAATAAATACTAAACAATGAAATAAATACGAAAATAATTTAATGCACAGTCAACTCTTCGACAACGTTGTATTAAAATCAGATGGTTAGCCCGCTGCTCCCATGGCCTGGATTATTTAGTCCTATAAGGTGGCCGAAGAAACCGTTTTAAGAAAAAGTCCGCAAGCTACCGTGTGTTGTAGGAGGGTTGATTGTTGTTTTCAACGTAAAGAAGAACATGTTTTTATGTCAAGAAAAAACGAGTATCCAAAACAATAAGATAATATGCCTACTGTACTTAAAAAAAATAACATGATCTATGACTATTAATTTACTTTTATTGAACTTATTCAAGACAATGAATAGCATGATACCAACTGACATAAAATCGGTTACTATTTTATAAATGGATTAATATATATAAATATATATATATAAGTAGTTTGCGACTATGCTTTGTATTTAGTCGGTCAGCATTCGCCAACGACCATACCATGTTGAAAGCACCGGTTCTCGTCCGATCACCGAAGTTAAGCAACATTGGGCGCGGATAGTACTTGGATGGGTGACCGCTTGGGAACACCGCGTGCCGTTGGCCCAATTTTTAAATATTTATCACTTTTTTCACAACTGTTTTAAGACGATATTTATCGCATTTTTTTACCGACGGTCCCCTCGGCAACCTGTCGAATAAAAAAATATCAAGACGATAAAATCGCTGAAGAAGAAGAAACGGGACCGGTAGAAAAATATTCGGTCGAGTGGTTTTGTGACGTGTCGCCGATCTCGCCCCAGATTATCGAATACTCGTTTGTAATTTTTCAATTTTTCAGTTTTTTTTTCAGGTTTTAATATCACCTTTCAGGGGCCGCCATCATCAATATCGCCCCCGGCGCGCTGAAGTTTAATGAAAAACTGAATTGACGTGTTTCGGTCCTCGAAGATTAAAGTGGATATTTGATTTTATAAGTTACCCCCTCCTCCTTCTTTCCTTATAACAACGTCAAATAAGACGTGCCATTATGACCTCGATATAATCATTTTAAACTCGAGAAAAAATGTTTGATAAATCGTTGCGTAGATTCACGCATTAAATGCGACTGAAAATACAATAAAGAAAAAAAAAACTTTTGGGACGGTTTTGTCGCATTTCGTTCCCAGATAATTCGTTCAACGACTCATTGGTAACGACGATTTGGTGCATGGGGCAAGTAGTGCATCATATATCTCCCTAACCTAAACTAATCTAACTAAAGTTATTTCGTTAACGTGACCTATGGTTCTCTGGACTCTACGATCAATGAAAAATCCTTAGGTTAGGTTATACAAATACCGACAGATGATGATAGAAATTCTGAATTCTCATCTGTGGAATTCTGTCGCTTACCATAGTGCATATGATTAAGCGCTGCATGTGGAGTATTAATCCGCCAACGTCATAGACTACAGACCGAGATTCACGCATCATTCTTTATTATTATAGGAATTTACCATGAATGGGTGGTGACGACTTTCGTCTACCACCAATTTTAATTAATAGGCTATGAATGGCATGTTATGGGTTAGGGATCAAATTCACAACAAATTCTATTTTAGAGCTCAGAAATTGATTGAAATCCATTTATTTTAAATCTCCGTCGGGGATCGAGAACGCATGACCTTTGTTTGCAAAACAAACGCTTTGACCATTGAGCTATACCCGCCGGCATCGTGTGTATGGGATAGTGGGGTTATTTTTAATTTAGACGTCTTTATTCACAAGCGGTGTTTTAAAGTGAAGAGATTTAGGTCGGTCTGGGAAGTTCTTTACCGCTCTGATTCCGCGTTAACCAATCCGGCGCTTTTAAACCGGAAGCTAACCGTTATTTATGGAGTTTAAAATCCAATAGATAGTTAACTTTCCCGGAGCTCCGACCGCCGGCTTGCGGCACAATAAGAAAAAACAACGGAAAATATTCTTCATTCCGTTTATTTTTCTGTGCGGCGCCCAACGAGTTCATGTCATTTCCACGCCGGAAAAAAAACAGAAAAAACACAACTTTAGCAGTATGCAGTTCACACAGAAAAAAACCCTTTGATTTTCGCTTTGCATAAATCATTTCAAAAGAAATAAAAATCGTACTACAATAAACACTATAAAAGCAAAATACATCACATTTTTTGTACACTAACTAGGACTTTTTATTGCATCAAATTGCATACCCAGTCGCATATATGGTATCCTTCAGCGGGTGTGGGTTAGTAGTAAAGCGTTAACTTACCAAACTTAATTGACTCAGTTCAGAGAAGAGCAATTCGTTTTATAAGCAATGACACTCTTACGTCTAACCTGCAATCAATGGAACAGACGTAAAATTGGTTCACTTAGTCTTTTCTACCAGTATTACCACGGTCGCTGCTCTTCGGAACTATGAACTAATTCCTCCTGCACCCATCCACAACCGACAAACTCGTCTTATGATTGCCGAACATCCTTACACGGTTAATGTGTGTTGACCAAGAACTGGCAGTTTCCAAAGTTCCTTCCTTAATGCCAACGGTAAGATTTGGAATGCTCTTCCAGCGTCTGTGTTTCCTTCTTCCTACAATCAGAGTGTCATAGAGTACACCGGTCTTGACTGGCTGTGCTCTCCTGAATGCAATTACTTAAAAAAAATACTAAAGGTCTTATGTGCAATCCCCGACAGAGATTTAAAAGAAATAAGAATTATTAATGTTTGTATACACAATAAATTTGAAAAAATATACTTGATATATTTTTGCTGGCGTGTATGGCGTGAAGTGTTTTTCTCATCGAACCGAAGTTCGTGGGTGCAATTCCCGAAGGAGACTTAAAAAATATATTTGTAAGCTCTATAAATACTTGCGGCTTGTGTGAATGAATTTAATCCCTCACTCGTAAAATGCCAGTCATAAACTATTAAATCAAACTGAAGGTAGAGAAAGTCTTCCCGCGAAGCCTATTCATAGTGATTCCAAGTAAAAATGCATGAATGCTTGAATCAAAATGTTAGCCATATTTAAAAATAGCCAAGTTCATAGAATCCACAGGTGAGATTTCTTCATTATCGTTTGTTGCTATTCTCCTGTATGTGGTTACGTACAAAATTAGAACATTTGACAACAGCTCGACAAAGCCCTTGCAGGCTGGTTTCGAAAAGCGTCGATATATGCTTTTTCGTCTCTTGCTATTATTATTGCTTATTATTATTCTCTATTATTATTGATTATTATTATTCTCTTCTCTTATTATTGCTTGCTCTTCGGACATGCATATAAAAAAAATTAAATCAGCATGATATAGCCCTTGCTGACTGGTACTCTATGTACAATCTTTCGTCTCTTATTTTCGTTCGTTCATCGGACACGCATGAGTTGTCATTTGTAATGCCGTTTGGAGGACTAGTTATATAGATCGCCACTAGCGGCGCTAGGCATCACCGACCACGGCACTCGGTGCCTAGTTAGTTGTGGGCCGACGGCGTCGGTTGGCCCGGCCTGAATGCTGTGACTAGGTCCGGGCCAGAAGTTTGTAAAGTTATCAAAATATATATGTCAATGTGTTCCAGAAAAAGTCTTTGTGTTGTCAATCTGCTCCTCATCCTGCTATTACGCAATTCAATAACAAATTTAGAGAGGAGGATTTTAAAATGTTAGCAATATAAGACAGGGCGCTGCTTAGCCATTTGTTTGTGTGGAGTCTCAGTCGGAGTCTGTCCGGAACTTGAAGAGGATCGCAAAATGTTTCGTCTCGGGCAGATGACGTAAGTTTTTCAATCTTTTGTTTTAAGCATATTACAATATGCTTCTCGAAGAGTTTTTATTTCATCTCTTGTTTTTCATCCCTTCACCACGCGTTCCCATGACGATCTCTGTGACATGGAGTCGCTTTTAAAAAACGGGGGATGTCACATTAAATAATTTTGTGTTTATTCAAGAAACTATATTTTGACTATTATTTTTAGTTCAGGAGCTTAAAGTTATTCGTACTAAAATCGTCCTCTCTAAGTTTGTTATTGAATTGCGTGGTGGCAGGATGAGGAGTAGATTAACAACACAAAGACTTTATTGAAGCACATTCAAATATATATTTCGATAACTTTGAAATATTCTGGCCCGGACCACAACATTCAGGCCGAGCCAACCACAATGCAACCCCGCCGCCGTCGGCACAAAACTGACTGACCACCGCACCGTGGTCTGTCACACCAACGCGGAAAATGGCAATCTCTATAACTAACTTCACTCCCGTGACCGGACTTGTCAAAAATGCCGATAAGGCGACACAAACCTGTATATGTACGACAAGTGAACAGAAATAAAAGAAGAAATATTTATATCGACGTTTTCGGTACCAGTCAGTGAGGGCAATATCATGCTGATGTCTTTATTGTACAAAATATAAATACACAAAATAAATATAATTGTACAAAAGTTATGAATTTAAAGCTTAGTAGAAAGGATTAACAGAGCACTACATTGCCTAATAACTACGTTTAAAATGCTATGATACTTGTGTATCATTCCAAACAGTCCCTCAATTACTCCACTTGGAGGGTGAATGGTGGGGGGGGGATATTTTTTTCTGTTTTCTTTAAATTTGAATAATTCCAAATTCGCTCGGGCGGATAAAAATAAAGAAAAAGACGCGAAAAACGAAAAATAAAGAAAAAGACTCGGAAAACGCCTCCCAGTGAAAATAATAATAATTATTGGACGTACCCCAACCATTTCTATTCTTTGTATCCATTTACCGGAAGTGGCAGGGGGACCGGAACACTGTTATGAAATGGGCACGAAATGGTTATATTCAAACATAAAAATACATATTTTAATTAGCAAGGTATATTTTTTGTACAGTTACGAATTGACTGTTTAGTTTACTTTTTGTATGCTTCAAGATGGCAAAAACATTTTGAAAAACATGGCATCTAACAGAACTATTTATTTAATTTTTTAATGACAATTATTTCTTAGTTAAAAAGCAGCTTTGGTACATGAAGTCAAGCATTTATAATATATTATATAAGAAAAATAATACAATAATTAAAAAAACATATTAATTATTTACTGAAAAATTGTTAATGGAATTAAAAAATTGGGCCAACGGCACGCGGTGTTCCCAAGCGGTCACCCATCCAAGTACTATCCGCGCCCAAATATTGCTTATTTTCGGTGATCGGACGAGAACCGGTGCCTTTAAAATGGTATGGTCGTTGGCGAACACTGACCCACTAAATGCAAGACTTAATATATGGGATATGAATTTATTACTGAAAGAAAGCTTTCATTGAAGGTGAAACTGCAGTGTTTCAGCGATTGAATAAATAAAAATTGTGCTCATCGTCATCCACACTAAAACATAGAAATAAGTATTTTTTATCTGGACACTACTAAGCGCCGCATGTGGAGCGTTGATCCGCCAACGTCATAGACTACAACCCGACATTAAGCATCTTCCCTATTATTACAAGTATTTACTATGAATAGGTGGTTTTCATGGGACGAATTTTGCCTACCACCAATTTTAATAAGACTGGCATTTTACGGGATCAGGTAAGGATACGAGAGACCTGAGGGATCAAATTCACACCAACCAGGGGCTTTTAAAATCTCAGAAATCTATCATTTTTTCTTTATTCACCGTCGGGGAACAAACCCACGACCTTTGGTTTGCCAAGCAAATTCTTTAACAACTGATCTATACCAGCTGATAAAATCTTTTTAATATATAAATTGTCGTTGAAAAACTGAAAATTACCTGAAAATGAAAACACGATAAAATTTCGTTCCATTCCAATCTCTGGTTTGAATTTCTCGCTGTGAAACAAAACGTTATACAGATTCGAAATCCGGCGCCGGTACAATGACATAAGTGTATTTAAAAAATATTTCTTTAAAATTATTATTCAGCTACCGTAAGTAACAGAAATGCTTCCATTAAAAAAATTAAAAACCTTATTAAATGAAATGCGGTGTAACTTTGGCAAATTATAAAAGGCCTGTATTTATTTGTTCTGTAATTAATGCATGGTTTTAGCAGTAAATTAAAACAATTGGCAGTAAATTGAAATAATCAACATTATAATAAATAAATTGGCATTATCCACTGTATCGGTATGAATGTGGCCAGTTATAAAATAAAAATGGATGAATTTTCCGCACATTTAATACTTACAGTAATAAATGTGAAAGGAATAAATAATTAGCACATTAAATGGAAATCTAACTTAACCTATTATTAATTACCATCCATTAATTATTTACTGCCAAATTATAGTGTTTTTACTGCCGATTTTTATTTTTGTACTGCCAATTTATTATTTTTACTGTCTAAAAAATAAAAAAAATGTATTAATTACTGAAAATTTCATAAATAATTACGGCCCATTAATTGAATTAATAACTGACAAATTAATTACTTGCCATTGTATCACATTCTTATGTGGAATATATGCAGAAACTAAAATAAGTGTTCGTATTCTCTTGATTATCATAAACGAACGGCTGGAGTATATTGTCATGATAATATGCTATCACAAAGCTCTGTCAGCTGACATAGTTTTTGACTTATTTGATGTTCGATATTCTTCTTAGAGCTCCGCCAAGTAAAATCTGTATACTCGTATTATTTTTGAAAACTTTCTTGAACGGTAAGAGTCCGGAGGCTCAAAGAAAATGCAACGCAGTGGTATAGTGTAGTTTAGTGGTTAAAGAGTTTGCTTGGTAAGCCGAAGGTGGTGGGTTTCACCCACGAAGGAGATTAACAAAAATAATTTCTGAGCTCAAAAATACCCCAGTTAGTGTGAATTTGATGCCTCACCCGTAAAATGCACGTTATAGCCTATTAATCATCCGAGTAATTTGTTGGTAGGCGTAGGTCGTCCCGAGAAGATCAACCATTCATATTAAATTCCTGTAAGAATAAGGATAATGTGTGAATGTCGGGCTATACTCTATGACGTTGGTGGATTAGCATTCCACATGCAGCGCTTATCCATATGTAGAATGGTAAGTATCATAAAATCCACAGATGAAACTTCAGAATCACTATCACCATCTGTCGGTATTTTTCTGTATGTGGTCACACAAAAATAACAGGAAACAAAAAAACTCCGGGAATTACCTTTTAAGGCCAAGTCTGAAGTGTTAATTTTAGCTTCTAAAACAGGAAAAATCAGGCAATGGAAACGAAAAAAAAACGTACATAAATTTCTACTTATCTACTAAATAATACATTGTGATATTTACCTCCATTTTTGTCATTTTTCAGTATTGCACTGTGATTATTTGGTCTCTTTGTTATCTACTCTTTCAAGGCTGTCACTGTACTGTATTATATTACCTTATTTTATCTTAGATATGCATATTCTTTTCATGACTTTAAATTGTTTGCCATGTCGTACCTACTCGTATATAAAACGTTTTAATGTTTTTACTGAACTCCATAAGTCCTACATTCCTAACTATACGAAATGTTCAGCTAAATTAAGTATAAGCGTTCGCCAACGACCATACCATGTTGAAAGCACCGGTTCTCGTCCGATCACCGAAGTTAAGCAACATTGGGCGCGGATAGTACTTGGATGGGTGACCGCTTGGGAACACCGCGTGCCGTTGGCCCGAATTTTTAATATTTCATTACTAATTTTAAGTATTAATTTTTTATCTCAAGTAATATGTTTTTTCTTCAACTTCATTATGTTTCCCACCCTGCGAGGAATATTCTACTATTCAAACTTAATGGTGATTTTTTTAAAATCAGTTTCATCGAAAAAGAATAAGACTTAATTCATATTGAAATTAATAAATATTTCATGAAATATTTGAATTCCAGCGAATATTTCAGCCACTAGATATTCTTTTGCCTTTTTTTCAGTCTTGGCATTTGTAATTACTGAAGAATTTGCCGTCGTATTTACACAAATGTTTTGATACAAATATTGCTTTTTAAAGATGTTTGTGGCATTATTTTAATATGAAGAATGATTTAAATATTTTTATAAAAAAAATCTATTTGTGCCTGGCTGCTTTTCGGTTACAAAAAATAATAATTCAAATTATCAGCTTCATAAATAATTTAAATAAAGTATCCTACTGTTATCTATAAAATATAAATATGGTTTGGGCCACATTCTAATAATTTCGTTTGAATTTGGAAATTTACCTGCCAGGATTACTACACAGGTATTAGAAATAAAAACCCTGAAAATAAGTTTAATATGTTCATTTATTATTTAATTAAATCATTTAATTGTTTAATTGCATCTTTTACAATATTAAGAGTTGAAGAAAACAAAATAAATCAGCATTTTTATTATACAATAACATGGCAAATTCGTCGCTATTTTATCGTATTATAGATGTGTGATCTTATTATTCTTCTTCGTGTCAACTACGTCAAATTATTTTTGCCCAGTATCTGGCAACATTGATAGCCCGTGTGTTGCCCAGCATTAGGTCTTGAGATGTGCAGCTTGTTGGGCACATGTAGCACGATCTTTGGTGTGAGGCGGTCTGCAGGTATCCACAGTCACACAACAGTGACTCTCTCTGTCGAAGCATTCCCCACTACTCGAGGATCTCCTTTGTTCTATCATCTCCGGTTTTTAATCTGTTCAGGGATTTCCAGGTCCACCAGTTAAGGTTCTTGCCAGTTGGGATGCCTTTCTTTGGAGTAATGAAATGCTCTGATGCGACTTGTTGCCAGTGCTGGAGTCCTTCATTTTCAGGGCCGCATGTGAGAATTTGTGTGGATCTCAGAAAGCTGCTCCGCTACTTCAGTCTAGGTGTTGGGGGTATCTGATTATACAAGCAGTGGGACAGTTGGTTGATTGCTTTACGCATTTCTTCGGCGCATATGACTTTGCGTTTTACGTTTGTTGGTGCGATACCAGCCAAGGGGTATAGTTTTGAAATGAGTGATGGTTTGAGGCAGCCTGTGATGACTCTGCATGCATCATTCAGGGCAATATCCACTTAATTACAATTGGCCAATCGACCCCGTACTATGCCGTATATTCATGATGTGACTTTAATCTGCTCACCGCGTATGACCGCTATGTGTGTTCAAACGAACATGTCACCAGCGCGTATGACACACATAGCGATCATGGAAGTTTCAAGCCCTATATAAGAGCTATATAGTGAGTTATAATTGTAAAACTTGGTGGAAAATATTACTGAATGTATATTTTACCAAATGCAATAGATGGTATTTATCAAAAAAATTCAATATAGGCTAAAATAATGTATTTCTGGAACATGCATCAAGCGGCGTGAACATCGCACAGTTGCCAGCACTCGTATGTTGTTCACGCTAGTCTCGTACGCCAGAAATGTGCGCCTACACCAAAATAATAATATAATGACTATGTATATTTTGCATATATCATTATATTACTTTTTTGTTATTGAAAATCTAATTCAAAGGATTAGGATAATTTATCAGTAGTTGGATTCGTCATCAGGAATATCAGATATAAATAAAATATTTTTTAGAATTTATCCTACAATATATTTGTAGACGACATGTTTCGACCAAGTTGAATGGCCGAAACAGCAATACTGACGGAGAGAAGCAACTATCTCCTCGTATAAAATAAAATAAATCTTGTTTGTCAATATACATATTTGATTTGAACTGCCAATGTGCGCAATCGTGTTACTAATGATAATAATCAATTAATAATTTGGGATAATGTAAATAAGCCACCGAGTGCAGGTAAAAGTGAAAAGGTGTCGAGAATTTAATATTATAAGCATTGTTTGATGTTGGCGCAGTTTTCTCGCTTTAGCGTGTCCTTGTTTAGCAAAATGCCGACTTCACGTCAGTTGTATGAAGAATTATTATTGTTAATTTAAACCGAAAATACAATAAATATATTGTATTTTATTATTGAACAAATTACTTTGGGTGCCAATTAACATATTTGATTAGTTGAAAAAATATCACAACCTATATTTATAGTTGAAAACGCGACAACAAAATCCTCGAAAAAGCTCCCGCGTACAGGGCATGTTCGCTATATTTGGTGCCGCGGCCAAAAGGTTAATGCAATTTAAGTATTTATGTACTATTTTTTTTATGAATCATGGCAGAATTTCAATATTCAGAGCAGACTCGAGAAAAAATATAGGATATGGCAGTAGAAGGAATATTTTTGGCGTAGGCTTGTGGTGGCCATATAATCATATTTTAATCAAAAATGAAAACTAAATATACAGCATTATTTTCCCAGCATTTTTGTTGCTTAAAACCATATTTTATTAAAGTTTCTACAGTGTGTTGTGAAATTAAATGGTGTTTTCTGGATGTCAAGAGTTCAGTGGTGTTTCAATACACCGAAATAAACTGAAATAACTCATTTTAATTTATTCGAAACTAATTATTTTGGCAACAATAGCTGCACAATGGCCTTTATTGCAGTATTGGAAAATTGGCGTTAATGCTAATCTGTTCATATGAAAAGGTTTAAGCCTTCCACAACAAGCCGGGCAGTGCAAAAGCACGGGCCAGAGTATAAATTAAGTATGGAAAATCATATTCATTTTGGATTTGCATTGAAAATGGTTGTAAAATACAGCGATTCTAAACGTTTAGTTTCGATGCAAATAAAAGCCTTTTTTCCACAACGTTCAACTCACTAAATATGTATTTATTAACCTTATTTTTACACGGATCACGTTGAGTATGACCTTTGTTTTTTATGTAAGCACATACAGGAGAATACCGACAGATGGTGATAGTAATCCTGAAGTCTCATATGTGGAATTCTATAACGCTTATAATAGTGCATATGGCTAAGCGCTGCATGTGGAGTCTTGTCCGCCAACGTCATAGACTACAGCCCGAGATTTACGCATCATCCTTATTATTACAGAAATTTACTAGGAATGGGTGGTCTTCACAGGACGACCTTCGTCTACCACCAATTTTAATTAATAGGCTTTGACTGGCATTTTACGGGTGAGGGATTAAATTCACACCAACCGGGGTATTTTTAAACTCAGAAATCGATTACAAATATTTTTTTTGTAATCTCTGTCAGGGATCAAACCCACGACTTTTGGCTTGCAAAGCAAACGTTTTGACCAGTGAGCTATACCCGCCGGCAAAAAAAGCCTTCTTCGATCCGTCCGTAAGAATTGCATGACTAGCTCGACGTTGCCGAAGCCTGAACCATTTTTCTCCTAAGAGACAGTTTAACTCAACTAATGACTCATAGCAAGCTACAAGCGATAACTCATCCATGTTTTGGTCCATGTATAACGGTGCTTAACTTCTGTGATCTAACGAAAACAGCGTGTTCATTAAACATACTCGGCGTAGCTATGACATGCAGAGCTCGCATGATATAAGCAATTATTATCCTTTAAACGCCCAGTGGTTCCAAATGGGACCGCGAATTTGCGTCGTTCAATGCCCTAGCAGGCCAATAGATTCTTCCGTGAACTATTATTACAAATTAATGTAATCCGATTGTGAAATGAACCAAAGGCACTCCTGTATGGAACCGTAGGGCATTGAACGACGCAAATCTGCGGTCCCGTAAGGAAACCACTGGGCGTCTAAAGGTTATAGAGGTAAATGAGATCGTCTTCATTAGAACAAGTGTATTGAGACATGCTCAGAATTTTAAGTGTACGATAACTTGACTTTATGAAGAATGCAGTGTGCGAGCAGACACGGCAGTCTTTCATGTTACAGTCGCGGTGTTAATTGTATTTATTCGTTAAGTTTCACGTGGGACTTCTTTACACAAAAATTCGGTAGAAAATCTGGTATCAAGGTGTAACGTTTGGGAATAGCTGAATTGATAGGTATATAGTTTGAATTTGGTGCCGTTTCCGGCGCGCGGACAAATGGCCGGCTGATTATATCCGGTCCGGCGGACATTTTGTTAATAAATATTATTGCACGGTAAGCGATTGGTGCATTCGTTAACAGTTTGTTTGGTAGGCAAATTTTAACACGCGCTGTGTTGCCAGTAAATTAAATTGTTTTCTGTATGAAGAAATATAATATATTATTGTCATCATCATCTTCATCACCGCGCGTTCCGATGGTGTGTAATCGTTACACATTCTGATTTAAAGTGAATAAAATGAGTAGAAATTCGAAAAAATGAAAATATTCAAAGATATTTTATAATAGTTGATGTCAATAAGCAGTAATAATTTACATTTATTAGCTAAAAACATAAAAAAAATCAGACGAAGACCTCAAACGGCCAGACGCACCTTGGCGCGTGAACTTCCGAGAGCTACTAACACTACTTAGCCTGTCGACATATCGATAAGCCGACGCGCATCGAAATCATTTCGAACTAGCCGACCAACTGAGATTTCCCGTCTCGTTCACTCATATTAGTACGTCAGCGAGAGTGAGGAGTATAGATGCCGCCGCATCTGGGTATTTTTAAATTTTATTTTCGCACACGCTTCCGACAGGTCGAATGATTCATGACAGTTGGCGCGTCTTGATTGTAGTGGTGAATTTATTCCGGATTTTAGAAAAATATTTCCTGCTCCCGATGAGTGCCTATTATTATAAATATTTTATTGTTTTTCAATACGTAAATGTATTAAGGAGGAATACCTAAGATCTGAACCCTGTGTGTATTATATTTACAGAGATATTTAAGTTATTACAAACAATGTGTAGTCGATAGACATCGCCGGGGAGGAGAGGTTAAAATAGCTTTTGAAACCAATAGCGTCTGAATGACAAACAAACTCTCTTACTGGGCTATCCCAAATATATATATATATATATATATATATATATATATATATATATATATATATATATATTTATTAAATCTAAGCTCTTAACATACCCTCGGTAGGATTGAGCCACCCCATAAGGACTAAAGATAATGTGCAGGTCTCGGGACCGTTGGGTCGATCCCCTTAAGAAAAACTGTGATCATTGAACACCCAAATATTTATTCTGGTACTAAAGCTACAGTCTATGCAGGTTGGCGTGCTATTGCCCGTGGGATCCATTTATGTTCCCATGTGGACCTCCGGGTATACAGGAGTTCTGGGACAAGGTTTAAATAATCTGAGCTTGAAAGAACTGTTAAAACGGCAATTTTCGGTGTACATGTGGTGCAAATTTTAAGCGGTTGTAGTAAAAAAAACGCCAAAATAAGCCACGGATACTACAGTTGCCTCCACTTCAAGCGTTTTAGCTCGTGATCTGAAAGAAGATCGAAAAATATTTAAATTACTCGTATATA
Source organism: Glossosoma conforme (assembly GCA_022606575.1). Taxonomy (NCBI): domain Eukaryota; kingdom Metazoa; phylum Arthropoda; class Insecta; order Trichoptera; family Glossosomatidae; genus Glossosoma; species Glossosoma conforme. The sequence continues at coordinate 1,309,301 of JAGTXR010000099.1, read as the reverse complement.
CTCTGAAGAGTCCCAAATGATTTGGGACGATTCAAGGGCCATGGCAGTTGACAGAATTGCGTCTATTTGTGGAAAATATATGATTCAGATACAGAAATTTATTTGTAATACGAATAAAAGTTATAAAATTTAGGGGATTACTTGTTGAGAACAAAAGTTGATCTTCTTTTTTTATTAAAATTATTACAGACAATAATACCTTTTTAATCAAGAAATTATCTCTTAATGAAGTAATTGTTTTTGCGTCTTCAAGGATGCCACAAAACAGAATGGCGAAATGAAACGCGCTCATTTTTTTACTAAGCAAAACGAAATAAGATATTAATTAGTCTTATTTCGCGATTCAAAATAACGAGAGATAAAAATTCAGTTGAGAATTGAGGTAAGCTGAATGTTTAAGCCTAGGTATGGATAATCTTACATCCGATATTTTTTTAAAAGATTGACATCTCCCATTTTTAAAAAGTCGCGGGTTCGTCATCGGGACGCGTGGAGGAAGGATGAAGGAGCAGGTCGCAAAGCAAATAACTTCTTTAGAAGCACAATTTGCGTTTATTTCCAATATAATACTTCGGTTTCTGATATTTCGGTTATTCTGCCCAACTTGGTATAACCTGTTTTAAGGCACACTTCTATTATACTAAGAAAAATATTGTAAATTCGGTCATACAAACATTATTTGTAAATAAACTTTAGGAACGTCTCTGACTTGTCCCTACCCATAAGCATCAACCACTCTGTGTATTTTTAAAATTTATATTCTTGCATATTTTTGCAATGATCGGGTAACATATTATACATTTTGGGTCCCGAGAATCTAAAACTTCTCTGACAGAAGTCAGAGTAGGTTTTAGAGCCTATAACCCGTCCTCAGGTTTGACTTCTAGTAGTGTGGATCGAGAAAAATCTAACATGTTAAAAATCATGAAAATCAGTCCAGCCGTTCTTGATTTATAAATGGTCTAACTAACAAAACTTTTTTCAATGTACAGGTATACCTTTAAATATTTAATAATGGTAGATATGCAAGGACAGGAATATTATTTCTTTTGATTGAAGGTGCCGATTGACACGAAAACACTTAATCACAAAGAATATTCTCCATTTTTGGATTATTATCTCCAAAATTAGTGAGATTCTTCTTTAAGCGGCTTTGTTGTTAAAGAGAGAAGTGGTGGGGGAAACACTTTGGCGATTAACAGATTTTTTAGGACTTCAAAGCCTATATTATAAGTTATACATCTGCGTGCTTTTACTCGTATATATTGAGTTCTCCAAATTATTGCAAACAAATGGCGGGCTTCGGAAATTCAAGACAAAAGGTTAAAAACAAAAGAGCCCCCATGGAGATGTTTGTGTTCTTATCCCATATCTAGGCCCGTCTGCAGGGTACATTAATGTGTATATATTTTTTGGCCTGTATTTCTTTGTTCGGTAACTAATTCAAGGTTTTGTCTGTAAGTTAAGTCAATTGGCAGTAAATAAAATCAATCGACAGTAGACTAAATAAATTAGCAGTATCTACTGCGTCACTATGAATGTGGTCAGTTATAAAATTAAAATGGCAGTAATATATTGAATGTTGGAAATATGGAATTAATGAAAAATTAATTAATAATTAACCCATAAAATGGAAACCTAACCTAACCTATTATTAATTATTTCTTGCCAATTTATTATTTTTCTACTGCCGATTGAAATGTTTCTAATGCGAAATGACATTTTTTTACTATTCTTTTTAGGTATTTATTACTGACAGTTTGTAAAATAATAACTGCCCATTATTTGAATTCAATACTGCCAAAAAAAAACTAGCCTTTTATTTTACTATCATCTGATGCATATGGTCATGATAAGTTGCCATCACAAAGCTTTGTCAGACGCCATTGTCCCCGCATCATCCCATATAAAAGTTTTTAGTCCATCACAATGCCCGCTTATCTAATTGGAGCATATGGCATTGTCGAATTGCTGCCACAAAGCTCTGTCAGCCGTCAAAGTCTTCGACTCACTTAAAGAAAACCTTATGTAATCGATACATTAAAATATCAGACTTGTTTAATACAAATCGAAAAATAATTATTATTTTATATGTAAGCACATACAGGAGAATACCGACAGAAGGTCATAGCGATAGTGATGCTGAAGTCTCATATGTCGGTTCTATGAAGCTAACCATTCAACATATGACTCAGCGCTACATCTGGAGTGTTGCTCTGCACCCCAACATTCACGCAACATCCTTATTATTACAGGAATTCATTATAAATGGCAAATTTTCACGGAATGACTTTTGTTTACCACAAATTTTGATTAATAGGCTATGCCTGGCATTTTACGGGAGAGGGATCAAATTCACACAAACCGGGGGTATTTATACAGCTTAGAAATCGATTATCATATTTAATCGCCCAATCGACCTTCGGTTTGGCAAGCAAACGCTTTAACCACTAAGCTTTGCCCTCCAGCAGGATTTATAATTTTCTTCCTCTTGTTCTATGTGAGCTCTGCATTTCAATGCTCCACAAAGTTTCAAATAATATCAAAAGTTTTTGTCAACTGTCGACAACGAAACTGGCGATACTTGAGGCCACTCTGTGGCTGAGCATGATGTGTAGAGGCGCAACTGAGGGGAATGCTTGGATTGCCCCGAAAGAAGACCTAGCCCCTGGACACAACCAGAGGTGGAATATATGGAGGTCCCTTAACAGACTTAGGACCAGAGTATGCAACACGAGGACACAAATGAAAGTTTGGCAGTTTTACAGCGGACCGACTGAATGTGACTGCGGCGTGGAGCAGACCCTGTCACACCTTCTGGAGTGTGCGCTGTGCTCAAATAGCTGCACCCAGAAAGACCTGATGATGGCTGAGAGTAACGCCATTGACATCCCCCACATCTGGGCTGACAGGATCTGACCATGTTGTTTCCGTTGTTGTTATATCTATATATATATATATAATCGTGTCGGAAACAACATAGTCAGATCCTGTCATATATATAGCATTCAAAGACAGCGAGGTACTGAAAACCTGAAAATGCGTTTATGCTCTCCTGCGCAACCAAAAAATATATCTCAACAAGGTCCACCTTCATCTCTTGAACGCTTTGTGGTTCAATTTCTACAATCACTATACATTATTTTAATTTGCCTTTTCGCTGTATTTTACAAATATTTTTTTATTCTTCCCATATTTTTTGCATATTTGGTACACATGGTCACAACAATTGGCCGCCATAACTTCAGTCAGTTGCCATTGCCCATGCCTTGTTTTAAGACATCTTTGCTCTCCAAGATTCTCCCGGGAATATACGTGTACCTATTTGGTTCCAATCGTCTTTCAGATCAGGAGCTCAAATATTGAAACTTAAGCAAGAAATCGAATATAAAATACGACATTCTTTCATACACCCAATAATTCAAACTGCACAATATTCTTATTCTTCTTCGTGTCAGCGACGTCAAATTGTTTCTGCTCAAAATCTGGCAACATAGATGGCCCGTGTGTTGTCCAGCATTAGATCTACTAGGTACACGGGACCAGATTTGAGAGGTGTGGGGCGGTCTGCAGGTCGCACAACAGTGACTCTCTCTGTCGAAGCATTCTCCACTCCTCGAGGGTCTCCTTTGTTCTATCATCTCCAGTTTTAATCTGTTCAGGGATTTTCAGGTCCGCCATTCAAGGTTCTTGCCAGTTTGGAGGCTTACATTTGGGGTTATAAAATCTTCTGATGCGATTTGTTTCCAGAGCTGAATTCTCTCATTTTCAGAGATGGCAGAACTGCATAATGTTTATCTGTGTTGGGAAAGTGAGCCTACAATCGTCAATTTTGAATGAAATATTTAAATTTTATTTAATATCTTGGTGCGGTTCTGGATTCCCTTCCGCTTTCAGTTATTTCTCCCCATTTTCAGCCCCGAAAAAACTCTTTAAACACATAAACAACATTCAAAGCTTTTCTCTCAATGTCTCGGACTTGTACTAACGCGCCTAAACCCAACAGTCACTAACAATTCCCCAACAGATATTATATGATCGGAGAAATTGTAAGTTTTCACTTTCGTTTACTCTTTTTTTTTTAATGTTGGCATGCAGAAAACATTTTTTTTTTATAAATGCATGTGCTATTATCACAATAATTTATAATACATATTATATTATATTCATACATTTACTATTTTATCCGTAATTCGTTAAGGTGCATTTGCCAACGACCATACCATGTTGAAAGCGCCGGTTCTCGTCCGATCACCGAAGTTAAGCAACATTGGGCGCGGATAGTACTTGGATGGGTGACCGCTTGGGAACACCGCGTGCCGTTGGCCCATTTTTTAATTTCATTAATATTTTTTAGTAAATAAAATCAATATGTTTTGTATTTAGTTGGTCAGTATTCGCCAACGACCATACCATGTTGAAAGCACCGGTTCTCGTCCGATCACCGAAGTTAAGCAACATTGGGCGCGGATAGTACTTGGATGGGTGACCGCTTGGGAACACCGCGTGCCGTTGGCCCATTTTTTAATTTCATTAATATTTTTTAGTAAATAAAATCAATATGTTTTGTATTTAGTTGGTCAGTATTCGCCAACGACCATACCATGTTGAAAGCACCGGTTCTCGTCCGATCACCGAAGTTAAGCAACATTGGGCGCGGATAGTACTTGGATGGGTGACCGCTTGGGAACACCGCGTGCCGTTGGCCCATTTTTTAATTTCATTAATATTTTTTAGTAAATAAAATCAATATGTTTTGTATTTAGTTGGTCAGTATTCGCCAACGACCATACCATGTTGAAAGCACCGGTTCTCGTCCGATCACCGAAGTTAAGCAGCATTGGGCGCGGATAGTACTTGGATGGGTGACCGCTTGGGAACACCGCGTGCCGTTGGCCCATTTTTTAATTTCATTAATATTTTTTAGTAAATAAAATCAATATGTTTTGTATTTAGTTGGTCAGTATTCGCCAACGACCATACCGTGTTGAAAGCACCGGTTCTCGTCCGATCACCGAAGTTAAGCAACATTGGGCGCGGATAAGACTTGGATGGGTGACCGCTTGGGAACACCGCGTGCCGTTGGCCCATTTTTAATTTCATTAATATTTTTTAGTAAATAAAATCAATATGTTTTGTATTTAGTTGGTCAGTATTCGCCAACGACCATACCATGTTGAAAGCACCGGTTCTCGTCCGATCACCGAAGTTAAGCAACATTGGGCGCGGATAGTACTTGGATGGGTGACCGCTTGGGAACACCGCGTGCCGTTGGCCCATTTTTTAATTTCATTAATATTTTTAAGTAAATAAAATTAATATGTTTTGTATTTAGTTGGTCAGTATTCGTCAACGACCATACCATGTTGAAAGCACCGGCTCTCGTCCGATCACCGAAGTTAAGCAACATTGGGCGCGGATAGTACTTGGATGGGTGACCGCTTGGGAACACCGCGTGCCGTTGGCCCATTTTTTAATTTCATTAATATTTTTTAGTAAATAAAATCAATATGTTTTGTATTTAGTTGGTCAGTATTCGCCAACGACCATACCATGTTGAAAGCACCGGTTCTCGTCCGATCACCGAAGTTAAGCAGCATTGGGCGCGGATAGTACTTGGATGGGTGACCGCTTGGGAACACCGCGTGCCGTTGGCCCATTTTTTAATTTCATTAATATTTTTTAGTAAATAAAATCAATATGTTTTGTATTTAGTTGGTCAGTATTCGCCAACGACCATACCATGTTGAAAGCACCGGCTCTCGTCCGATCACCGAAGTTAAGCAACATTGGGCGCGGATAGTACTTGGATGGGTGACCGCTTGGGAACACCGCGTGCCGTTGGCCCATTTTTTAATTTCATTAATATTTTTAGTAAATAAAATCAATATGTTTTTGTATTTAGTTGGTCAGTATTCGCCAACGACCATACCATGTTGAAAGCACCGGTTCTCGTCCGATCACCGAAGTTAAGCAGCATTGGGCGCGGATAGTACTTGGATGGGTGACCGCTTGGGAACACCGCGTGCCGTTGGCCCATTTTTAATTTCATTAATATTTTTAGTAAATAAAATCAATATGTTTTGTATTTAGTTGGTCAGTATTCGCCAACGACCATACCATGTTGAAAGCACCGGTTCTCGTCCGATCACCGAAGTTAAGCAGCATTGGGCGCGGATAGTACTTGGATGGGTGACCGCTTGGGAACACCGCGTGCCGTTGGCCCACTTTTTTTGTTGTTGTAAATTTTAAATATGTATAAATGAATTTATAATAAAATCAATTACCCCTAGTTCAAGCTTTATAAATCCATACTAAATGTAGTATCTTCAACACATGATAGTTTTATAGATAGATAGCACAATTTTAATGTTATTTTATGATTATTTTCAGTAATGATGATGATTATAATTAATTATTTATAAGAAACTTGGTTTCTTACCGCTTTGTGGCCAAATTCTCAATGTTATTGTCAATTCGTATTGAATGGTTGTACTAAATAACGTTAAAATATAAATTAAATTTGAATACAACTAGTTTAGTACCTTCTTTATGTAATCGCGTGCAGGAGAACCTAATTGGTCAAGACCAGTGCACGCTATGACGCTCAGCCAGGGAGGCTGGACGCTGTATGCGGGAAACGTGTTTTGTGTTCGTGTTTGTGTGTGGGTTGGGGAAATCGTAAGTGTATATTTATCCGTTTCTTGATTCCGAAGAAGAGATCCAGATTTTAAGAATGAGGAAAAACGCATTCCAAAGCTTACCGGTGATAGGATTTTTGGAAGCTGACTGAAGTTCTTGACCGACACACATTAACCGTGTATGGATGTTCGGTAAGTGTTAGACGATTTTATAGGTTGTGGGTCCAAAGAGCAGCGACCGTGGTAATTCGTGATCATAGCATATAAATTAAAATTGCTGGTAGACGAAAGTAGTTCCGTTAAGTCCACCCATTCATAGTGAATTCCTGTAATAATAAGGATGATGCGTGAATCTCGGACTGTAGTCTATAACGTTTGCGGATCAATACTCATGCAGCACATGCAGCGCTTAGCCACATGCACCATGGTAAGCGTCATAGAATTCCACAGATGAGAAATTATTATCACCATCTGTCGATATTCTCCTGTATGTGCTTACATAAAAAAAGTTAAATATAATCAAGATGATATTCAAGATACAAAGCTAGAATATACTTGTATATAAAAGTATTTTGGTATTTACATATATAACTCAAAAGCCACTGTTTTAAACATTAAATAATTCTTTTGACGCTCTTTCAAACACTGCTTTCAAATATATACATTTTTAAATTAAATTATTGTACAAAAATTGCTTTCTAAAATGCATGGCAAACAATAGGCGTAAATGAAATTACTATGTTGTGTAAAAGCCTGAAAAAGACACATCAATTATAATTGTTTTGTTACGCATCCCTATACAGCCTGAATGTAGGCCGGCACTGAAGCAGGCTTTTGTCTGCAGCATCACTGATGCATCCCGGACAGTGAGAATATGCGCTGGTGTCAGTGATAGTCTTAAAAAACGATATTAAGATTGTAGGTTTATTGACTGATCAACAAAATATTAATTGATTCTGTTTTCTTCGATCAGAAACATGTGTTCGGCTGGTAATCTGATTACTCAGCAATTGCGTAAGACAAATAATATTTATTAACATTAAATAAATATTATGCATTGCGCTACAAATATTAGATTATTTATTTCATCGTGAAATATCACCTTCGATAGCTCAGTTGGTAGAGCGGTGGACTGTAGTCGGAATCACAAAGCTGTCATCCATAGGTCACTGGTTCAAATCCGGTTCGAAGGATATTTTTTTAATAAAAAAACATATTTTATATTTTACATAATATTAGAGAAAATCCATTAATTCCTTTTTTTACATAAACTTCTGTGAGTAAAAATATCTGGAAATTTAAATTTAAATTTACGGATTACAAATGGACGGGTATCTCAAACACTACTGAGTATTTTGACGTGTAATTTGGCATAGATGTCAGTTACAGTAGTGCCAATATAAAAATAAAAAAGTTCGTGAAATTAAAATTAAAATTTCCCGGTATTTGTTGCTCACGGTGTTATATAGTGATTTCTTTAATTACGAGGAAATTAGTCAATGCTATTTTAAATGAATGTTTATGCGGAGATGGAATTGTCTTGGAATCATCAAATCACTGAGAGCGGTGACCATTTAGATTGTTGTGAGTTTCACACATCTCCGTGCACAGATCACTGAGAGCTTCGGTCTGCTAAATGGGTTTATTCCCCGCTCTGAAAACGCTGAAACGTCTTTTAGCCCCAAGCGCAATATTTGGGACTATCAGATATATTCGATCAAAATAAAGTGACGCCTGTCCAGGGCCTGTTTGACGCCCATGCTAATCTTGGCTCTTTAACAAAAACTAATGCAGCCGTATAATATATTTTGAGAACGAATGCTTGCGTAGAAAACAAGGTGTAAGAGAAGGAAGCCTTCCATTCAACAGTCGGTTAAGAGACGATAATAGGACTGGGTAGTATGTGTACATCGAATTTGTCAAGGGAGTAAAAAATACAGCTGCATATTCTTCACTCTTTTGTAATCCCAATCATAATTAATCGTTTGAGTGCTGATCGTCGATATATCAACGATTGAGTATCTTTCGAAAAGTGCGTAGAGTCAATATATCGACAATGCGACTGGCATGACGATGTGACGACAAACTTGTATTTGTGAGAGTACCTCCTAATACAGATTTTACAAACGAGTCCGCCAATAGTTTTTTTGAGTTACCCGGCCCAAGACATCCTCCTTCTAAGGACGCAGGACCTCTATTTCAACATGTTTTTTACGAATGATATTTTTATAACTATGGTAATAGAGACCAATCGATATGCGCAGCAGTTTTTGAATTCCGCCTTTCCTTTGAAAATGCCAGTGACACTGACAGAAATAAGAGCATTTGTTGCAGTGATATTAGTGATGGGTATAATTAAGAAACATAATATTTATTCATATTGGATGGTAATTAGATCTATTTAGATGATATATATATCTTATTAGATAATATAACATAAAAATATACTTTGGTATATTTTTATGTTATAATGTAAAGTTTTTGTAATAAAAAAAAAGAATCAACAAAATGTTTAATATTTGACCAAGTTATGATTTTTTTTCAAATATCCCAATTTCTCATTTCCCCCCTGTTTTCCAATACGCATATTTAGAGCATATTATGAAAAGAGGCTCAGCACTCAAACGGTTAAGGGTGATACTTGTTTTCAAACATTCGACAGCATGTTACAAATAAAACGAATAATCCGATATTTGTGCAGCAATAAATATATATTTATTTTAATGTTTTCGTAACAATTATTTTTGCTAGCTGCGCATTGGTCGTACTGTAGGTAAATAATAATTGCATAAATCTAGAACAGTGGTTCTCCACTGTGTATTCCTCGGAACGCTGGTATTACGATGACCCACGCCACATGTTCATAAATATAGCTTGAAATAGGGGTAATTGATGTAATTATTATTTAATTTATACATATTTAAAATTTACAACAAAAAAAGGTGGGCCAACGGCACGCGGTGTTCCCAAGCGGTCACCCATCCAAGTACTATCCGCGCCCAATGTTGCTTAACTTCGGTGATCGGACGAGAACCGGTGCTTTCAACATGGTATGGTCGTTGGCGAATACTGACCAACTAAATACAAAACATATTGATTTTATTTACTAAAAAATATTAATGAAATTAAAAAATGGGCCAACGGCACGCGGCGTTCCCAAGCGGTCACCCATCCAAGTACTATCCGCGCCCAATGTTGCTTAACTTCGGTGATCGGACGAGAGCCGGTGCTTTCAACATGGTATGGTCGTTGGCGAATACTGACCAACTAAATACAAAACATATTAATTTTATTTACTAAAAAATATTAATGAAATTAAAAATGGGCCAACGGCACGCGGTGTTCCCAAGCGGTCACCCATCCAAGTACTATCCGCGCCCAATGTTGCTTAACTTCGGTGATCGGACGAGAACCGGTGCTTTCAACATGGTATGGTCGTTGGCGAATACTGACCAACTAAATACAAAACATATTAATTTTATTTACTAAAAAAATTAATGAAATTAAAAAATGGGCCAACGGCACGCGGTGTTCCCAAGCGGTCACCCATCCAAGTACTATCCGCGCCCAATGTTGCTTAACTTCGGTGATCGGACGAGAACCGGTGCTTTCAACATGGTATGGTCGTTGGCGAATACTGACCAACTAAATACAAAACATATTAATTTTATTTACTAAAAAAAATTAATGAAATTAAAAATGGGCCAACGGCACGCGGTGTTCCCAAGCGGTCACCCATCCAAGTACTATCCGCGCCCAATGTTGCTTAACTTCGGTGATCGGACGAGAACCGGTGCTTTCAACATGGTATGGTCGTTGGCGAATACTGACCAACTACATACAAAACATATTAATTTTATTTACTAAAAAAATTAATGAAATTAAAAATGGGCCAACGGCACGCGGTGTTCCCAAGCGGTCACCCATCCAAGTACTATCCGCGCCCAATGTTGCTTAACTTCGGTGATCGGACGAGAACCGGTGCTTTCAACATGGTATGGTCGTTGGCGAATACTGACCAACTAAATACAAAACATATTAATTTTATTTACTAAAAAATATTAATGAAATTAAAAAATGGGCCAACGGCACGCGGTGTTCCCAAGCGGTCACCCATCCAAGTACTATCCGCGCCCAATGTTGCTTAACTTCGGTGATCGGACGAGAACCGGTGCTTTCAACATGGTATGGTCGTTGGCGAATACTGACCAACTAAATACAAAACATATTAATTTTATTTACTAAAAAAAATTAATGAAATTAAAAAATGGGCCAACGGCACGCGGTGTTCCCAAGCGGTCACCCATCCAAGTACTATCCGCGCCCAATGTTGCTTAACTTCGGTGATCGGACGAGAACCGGTGCTTTCAACATGGTATGGTCGTTGGCGAATACTGACCAACTAAATACAAAACATATTAATTTTATTTACTAAAAAAATTAATGAAATTAAAAAATGGGCCAACGGCACGCGGTGTTCCCAAGCGGTCACCCATCCAAGTACTATCCGCGCCCAATGTTGCTTAACTTCGGTGATCGGACGAGAACCGGTGCTTTCAACATGGTATGGTCGTTGGCGAATACTGACCAACTACATACAAAACATATTAATTTTATTTACTAAAAAAATTAATGAAATTAAAAAATGGGCCAACGGCACGCGGTGTTCCCAAGCGGTCACCCATCCAAGTACTATCCGCGCCCAATGTTGCTTAACTTCGGTGATCGGACGAGAACCGGTGCTTTCAACATGGTATGGTCGTTGGCGAATACTGACCAACTACATACAAAACATATTAATTTTATTTACTAAAAAAAATTAATGAAATTAAAAAATGGGCCAACGGCACGCGGTGTTCCCAAGCGGTCACCCATCCAAGTACTATCCGCGCCCAATGTTGCTTAACTTCGGTGATCGGACGAGAACCGGTGCTTTCAACATGGTATGGTCGTTGGCGAACACTGATCAACTAAATACCAAACGTAATAAAATTTTGCAAACTAATTTTGACAGTGTCGCATCTTATCCATAAATGTCGGTTTTTTGTTTTGTTTGAATAAAATTTTTACTACGTGATATTAAACATATAAAATATAAAGTATTTGTGGAAAATAAAATGAAAAAAGTTTACTGCTGATTTCATTATGTTTTAAGCGTGGGGATTTGTAGACTCCTGTATACTTAGACTCTATTTCTCCAGTACATTTATCTTATACGTGTGACATTTGAAACATTAAGAAGTGCATTCTATTTTTAAATGCAAGAATATCGGAGAACTGTATAATAACGTTACGTTCGATACACTCAGTACCAATTGGTGCTAGAAAAAATGTGTGTTTTTTTGTGTACATAAAAAGAGTTGGCTGAAAATTACATACTTGGTTAAATTATAAGCTAAGGGTACGAAATAAATAAATAAGAGTTTATATTCTTATACAAATTCATAGCATACATCATCTTATATGATATTTCTCTCATCAAAAATTTGACAAAAAAATAAACAGCGAACGCTGGGATACGAACCACAAACGTTTGAAATCAATGTTCATTCTGTATTCAGCATGGGTCGCTGTTTATTTTTTCTCCGATTTATGAAGAGGGTTATGTCATATAAAATGATGTTGGCTGTAAATTTGTATGTAGATATCTTTTTTTTATAAATCGGAGAAAACATAGACAATCGGCCCACGTTGAGTATACAATGAACATTAAATAACATTAAGAAGTTTAACCTAAGGGTTTTCAGGGCCAGATTTGGTATTGTGGCTTTTGGGCTTAGCCGTGAGTGGCAAATTACTTTCTTCCAATACTTAGACCGCCATTGTAGGGGTCTGCTTCAGGGTTGATGACTTTCAGAAGTCAAACAAAACACAAAGTCATCGATCCTGAAGAAGACCCTTGCAATGGCGGATGAAATATTGGAAGAGAGTAATTTGCCACACACGGCTAAACTCAAAAGCGACAATACCAGAATGAAAAATAATTTCATAGAATCATGGTTCGAATCTCAGTGTCCCTCGTTTATTTTCGCTCAGATTTATTGATGAGATAAATCTCAAAAGACATGATACGTACCACGAATTGGTGTGCACGTAAAAATGAGTCAAATTCTCATGTTTATTTCCACCAATACTAATAATAGTTCTATGTTATACATGCCCATATAAGTGGTAGTTAATGATGATGTTTTATTGCGAAGTGTAGGTGCAATTAATTGCTGTTTATTTGGTTTTAATTAAGAACAGCAACACTAGCTGTGAAACGTGTTGCCAGTACATGGATTAAATTACTGATTTCATGCCATACCGTGTTATTTAACCTCTAGTGATGTGCAAATAAACGTTAATTGATATTTTACAGCCATTACAGCTACCACTGTTCCTCTGAACTTTGAAATTGACCCCCCACAACAGACTCGTCGCAATTTTATTGTATATAACAACCATACATTAAAGATATCCATCCATAGTCCATCATAATATTTTTTAGAGAGACCATTTATTTTTATTTTTAACGTAGATATTTCCTATAGTATGTTTCATATAAACTTTTCTTATATATCGTTATTTTGGATTAAGCCACCTTTAGGGACTTAATGGTCCAGGCCTCGGGAGCGTCAAGCTAATCATCCGATCTTACGAAAATGTTAAGGAAGGCTTAAATCGTAAATACCGTTTATACTCCTGACCATCTAAAATATCATATTACTTCTGCGGTTCTCGTTAGATCACCAAAATAAAACAATGTTAAAGACATATTAAAGCGTGGATGGGTCTTACTGTTGATTACCGCATGTCTTTGATAAGTTTGACTTAATCATTAGTCCTACCAAACGGCCCAAGCCTCGGGAGCGTCGGACTAATCATCCGATCCGTTTAAAAATTCAATTAATATAACTTACCTAAAATATGCCTTGGATAATCCAACTGCCCTCTCTTCCAAGAGAGGTGTTGATTTGTCTTAGGATGAACAATTTCTACTGACAGAACTATGTGACAAATTTGTTATGACCGTATATTCCAGATGTGGAACGGATATGGGGAGAGTTATACTACTGTATGTAGTTTATGCTCTTCTGCGGTACCCGAAGAACATATCCAAGACAACTCTACCTTCGTATATGGTTTTTTTTCGAGCCACAAACAATTGTAAGATACTAATTATTATCAATATAATATAAATGTATAATTAAAATTATAATTATCTAAGATCAATGTTGCTTTGATAATTATATATTATTACTACATAATATGATAAGACAATGTGTGTATGTGCTCATAATTCAATTAGTGACTCAATATTATGAATACGGAATATTTGCTCGCATGTGCAAGTACCTTCGATAGCTCAGTTGGTAGAGCGGTGGACTGTAGTGGTAAATGAAAGTGCTGGCATCCATAGGTCACTGGTTCAAATCCGGTTCGAAGGATATGTTTTTTTAATAGAAAAAAAAACTTATTAGGGCATTATTGTATTAAATTTTAATTTGATTTTATCGATAAATCATTTTTTTTACAATAAGATGTTTTGGTAACATTTTGCTGTAGTGTATCAAGCTTTAAAACGTTTTATCAAATCAAAGACAAAGTATCAAAATCAAAACTACGATATTATACATTTAAAATGTTATTTATACTCAATCATATAAGAAACTATATCCCTATATAGTATTCGAGTATTTACAAATATTCACCCTACATAATAGGGTGTCATGACCTATTGTTCCGAGACAATTCGTTCAACGACTCATCGGTAACGATGTGGGGCGCACTGGACGTCTAGTGCCCGGAACATTTGGTGCACGAGACAACTGGTGAACTGGCTGTCTTGCTAACCTAACATATCCTAACCTTGAACACATTGTCTGGGAACGAAATGCGTTATTTACTGATAAAAAAAAGATCTTTTTAACGGTAAAAATATGGATCAATATATTAAAAATACTGAAAATCAGTTGATACAATATTACATTAGCTAATATAAGTGAGATTTTAAATAATGTTGTGATGGATATAACGTATGTGAAATTGTGAAAAAATGTGTTATTTACTCGTATTTTACAGGCAAAATAAATTTCATTTTGTTATGTGCTTTCTGTGCTATGTTATCATGTCTAGAAATATGTTAATTACATTAAAATTTATAAAATTATTTATTGCATTAATTTAGTAATCAATTGTGATGCAATGGATAGTGAAAATGTGAATATTTGATTTGAAATATGTAGGCCTTACACTTAAAACATAAAACTTAAATATAAATATCATAAAATTAAATGATCGCCATTTATTGATGAAATAAATAGTAAATTTTTTGAATTGCGATATTTTTTTTAACTTGAATTTTTTATAACATAAAAAATGAATGAAGCTGAAAAACAAGTGAAAAATAAATTATTAAACCAGAGCGTGAATGCATTCGTTTTCACTAATAATAAATTGGATGTGATTGGATGTGAATAAGTGACGGATTTATGTGTTACTCGCTCTTCGTAATTAATAATACAATTATGTTGCTAGAACATATAGTCGCCACAAATATCCCCCTATCTTTTTTCGGATTAAGTCCCAATGGTTCTCGCATTGCCCCAAGTCAGCTCTGCCTCCTGGCGTCTTTCTAAGACAGCAAAAACTTGTGTATATACATAAAAGACTGCTGTAGACTATCTGCTTGTTATGCAGACGATAGAGTGTTGACGTGTCTGATAAATTACTTAGTCATTTCTCCCAAAGTCAAGCCACCCTACCTCTTGCATTCTAGGCAGGCATGTTCACCTGTTCCGATAATGAGAATGCTATTTATCTGCAGTTCTCTTTATTGTGTTATCGCTCATTCTCGGATAATTAAAAATATTTAGAGTCAATTAAGTCTAAAGCCAGTCCCGCATCCAAAAAACTAAGTGTATTATATCGATCATGTCGGTATTTCAACGACAAACAACTTTTTTTTTCTATTTAATGAACGAATCCACCTTATCCTTTAATACGGCAGTAACCTTTGGCTTAGAGCCCCAAGGACCTTCTTAATTTAATTGACTCAGTTCTTTCTCATTTCTCCCAAAGTCAAGCCACCATACCCCTTAAATTCTAGGCAAGCTTCTTTTCACCTGGAGAATTGCATTCTTATAATAAGTTTTTTTCCAAAGTCATCAACTAGATAATTAATGTCACGCCAACGCTAACTTCTGATTGTTTTTGATTTATTTTCTGCTGCCTGTCAACCTCGATACTCGAATGGTGTTTATTTCAGTTTCAAACGAATCAATGAAAATGCAGTATCTATAGTTTCATGTCAATGTTTCAGCTTTCATCGCTGAATTTGATTCTTTCTTCGTAGTATCAATCCGGTGGGTTGGTTTGCAGCAACAGAATCTTGCATCCCGATCTCCATTCCTCTCGGTCCTCCGCAACCCTTTTCAGTTCAGTATAAGCACTACAATTCATGTCCTCGAACACTTGCTGCAAATGAATTTGATTAGGAATATATTAAAATAGGATTTGTTACAGTGTTCATTTAGAAAATTTATATATTTTTTATTACAAACTATACATTATTTCAAAGCAATGTGAACTGAAATGAATGAATAACTATTTTTCCTTAAATTTTTTTACTAAACCACTATTATAATTATGGACACACACAAGTATATTCATAATTTTAGAATTAATTTGAATTAAAAAATTAAAATAAATTAAAAATATTTAGTTTTGATTCACAATTCAATTTAATGATTACATGTTTCGGCCTTCCTGAAGACCATTTCAATAATGAAGCAAGTATATTCCTTGTAATAAATCTACAATATATATTTTATTTGTACTACATGGCGTCTCATTGAATTTTAAAGTTCTTTAATTTGTATATGATTTATATAAGTGTTAAAGAAAACTCTCGAGTGCGGCGAACTAACATCATCGACTTCTGAGAAAAACTTCAAAGCAGAGCCTCCGGCCCTAGGTAAGTCCTCATAGTGGATATTTCAATTTTATAAAAGAGATAATAAACCATTTTAATTTTGTTTCATAAACACAGTTGAAAAAATATGTTTGATGATATTGATTAGTATGAACATGCTGTAAAAAGGTTTATTTACATCCAGGTGATGTTACTTAATTAGTTATACAACGTGAAGCTCTCATTAAATGCGAAACCGCGGTCTGTTTAACATATACCCGGCTATATATGTCTTAACCTGTAAAACAGGGTAAGACATATATAGCCGGGCGGAATAATCCTGTAGTAAAAGCGTTTGTCATTCAGATGCTGTCGGCTTGAATCCAGATCAAGCTTGATTTTTTAAATACTTATATTAATTAAACTTAAGCTCTATACGTACCTCGTAGGGTTTAGCCACCTTTTCAGAACAAAACAAAATTTTCCAGGCCTCAGGAGTGTCGTGTTGATTATCCGATCTCCGTACAAACGCTGATTATTGTACACACAAATATTTCTCTGGTACTACAGCTGTAGTTAATGCAAGATTGCGGGCTCTTGCTCTGGAAGCTCCCGGGAACCATCTGTGTTGCCATGTGGACTTCTGCGTGTACTTGGACAAAGCAAAGACAACCTAAGCTTGCAGAACTGTGAAACGACGCATGATTAATATAGAAGAAATGTAAAAAGTTAGTTACAGCCTTTAGAACAGGAGCTATGGGATAAGACGGCAGCTGTAGTCATACGGGACAGTTCACCTACGAGAATAAAATACACTGTTGTATGAAAAACCGTCGCTAAATCAAAAGATTTTTTTATTGATGTGTACACTAAAGAAAGGTTTTCTGTATATTTATTATATCAAAATTTCAGCATTTATTTTTTAGACTGGTAACATACGAAGGTAACTTATAACAACCACATACCGGACGTTTCCCGAACTACGTTTCCGGTACAACGTGAAAATGAAGATAACGTATATAAAATAAATATCACGTGGCGAATTACGTCCCGTCATCAAATAATTTGCTCAGCACGTGTACGTGACGGTCCGCACGAACTTTGCGTCGGTCCAGGTTACCTCAGAAGTCTACGGTCTACGTTGTATGCTCTACGTTATCAGAGAATGCCAATATGATCTCTCAAGTAAAGCCTTCTTGATCTTCTTCATCGCTTTTTCTCCATTTTAGATCGACGCTGCAAATCGATCGAAGAAAATAAAACAAACAATAAATTATATGAATACTTAATTATAGCTTTCCGTGGCGACGAAGTTTCATGAATAGGTAACTGTTGTGTCCAAGCCATTGTTGATCAAAATCCTCGCATCTGCCGTTAATTTTTATTCGATTTATTAAGAAAGAGAAATGTTATAAAGGTTGCTGTTTACTGTAAATTTGTATCAGTAGTAGATATAAGAAATTTAAAAAAATGGGCCAACGGCACGCGGTGTTCCCAAGCGGTCACCCATCCAAGTACTATCCGCGCCCAATGTTGCTTAACTTCGGTCATCGGACGAGAACCGGTGCTTTCAACATGGTATGGTCGTTGGCGAATACTGACCAACTAAATATAAAACAAATCAATTCCCATATTAATTATTTACTGAAAAAATATTAATTAAAAAAATTGGGCCAACGGCACGCGGTGTTCCCAAGCGGTCACCCATCCAAGTACTATCCGCGCCCAATGTTGCTTAACTTCGGTGATCGGACGAGAACCGGTGCTTTCAACATGGTATGGTCGTTGGCGAATACTGACCAACTAAATATAAAACAAATCAATTCCCATATTAATTATTTACTGAAAAAATATTAATTAAAAAAGTGGGGCCAACGGCACGCGGTGTTCCCAAGCGGTCACCCATCCAAGTACTATCCGCGCCCAATGTTGCTTAACTTCGGTCATCGGACGAGAACCGGTGCTTTCAACATGGTATGGTCGTTGGCGATATCTTTCTCCCTGTAAAGTATTGATAATATGGTAAGAAATCAGCGCTCTCAATGGTCTTATTTTTGTGAAATTAAAAGAATTAAAAGATACGTCGCACCTCACCGTTACGCGGCTTGACTTTTGATGAAAAAAAATACTCGCAGTTTACTTAGGTTGCTCGGAAAGTCGTTTTTTTCCTAACAAAGGACACAATTATGTGTTTTCACAGCCAACCTGATGAACCCTAATGCATAATTGACTAACTAAATTTCAAACCTGCAATGTTGAGATTGATCTAGATGGTGACACAAAATATGAATCAATTAATGCATTCTGATGAAATCTAGTGATTATTGAATTATCGAACCATTCATTATCATTTGAAACGCCTTTTTAGCAAACTGACACACATATACACATTGAGAATTAGTATTGGTAGAACAAATGACAAACTCGAGCGATGGAGAGTGTTTCGACAGAGAGAGTCACTGTTGTGCAACTGTGAAGACCTGTAGACCGCATACACCTAAGATCCTGCTCCATGTGCCCAAAAAGCTGCACATCCCAAGACCAAATGCTGGGCAAAGCACGGGCCATCAATGTTGCCAGATTTTAGACGGAAATAATTTGATGTCGCTGACACGAAGAATATATATAATCGTGTCGGAAACACTAGGGTCAGATCCTGTCTGCCCAGAAGTGGCTGAAGTCGATGGTGTTACTCCCGGCCATCATCAGGTCTTCCTGGGTGCAGCTATTCGGACACAACGCACACTCCACGAAGAAGAATAAGAATGATTCACAAGATATTTTGGAATATCGCCGAACTTTTTAAATTACTTTGTGAACAATTTTTAATGTAATAATTTGCAATAGTTTCGAGTTTAAGCTATGAAGTGTGTTCTGTCGCGTCTACCTGGTTCAGGTGCTCCGGGCAATGCGGAATTAGTTTGGAATTCAAATCGTTAATGGGAGAAAAACAAGTTGCACGGAACACAAACGGGAAAAGTTGTTCCCGGAACAATAACACACACAGACTGTTCCGGAACACCGGGGCCACTAGGAACGGCAACAACTGTGCCGGAACACATCTTAATCTATTACGAGTATAATATAGGATAATTCACAAAATAATCATAGCAAAAGAAGTAACTTTACTTAATACTTTTTACATAATATTTTGTTCAACTTCATCCATTTTTAAAGTATGTACTTGTTTATGTAAGCACATACAAGAGAATACCTTTAGATAGTGTAAGTGTTGCAGAAAACTCGTCTGCGGATTTTTTTTTATGGATACACATACAGGAGAATACCAATGGATGGTAATAGTAAGTCTGAATTCATATCTGTGGAATTCTATGACGCTTAACATGGTGCATATGGTTGCTGCATGTGGAGTGTTGATCCGCCAAAAGTCATAGAATATACAGCCCGAGATTCACGCATCATACTTATTATTACAGGAATTTATAACTATGAATGGGTGGTCTTCACGGGACGATTTTCGTATACCACCAATTCTAATTAATAATATATGACTGGCATTTTACGAGTGAGGGAGCAAATTCACACCAATTTGCAAAGCTCATAAATCGATTAAAAATATTTTTTTTAAATCTTCGTCCGGGATCGAACGCACGACCTTTGGCTTGCGAAGAAAACGCTTTGACCATTAAGGTATATCCACCGGCTAATAGCTACAATTTAACACTCATTCCTTCTTCTTCGTGGTGCTATTCACAACTTTAAGATTCTTGAATGCTATAAGGCTTACGATCCAGATAGGTATACCCTTGCTTGTAGTCATCCATTGTTTTCCATTGGAGTATGAAATGAGTTAAGAAAATCTTATTGTTTTTAATTTAACGTTATCTAGTGCCTCAACTGTAAACGTGACCACAAAACAATATGTTCATGAACCATGTGTTTCGTTTTTTTTATTCATCAACATCAGCCTGTATCCGCCGTTATTCTTCTTATGTCGTCAGTCCATCTAGCAGAGGGTCGGCCAATGCTTCGTTTGCCAGTTCTTGGGCACCATTCATATACTTTCCTTTCCCATCGACCGCCGTCTCTTCGACAGATATGTCCTAACCATTGCCACTTGAATGTGCATATTCGTTGGGTAGCATCCTTTACTTGAGTTCTTCAGCGTATATTCTCGTTTCTGATTCTATCTTTTAGCGACACTCCGAGCATGGATCTCTCCATAGCACGCTGGGTGACCTTTATTTTATGGGTAAGACTTGCTTTTAGATTCCACGTCACTGCGCCATAAGTTAATACAGGGAGGATGCATTGATTAAGCCCCTTAGTTTTAAAACATTGCGGAATTTTCGCTTTAAAAATATACTTAAGTTTTCCAAATGCTGCCAATCCCAGTTGTATACGCCTGTTTTTTTAAATTATTAATTGTGAAAGTAAATAGAATACACAAAATAAATAGTATTTTTTTTGCTATGCTTACACTAAATAAGATTTTTTAAATAAGACTTTTACGCAATTTAACGTTAAGCTTTACAAAAAATTCCAATTACTATTAAGACAACTAAAAAAATAAATAAACTAATCCAGCTAGGAAGGGTATATGAAAGAAATAGAAGATTCATATTAAAAATATTTACTTATTATACTAACGAAAATAAAGCATGAACCATGAACCTTAATATTTAAATAAAATAAATAATTATAATTTCTTAATATTACATATTCTCGCCCTAAATAACTAAAACCTATTTCAGTAATTTCAAGTATTCACTTAGCCCGGCTTCCAGTAAATATAATTTATATGGTTAAATAGTAAGCGATCATGATTTTTTTTCTTGAGTATATATTGATATCCTCCTCTTCCATTTAGGACATTGATTTACTGGATGAAGGATGCAGGATCAGGTTCACATTATAAACAACTTGTTTCTGTTTCACGATACATGTTTATTGTCAGAAACGTCGCCCGCTACAGGAACGCACAGGATGCGCGCACTGTAACGGGCGCGAGTCAAACTTCAACTGCCGGCCCACGGCGCGATCTCACATCTCCACGGTACCAACTGCCAATACGACAGTCCTACCAACCAGCAATAGGCCAACTGTCATAACAATTATTTTTGGCGTATGCAAACATTCGATGTAGATGTCACGCAAGCGAACCAAAATAATAGACAAAAGATCGTTTGTTGAGGCTTTACGGCATCGGCTTTAAGGAGCTATATCAAGCTGATATCAATATATATATATCTGAAAAGTATGAAACAATAGCCTCAGTGCCGTGAAACGTTCGTATCTACTCAATATTTTAGTGTTGGAACGGTAGGTACTGAATTAACACAAAAAACTCACCTGTAACAGTTTCAGCGTTCGCCAAGTTGCCAAGTCCAACTTCCGCCATAAACTTTAATTAAAAATCCTGCCTTTCAGGTGTGGGATGTTATGCAGGTGACCAAATGATGAAATATATTTAAGTATTTTTGGATCCCTGAAAAATTATTGTTACGCATTGAAATCAAGTCAATATAGCCTTTGCAGGCTGATGCCGAAAAACCGCGATATGCGATCTTTTGTCTCTGATTTTTGTTTGCTCTTCTGACATGCATATATATATATATATTTTTTGTCTAAATTTTAAATTTATGTTAATATAAGACACGGTGTTTATAGGTGCCATTTGGTTTCTTTGATTTTGATAGCCGCTATCTATCATGTGATAGTGGATAGTTCGACAGATGACCGATATGTGATCTTCGGGCGCTGTGACTGTTACTGTTACCGGGAAGTCTCAGTCGGAGTCCGTCCTGAGCATGTAAGGTACAAGTATTGTGTGTCCCGGACAGACGACTGAATTTCGTCAGTTCTTTTCTCTAAAATAAGTTTCAATGTAGTTCTCGATGAGTTTTTTGCTTAGGTGACCTGATCCTCATCATCTATCACGCATCCCGATGATGATCCTCTCGAAGAGCAGTCAATTTGTTTAAACGGGGGGTGTCAACATATTTGGAAATAGGTTGAAGAAAAAGTGGAAAATACACGTAAGAAATGTTTGGAGTGATGTTCTGGAGCCTTTGGAAGCAAAGCCTTTGAACACATATTTGAGAAGATTATCTGGAATTCACGTAAAATATTTGTTACAAATATTCTGAAATATGTTCTGGGTGCGAATAGCTTAGTAAACGAAGTAGAATATTGAATAGATAAATAATATCTACCTTGCTTAAACACGGATTGCACTGAACACTCTTTATTCAGGTGATGGGATAACGCAGTTTTGCCTTCAGTAAAAGCTTTATTGGTTACCAAAGTTTATAAACATAATATAGTATCGCTGTAGACCGCGACGAGGTCGTAGTATGGCAAGCCCATCATGTTATTCCGCTAGGGCTGGAATATTGTAAAGTTTATCGTGAAAATATATGTGCTTTTGGAAAAGTCTGTGTGTTGTTCTTCTGCTCTTCATCCTGCCACCACGCAATTCAATAACGAACTAAGAGAGGAGGATATCAAAAGAAATAAACAGTGCTCATTGTGATTTATTTTAAAACGATGTTAAATATATATTTATATGCTTAATATATTGTGGCTTTTGGGTTTAGCCGTGTGTGGCGAATTTCTTTTAGTATGGCTAAACCCAACAGCCACAATATCAAGCATGGCCGTGAAAACCTTAGAAGTTATTTATGTTTAATATAATTTGAAAAATATTACTTGTACCGATAAAAAATCCTGAAAAAATGCATAGCCCAAACTTTCAGCGTGAAAACGTATTCATCGAATCCAATGGACGTGTTTATACGTCGAGTTATATATTCGGTTAAGTCGTCTACTTTCTTACACGTCCTTTTAGAGGGAGGCCGCTGAATTTATTAGCGCTTGAGGGCGGCACACTCACCGCGGCACACCTATTGGGAGGGGTCCACCGCGGCACACCTCGGCTAGGTGTTTGGCCGGAACATACAAATCTTGCGATGAATTAATATGCGCCTCAAAGGCCAGTTTTTAACGTTTTTTTCGGTACTTTACTATAGACAATCAAGACAGTTTAATTACGTGTTACATCCAAAAGTATTTAGCAAATCTCTTACTGCTTTACAAAGCCATTTTCTTGTTACTATTTCCGCTTAAAAGTCTGGAGCATATGATCGCTACAAATTTCTGCCACTCAGTTATGTCGGCTGTATGACGCTCATCCAGGATGGCTAGACGCTGCATGCAGGAAACTTGTGTTGTTTTTGTATATGGGTTGGGGACATTAAAGTGTGTACTTATCTGATTCTTAAAGAGATCCAGATTTATGAAGTAGGAAACACAGACGCTGGAAGAGCATTCCAAAGCTTTCCGGTGGCATTTACTCGAGTACCTGGGTACTCGAGACATTTTCAAATACTCGATACTAGTGTAGTTTTTTATCCACTACCTGGTCATTTTTCATATTTTTTATATTTATTTGTTATTTTTCGTACATTTTCACCGAACCAATGCAGTTCCATTGGCTTAGCAAGCTCATCTTTCACAGAAGATGTATTTTCAAAACATGGGGATTGTGTAACACGTCAATGGGTTTTCGGAAATACTTTAATTGATAGTAAGATAGTTAAACTTAAGTTGTCGTTTAATCTAAAAATGTGCAAATAAGTACACCCGTGCTCGTAGCCATCCATTTTTTATCCTAGTTGATACTTGTGGAGCTTCGAGCACTCAATTTAGTACAACGGCAATGGCGCTCCTAAATAGCCTACCAGCACACCTCGATCGTTTTCTTACATCCTTTTCCCTTTTTGTCGATGGTATTGTTCTCCTAGATCTCCGTGGTCTTTGACACGTGTCATCTTCTTCTTATTTTATGTTTTTTTCTCTTTTGTACGTATTGTAAGTTTATGTAAGCTCTATAAATGAATATTACATATTCTAAGTATGTAATTAAATTTACTGGTTAACTAAGCTTACTGATAAAATTAATTATAACGATAGATGTGATCATATGTTATAGAATCGTTATTTGTGTAAAATGATTGTCACTCATAATTATACTTTGTTATATAAAATACTCGATCGAATGTTCGAGAGTTTGCTTTTAAAAAAGCTCGGTACTCGAGTAATAACATTCATCCGAGTATTTGTGATGCCCTAGCCGTCGACGTCAAAAATCACATTTTCTCTTTGTGATTAAAAGTGACCGATGCAATTTCGTGCATGCCATTTTTTGCAATTATTTCTGCAGTCTAGACGCGATGCATATCACTCCTTTTCGGACAGCGTCATATTGTCTAAACTAATTTTACCCCCGCTTAAAAATATGCCGGCGGTCATAGCTCAATGATCAAAGCGTTTGCTTTGCAAACAAATGGTCGTGGGTGCGATCCCCGACGGAGATTAAAAAAGAGTTTTTTTTATCGATTCCTGAGCTCTAAAATACCCCCGATTGATCTATCACCCGTAAAATGTCAGTCATAGCCTATTAATTAAAATTGGTGGTAGACGAAAGTCGTCCCGTGAAGACCACCCATTCATAGTAAATTCCTGTAATAATATAGGATGATGCCTGAATCTCGGGCTGTAGTCTATGAAGTTGGCGGATCAACAGTCCACATGCAACGTTTAGCCATATGCACCATGATGAGCGTCATAGAATTCCACAGATGACAATTCAAAATTACTATCACCATCTGTCGGTATTCTCCTGTATGTGCTTACATAAAAAAAAGTATTCTCCCCTTTGAACGCGGGACGCGGACAATGAGGCGCTTAAAAAGAGAGGAAAAATGTGCATTTTTTTACATAATTCTGTTGCATATTTAACGCCACGCTTCATTAACCCTTTCACTGCGACTTTCCAGATTTATTTTTTAAGCTTTACAGTTTTATTTACACTGTAAGAGGTACAATATTTTTTTTTGTTCTGTGGTGAACATATATAAACGTCAAGGTTATCAATTAACAATACTTGGTGAAGCTGCATAATTATAATTTTATATTATTTTTTTGTGATTTCACATTTACATATTTGCAATAAATAAATGAGAAATAGTAAATAAATTTTGAAATGAAAATAAATATTTTAAATTTGTTAGTTTTATTATTAAAATTAATGCAAAATTTTAATTAACACATTTTACGTAATATCTGGGACACGTAGTTATAATACAAATTTTAAAAAGTGCCATTAAACGGTCCTTTTTTTTCTTTACATCCCATTTCCGTCCCATTTCTGGAATGTTTGCTGACCACAAAAAAAATTGTATCACGACCTATCGTTCACAGACAATAGGTTAGGTGACTCATTGGTAACGACGTGGGGTTCACTGGACTGGTGTAGGGGGCATTTGATGCACGGGACAACTGGTGCAGTGGATGTCTCGCTAAGTTAACTTTGGGGATGTCTTTTGATTTCAAAAGTTTCCCTTACTAGGCGTGCATGTTTCCCTTGCGTTCGAGCCATGATGTCAGGTTCGAATGAAAACTTATGCCCCGTGTCAGCCAGATGCTCTGCCAGTGCTGACGCCACTGAATGGCCTAGTCTGCACGATCTCTCATGTTCGCATATTCTTTTGGCAATGGTTTGCGACTTTCTTAATCTCCATCGGGGATCGAACCTACGACCATTGGGCTTGTCAAGCAAACACTTATGCCATTGAACTATGCCCGCCGGAACGAACGTAATATATACATAATATCAATCATACACTTGACCTTATGATACCACAATCTATAGTGTTATATAATGTTAATATAATAACTTACATTACATTTGTGTAATCTAACGACAGCTGTTGAAATTCATGTAGTCACATGGGTAATAAAATGTGGCCTGTTTTTCTTTGTTCAGTAACTAATTCAAGGTATTTGCAGTTAGTTTAATCAATTGGCAGTTAACAAAATAAATCAGCGCCAGACTAAATAAATTGGCCGAATCCACAGTGTCAGTATGAAAGTGGTCAGTTATATAAATAAAATGTCAGTAATATATTATATATTGGTAAAAGTTTTTGTAAAATGAATGAATAATTAATCTATAAAATGGAAACCTAATCTAACCTAACGTATTATGAATTTCTATTCATTAATTATTTCATCCAATGCTTCGTTTGCCAGTTCTTGGGCGCTACTACAATACTTTTCTTCCCTATCGACCGTCATCTCTTCAGCAACTATATCCCTCTGCAAGATGGACTGAAGACATAAGAACAATAGCGATAGTAGCCTAGATGCGGAAGGCAGAGGATCGAAGGGGCTAGAGACTAAAGCGTGAGGCTTACGTTGAACAGTAGACGGATACAGGCTGATGATGATGATTAATTATTTCCTGGCAATTTATTACTTTTTCTATTGCCGATTGATATTTTTCTACTGGCAAATGGTTATTTTTTACTGAACTTTTAAGGAATTTATTACTGATCATTTTCTAAATAATAACTGCCCATCAAATGAATTAAATACTGCCAAAAAAAATATTGTTGTTATATTATAATTGCCATTAATTGAAATCGATGAAAGTTGATGAATTTAAATCGTCCCGTGAACACCACACATTCACAGTGAGTCCTCGTAAAAATATAGATTAAACGTGAATTCTGGGATCTAGTGTGACGTTGGCAATTAAAATTACATATCAAAGAAAAAAAATCGACACCAATTGATACTAAAAACACGTCTAGCAAGCGTCTAAAAACACGTCTAGAATACTATAATATTTGACTTGTTTTTGTATTGGCCTAGATAACAGCGCACGTACATTTTAACATACATACAACGTTGAGGTTTGTGAGAATTAATTTAGAAAGTGTAAATGCGATTTAGTACTTGCAAACTGGACCACTCTTTTACTTGCTTATATAATGTATGCATGTATGTATGTAGTACCTGCAATGAATGGAACACAGGGGTAAGATTGATTCACTTAGTTTTTTCTATCGTTATAATACGGTCCCTGCTCTTCGGAACTTAAAGAATTAATTCCTCCTGCACCCACTCACAATCGACAAACTCGTCTTACACTTGCCGAAAATCCACACATGGTTTATGTATGTCTATAAAAAACTGTCAGTTTCCAAAGTTCCTTCCTAAATGTCACTGATAAGCTATGGAATGCGGTTCCAGCATCTGTATTTCCTCTTTTCTACAATTTGGAACTCTTCAAAAAACAGATAAATGTACACTTGAAATCTCTCCAACCCACACACAAACACGAACACATCACACGTTTTCCGCATGCAGAGTCTAGCCTCCCTGGCTCAGCGTCATAGAGTTAACTGGTCACGACCGGTTCTGCTCTCCTGCATGCGATTACATAAAAAAATTGTGTGTGCGAGCATATATATATATCCACATAAATGCCTGAGGTTTTCAAATAATGAGCGTCATAGAGATCACATGAGATTTATTTATCATTCTAGGTCGGCGTTATTACGAATGTATGTATATTTTTCTTATTTTGTTTTCCAGCAAATTTATTCGCCAAAAATGGTTAATGATGGAGCAACATATTAGCAGCAATGTAGGAAAAACGTTCGCCAACGACCATACCATGCGCGGATAGTACTTGGATGGGTGACCGCTTGGGAACACCGCGTGCCGTTGGCCCATTTTTTAATCTCATTAATATTTTTTAGTTAATAAAATTAATATGTTTTGTATTTAGTTGGTCAGTATTCGCCAACGACCATACCATGTTGAAAGCACCGGTTCTCGTCCGATCACCGAAGTTAAGCAACATTGGGCGCGGATAGTACTTGGATGGGTGACCGCTTGGGAACACCGCGTGCCGTTGGTCCATTTTTTAATCTCATTAATATTTTTTAGTTAATAAAATTAATATGTTTTGTATTTAGTTGGTCAGTATTCGCCAACGACCATACCATGTTGAAAGCACCGGTTCTCGTCCGATCACCGAAGTTAAGCAACATTGGGCGCGGATAGTACTTGGATGGGTGACCGCTTGGGAACACCGCGTGCCGTTGGCCCGTTTTTAATTTCATTAATATTTTTTAGTAAATAAAATTAATATGTTTTGTATTTAGTTGGTCAGTATTCGCCAACGACCATACCATGTTGAAAGCACCGGTTCTCGTCCGATCACCGAAGTTAAGCAACATTGGGCGCGGATAGTACTTGGATGGGTGACCGCTTGGGAACACCGCGTGCCGTTGGCCCAATTTTTAAACTTTTTTTTTGCAACTCAGAATAATATAAGTCCCCCTTAATTTTAACTTTATTTACGTACGATTTAATAAACATGTAGTATCTCAACTATATACAATCAATTTTAAACAAATAAATGTTATCAATTATATTATTATCTATCTGTATATCTGCATAATAACTATCATCATCATCACATGTTCATCTCACCCCAAACTGGAGCATATGGTCGTAACGAACTGCTGCCACAAAGCTTTATCAACCACCAATGTCCTCGCTTTATCCCATATCTCCAACACCTCTAATATCAGAGTTGGCGCGTATCCACCATGAATACTCCCGGCAAGGATCTTCACGAAATTTGCATTATGCCCTTATTCATCATCATCATCAGCCTGTATCCGTCCACTGTTGAACGTAAGCCTCCCGCATGAGTCTTTATCCTCTTCGATCCTCCGCCTTCCGCATTCAGGTCACTCCCGCTATTCTTCTTATGTCGTCAGTCCATCTTGCAGGGGGTCAGCCAATGCTTCGTTTGCCAGTTCTTGGGCGCCATTCCAATACTTTTCTTCCCCATCGACAGTCGTCTCTTCGACAGATATGTCCTGCCCATTGCCACTTGAGTGTGCCTATTCGTTGGGTAGCATCCACTACTTGAGTTCTTCTGCGTATTTCCTCGTTTCGGATTCTATCTTTTAGCGACACTCTGAGCATGGATCTCTCCATAGCACGCTGGGTGACTTTTATTTAATGAGTAAGACTTGCTGTTAGATTAAACGTCTCTGCGCCATAAGTTAATACAGGGAGGATGCATTGGTTGAACGCCTTAGTTTTAAGAAATCACGGAATTTTCGCTTTAAAAATGTACTTTAGTTTTCCATATGCTTCCTGTCCCAGTTGTATACGCCTGTAGATTTCTTTTGAGAAGTTACTTCATCCTGGTTGTATTACTGGTCCCAGATAGGTGTAGTCGTTCTCAACCTCTTTTTGTGTTCCTCCAAATGAAATAGACTCCAAAGTCTGGGAAATATGACAATTTATTTATAAATATGACCCTTTTTAAAGACTGCAAACTAGTCATAACTATAAATATTATGGTTGTGTTCTTCGAATACATACAATTTTCACATAAATACAAATTCCTCCGTCGAATAAATAGAAGCATTATTTATTTATTACAGCAAAACATCTGTTCCAGCATTTTCTATTGATACGCGTTTCAAATTCATATATAATTATTATAATTCCTTAGAATTTCCGTTCGATCTACAGAGAATCTGAATAATCTAGTTATACCTTGCAAATAGATTAAATACTTTGTATTTGCTCGCTTAGAGACTACATGCTATCTCCTTGACAACAAGTCTCTATCCGTTTCTCTCATTTCTCATTTCGCTATTACCAGTGAAAGCACGTTCACGTCTCTATTTATTTCTTCCTGGTATTTCTCACTGCTTGCACAGCTTGAAAATAAATAAATATCAATTATTTGCGTAGAAATTTCATACCACGTTGCATTATTGCATCGGAGCAAGTATTTTTTTGTACCTTTTCGTTATCTGCTTTTATCTTGAGCCAAATTATCCCAAATTTTTATAGTGTAATTGTATTCGATCAAAGAAGAACAGTGCGTCTTATAAACAATGGAATCCCATCGTCTAGTTTCATATCCACAGAACACAGACGCCCAGTCGGTTCACTAAGGGTTTTTTCATGCTACTTTCATGAACACTGCGTTTATAAACATTTATTCTTTCTGCACCTATTCATTAACTTCAGACTCACAAGATACAACAGTTGTCTTTTGGTAGTGACGGATTGAGGAAGGCTTCAAGTTAGTCAAAACTGCAATCTCCTAAACGAAGGCCATACTAAACGTGATCCATGTGAAAACAAGGTAAATAAATAAAAAAAAAGTTTTTATAATGGATCTCAAAGTGAGTGCTGAAAACTTTGACAAAAAAGTTATACTAGACGAAATGCTCGTTATTGAATCGAGTCTTTTCTCGCGTATTCTCACTGTATACAAGCCACTTTTCCATTCCACATTTGAGTCTCGACACCAAATTCTTCCGACATGCATTGTGCAGCCGATTGAGTTGAATCCGTGTAGAATCTAAGTTTTCTGCTGATTCTCTCCTGGAAGAGTAATGTATGAGTAAAAAACTCTAAGTAATATTTAATGAAATAAATAATTTCATCTTTGGCTGAATTCCACATAAAGTGTATTTTTGCAGCTTACATGGTTTTTATCAATTTACAATCTGAATTTTTTCACATTTGTTTCTTATGCATTGTCCAGGCTGAGTCTGTGAAGAACCAAAGTTTTCTGATGACTCTCCTGGGAGAAAATTATACTCGTAACTTGTAAACAACAATAATGATTGAATCACAGAACGAAAGTCTCCTTTGCCCCGCGTTTATTGTTAGTATTGTTACACTACATTCTAGATAATACTTTCTAGAAATTATATTGACATCTCGGCGATCAATTGACGCTTAAAACGACGAGTATGAGAAAAATACTTAAAGTAACATTTAATGAAGTAAATAGTTTCATCTACAATTGGCTTAATTCCGTTTAAAGCGTATTCTCGCAATATACATGCTTATTATCCATTTATAATCTGAATTTCTACACATTCTTTCCACGTGCATTGACCAGCCGAATAGGTTGAGTCCGTAAAGAACAAATGTTTTCTGAAGATTTTTATTTCAATTACATTTTTTTTTCTCTACCGAACATTACAAATTAAAAAAAAATCAAATCGTTACTGAAGTACTCGTATAATCAAAATTAATAAACAAATATAGGCTTTTATGATTAAGTACTAATAACAAAGCAATAAAGACAAGCAACAGAAGGTCCCAATGCTCATCAAACAGACGACGCCAACAAATCATTTCTCCAAAGAAACTTGTGGAGTTCATGCCTGAATCGGGCCTAACTAACGTGAAATATATCAACATCCTACTCAACAATATGATACTCTCCTGTGAGAGAAACATATGAGAAAAATTCTTTAAGTAATATTTAATGAAATAAATAGTTTCATCTACAATTGGCTGAATTCCGTATGAAGCGCCTGAGGCACTGTTTGATAATTATTTGTTCGCATTTCACCGAGTCTCATATAACAATATTGCTCGTCTAACAGACCGCCCTGGGCAACGTTCGCTCTAGTTTAGAACTGTTTAATATCAAAGGCTGCTGTACGAGAATTTCACTACGTGAAGCAACCACCTTCGATAGCTCAGTTGGTAGAGCGGTGGACTGTAGTGGTAACTTCAATGCTGGCATCCATAGGTCACTGGTTCAAATCCGGTTCGAAGGATATTTTTTAAATAAATAAAAAGTTATAAGGGCATTATTTTATGAAATTTTAATTGGATTTTATTGAGAAATAATTTATTTTAGGATTATACGTTTTGGTAACATTTTGCTGTAGTGTATCAAGCTTTAAGACGTTTTATGAAATCAAAGACAAAGTATTAAAATCAAAACTACGATATTACAGATTTATAATGTTGTTTATACTCAAGCATATAAAAATCTACATCCCTACATAGTATAGGGTCACTGGTTTAAATCCGGTTCGAAGGATATATTTTTATTTTCTTATAAGCACACGAAATAGAACCTACAGAGGGGTTTTAATCATCCTGGTCGTTGGCGAATACTGACCAACTAAATACAAAACATATCAATTGCACATATTATTATATTACTGAAAAAATATTCATAAAATTTAAAAAATCGGGCCAACGGCACGCGGTGTTCCCAAGCGGTCATCCATCCAAGTACTATCCGCGCCCAATGTTGCATAACTTCGGTGATCGGACGAGAACCGGTGCTTTCAACATGGTATGGTCGTTGGCGAATACTGACCAACTAAATATAAAACAAATCGATTCCCATATTAATTATTTACCGAAAAAATATTAATTAAAAAAGTGAGGCGAATGCCCCCCATCGAAATACCAAACATATATAATATAATCTTTTTCGAATGTATTAATTTAAAAAATGAATGCAACATTGTGCAGCTTAGATGCCGCTGATTCATAAAATTCAGCTTCGATCAGGAAGTAACCAACACACAATTGTTCATAGAAAATTTTGTTTGGTTTCTCAGTCGACTTTGTCAGAACTGAAAATGTTTTCACGAAAAAGTGTAAATTTCGTATTGAATTTTCAACTGTTGTATTTGCGTGCGTTCCAAAATACGAAAATTGTGCGAAAATAATAACACAGACGCAAATACGAGTGCTCTAATTGGACTGAGCTTTAAAAAACTCACGCGTTTGGGTGTTTTCATACAGCTCATACATTTGATATTTGCTTACACGATCAGAGTTTTGGATAAATTACTTTCAAATACTGACATCAGCATGATGTAGCCCTTGCTGACGGGTACCGAAAACCTCGATATACAATCTTTCGTCTCTTATTTCCTGTTCCTTTGTCGTACATGCATGTGTCCGCTATATTGGCTGTTGGCACTAGTTATATAGACCGCCACTTGGGGCGCCCGTGCAAGAGCACCGACAAGCGTGATCAGTCGGTCTCCGCCCTTCGGTGAGAGATATTGTATTGTGGCTTGACCGAATCCTAGGTCGAGCCATAAATTTGTAAAGTTTTATCGTAAATAAATGTCAATGTGCTTCTGAAAACGTCTTTGTTTTGCTGACCTGCTCCTCATCATGCCATCATGCGACGGAATAGCATCTTTTTTTTAAAAAAAGGAGGATGTAAATATATTAAATTTTGGTTATTACATTTTTAAAACAAAGGAAAATCAAGTGATTATTAAATTTACGCAAAAAAATATTGTATAAAATTGAAGAATAAATTATATGTATAAAGAAAAAACTATGTACAGGAATATACTAAAATATTTCAAAGCAGAAGAATAACAGATAACTTGGTGCTCATGTCTGAACTGGGCTTCTCTTGCGTGGAATAAATCAACATTCAAGGCGATGTGGTTGAACAGTCTAATCGTTTTTCAAGAGACATGGTCTTTGGCAAGTTAGTTTTACTTCTAGGGAGGAGAATAATCAGTGCCTCGCAGTATACTAATTTCGCAGCCTTAGACTGAGGTCTACTTGACATCTAACTGATGCACCTAAAACCACAGGAAGGTCTTCAGCCGCTCTCTAACCAGTAGCTTTTTGCGTGCGTCCAGTAATGGGTCCCCATCTGAGTCTCCAAAAACAGGGAGGGTTTTCACCAAGCGAATCACCAAGCCTCACACATTCCGTCTAGTCTTCAACAAATTGTATTTCAAAATATACATTAATTAAACTGATATGTGTGATGTTATATACGTAGTTTTAGCCAGTGGTGTAGTGGGTTCAGGTCTAGGAACCTGGCACCTGAAAATAAAAAGTTCAACAATAATCTTTTTTCAGCGACTATAACACATTGTTAGCTCGTTTTTCGTCAACTCATCGTACTTGGATGTTAACTGCATCTCGTTGATCGGGTTAAGCCGCTTTTTGAGACTAAATAGACCAAGTCCTGGGAGCGTCCGATTTTCCATTCGATCTCCTTAAATAATTCGATTACATAAATTCAATAATAAATTTAAAAAAAAATGTAATTTAATTAACAATTAATTATCTTTTTAGTGTAAGCATATACAGGAGAATACCGACAGATGGTAATTTTTAGTAATTTTGAATTCTATGACGCTTACCATGGAGCTTATGGCTTAGCGCTGCACGTGGAGTGTTGATCCGCCAACGTCATAGACTACAGCCCGAGATTCACGCATCATCCTTATTATTACAGGAATTTACTATGAATGATTGGTCTTCACGGAACGACTTTCGTCTACCCCCAATTTCAATTAATAGGCTTTGACTGGCATTTTACGTGTGAGCGATCAAATTCACAACAACTGGGGAGTATTTTAGAGCTCTGAAATCGATTAAAAATATATTTTCTTAATCTTCATCGGGGATTGAACCCACGACCTTTGGCTTGCAAAGCAAACGCTTTGACCATTGAGCTATACCCGACTGAGAATCTGGCCTGCGCTTTACTTACTGGAGGACAATTATTTTTATTTTGTGATGCGCTCATGCAGATTATGATCAGTTAGCAACTATAAAGTCCAGCGTAAGTCCTCTCTGAAACATTGTTGCTACTTTGAAGAAGTGTTAACGAGAAAGAACCCGTGAAAGATATTTTAATCGCTTAGAATTGATGAGATAAAAGGAGATGAAGATGGATTCTCTCACCAAAAATGCGAATGAAAATAGTAAATATCTAGATTTATTTAGTGACTACAGTGTCTAAGTGACCATATTAATAAGCGTATAAAGTTTTAGTTAATTTAGTTAAGTCCATGAGAGTATAATCTTCCAAAAACCTCCGAAACATTCGGAACTATCTGCTGCTAGGGAATCTCTGGTGGAGAAGATGAACATGTCTCTTGAAAGGGTTTCACGATGGGGCGACCTCAACCTCGTCAGTTTCAATATTTCAAAAACCCAATCATGTACTTTCTCCACCAAGAAGACTGCTATGGATCCTGTATCTTTCAACGGTTGTTCTCTTCCGAAGGCAAGCTCCAACAACATGCTTGGATTATCAATATCGAATAATGTCAAATATTACGAGTCAATTAAGTGTAAAGCCGGTCTCGCTTCCAAAAAACTAGGTGTATTATATAGATCACGTCGGTATTTCAACGATAAACAACTTCTTCTTCTATAAAAAGGACAAATCCGACCTATCCTTGAATACGGCAGTCACCTTTGGATTGGAGCCCCAAAATACCTTCTAAACTTAATTGACTCATTTCAAAGAAGAGCAATTTGTTTGTTAAACAATGACACCCTTACGTCTAATCTACAATCAATGGAACACAGACGTAAGATTGGTTCTCTTAGTCTTTTCTACCGTTATTACCACGGTCGCTGCTCTTCGGAACTTAAAGAACTAATTCCTCCTGCACCCACTCACAGCCGACAAACTCGTCTTACACTTGCCGAACATCCATACACGGTTAATATATGTCGACCAAGAACTGGCAGCTTCCAAAGTTCCTTCCTTAATGCCACCGGTAAGCTATGGAATGCTCTTCCAGCGTCTGTGTTTCCTCCTTCCTACAATCTGGATCTCTTCAAGAAACAGATAAATATACACTTGCAATCTCCCCAACCCACACACAAGCACGAACACAACACACGTTTCTCGCATGCAGCGTCCAGCCTCCCTGGCTGAGCGTCATAGAGTGCACTGGTCTTGACCGGTTGTGCTCTCCTGCATGCGTTTACATAAAAAAAAAAAATTATAACAAGCTGTCAGTGAGCAAGTTGGTTGTAAAATCACGGCTCTTCGGTAACGCCATCCGTTGCATGCCGTTATAGGGAAGTGTTGTTTATAACGGCCGGCCGTTCTGCATTCTGGCGCCGTTAGGGCATTCGGCACAAATGCGCGAATGCAGAAATGACGAAATTCCGGTATTAATAACATTGCCACGTAGCACTGACTAAATGCCAAAACTTTGTCAGTACATACTATATGACAGATATACATAATCTATTGCAACAGTAATGTGCATTTCTGGGGAACGTAATATTATTTATCGGATCTTTACAAGTGCTTAAAAGTCTTTAAAATACTCATCTTCTGCGTAAATACGAGTACACTTGCTGAGACCATGCCTTAAAAGCACCTTAAAAGTCCTCAAAAGGATCTCAGGGATGTTGTAACATGGTTTTGGATGTTTTACACGGTCTCTCAATGCTTTCAGTTGTCTTTTTAATCAGAAAAATTACAACGGGTTAGGAAATTGGTACCTATGAAGGACGCATTACTTGCATACTGTACGAAAGATTTTTACGCTGCATGCGGGAAACGTGTGTTGTGTTCGTGTTTGTGTGTGGATTGGAGAGACTACAACTGTTTGAAAATAAATTTTAATGGTTTCATTTAATAATATATTTTTTTATCTATTTCTTGAAAATATTCAAATTAAAGGAAGGAGCAAACAGAAAAAACTTGAAGAGCATTGTAAAGATTACCAGTGGCATTTTAGGAAGGAATTTTGAAAACTGCCTATTCTTGGTCGATACATATTTACCGTGTAGACGAGTTTGTCGGTTGTGGGTGGGTGAAGGTGGAAACAGTTTTTTTCAGTTCCGAAGAGCAACGAACGTGGTAATAACAGTAGAAAAGACTAAGTGAACCAATTTTACGCTTGTGTGTTCCATTGATTGAGTGGCATAGAAATGCAATGTAATATTTATAATATAATAAAACTAACACTGTCGCTGAAGACTATCACTGACACCGGCGCATATTCTCACTGTCCGGGATACATCAGTGATCCTGCAGACAAAAGCCTGCTTCAGTACCGGCCTACATTCAGGCTGCATAGGGATGCGAGACAAAATAATAATTATTAATGTGTCTTTTTCAGGCTTTTACACAACATAGTAATTTCATTTACGCCTATTGTCTTCCATGCATTTTAGAAAGCAATTTCTGTACAATTTAAAAATGTATACATTTGAATGGAGTGTTTGAAAGAGCGTCAAAATAATTATTTCATCTTTAAAGCAGCGGCTTTTGAGTGATATATGTAAATGACAAAATACTTTTAAAAGACATATCTCTTGAATATCATCTCGTTTAATATTTTCTTTTATGTAAACACATACAGGAGAATACCGACATATGTGATATTGATGCTGAAGTCTCATCTGTGGATTCTGTGACGCTTATCGTGTTAAAAATAGTTGATCTTGAATTCTCAACTTTAGAATTCTATGACGCTTACCATGGTGATTATGGCTTAGCGCTGCATGTGGAGCGTTGATCCGCCAACGTCATAGACTTCAGCCCGAGATTCACGCATCATCCCTATTATTACAGGAATTTACTATGAATGGGTCGTCTTCACGGGACGACTTTCGTCTACCACCAATTTTTATTGATAGGCTATGACTGGCATTTTACGGGTGAGGGATCAAATTCACGCCAACCGGGGATATTTTAAAGCTCAGAAATCGTTTTTTTTTTTTTAATCTAGCAAAAAAAACTGACGGTTTTAAATTAAAATAACGAAGAAAACCGTGAGCTTTTTTTGCCGCTCCCCGTATATAATATTGTCAACCAAATAAGTTCAGCAACGATTCACAACCCTGGGATTCTTAAATGTTCTTACTTCTACGTTTCAGATAGGTACACCCGTGCTCATAGCCTTCCATTGTTTTCCATCCCAGTTGGGACTTATGAAGCTTTGAGCACTCAATTTAGTACAACGGCAATATTGCTTCTAAATGGGCTGCCAGCACACCTCGATCCTTTTCTTATATTCTATTTTGTCGATGGTATTGTATAAATTGACTTCTGTGATCTTTGAAACGTGACATCTTCTTCTTTGTAATATGTATTTTTGTATTTTTCGTTTATCGTGTACATATAAAAAAAAATCAAATAATGATGAAATATTCTCATCTGGATAAGATTTTCTGCATCCCTATCTTGTGCATTCTGCACCCAGGCACTTGCATTATTCTGAATGCAGCTGCAAGAGCATCAATAACCAGTTATTGGGTTACTGCTGACATCCTGGGAGGATGCAATCAGCGATTTCTGTACAATTAGACACTTAATACTTGACTATTTATCGCCCTCCCAACAGCTCTGCGCCGCAAACTCTCTATTGGATAATTCCGAACAATGCCTGCGGGCGTCGATGTAGCGCGAAATCAAATACGCTTATTTGAAATAAATTTTGGTGAAATCAATAATGCAACCATATTCAAAACCAATTGACATCCCTAATTATCATAAAAACGACTGCACGTCGCTGGGATAGTCATCGACACGCGTGGAGAGGGATGAGGAGGAAGTCATATGCAACAAGAACTTTTTTAAAAACTCATTGTAATATATTTCTTCCATTCAATTCAATCAATTCCGAACATCACCCAACACTTTTTCTTCTAGGGATGCTTTCTTTCAATTCGTTAGAGTCCCGGAGGAAAATTGCTGCTATTAAGCATTCATTCCTTCTCCTTCGCGGTACAATTCACAACCCTGGGATTCTTGAATGTTTTAACTTATATGTTCCAGATAAGTACACCCGTGTTCGTAGCCGTCCATTGTTTTTGATCCCAGTTTATGCTTGTGGAGCTTCGAGCACTCAATTTAGTGCAACGGTAATGGCGCTCCTAAATGGCCTACCAGCACACCACGATCCTTTTTCTTTTTTATCGATGGTATTGTTCTCCTAGATCTCTGTGATCTTTGACACGTGTCATCTTCTTCTTCTTTAATGTTATTTTTATTTTTTATTATCCTATGTATGTGTTGTATATTTATGTATACTCTGTTTCTTATTATTTTATACCATGGAACTTCGGTTCTGTGAAATAAATAAACAACAAGAACATGATTACAAACACATAATAATATATTTAAGACAATAGATAGACAACTTCGGTATTCGGCTCGGCCCACGAACAATGGACGATCTACCTCCGTCGAGACCCGATCCATAAGTGACTGGAGCGCGCTGTAACACATGCAGCGCCTTCCGATCGCCTGTCGCAACTTTGACGAACTATCTACTGTCAAAACAAGAAAATTGATAACAAAACTCTTTTTCTTATATTACTAACATTTTAATTAATGCGTGCACGAAGAGTTAACAAAAATAAGATACGAAAGATCGTATATCGAGGCTTTTCGTTACCAGCCTGCAAGTGCTATATCGAGCTGATATTACAATGATTCAAGAGTGTCTTCTTCTTATTTTCATATCCGTTCAATCTTCTTCGTTAGTATCAATTCGGTAAATTGGTTTGCAGCAACAGAATCTTGCATTTCGATCTCCATTCCTCTCGGTTCTCCGCAACCCTCTTCAGCTCAGCATAAGAACTACACCTC
Organism: Glossosoma conforme; assembly: GCA_022606575.1. NCBI lineage: Eukaryota > Metazoa > Arthropoda > Insecta > Trichoptera > Glossosomatidae > Glossosoma > Glossosoma conforme. The sequence goes on along the minus strand of JAGTXR010000099.1, from coordinate 1,269,748 downwards.
ATGTCCTCGAACACTTGCTGCAAATACTCCCGTCTAGGCGCCCGCCCTCTACAGTTTCTACCATCAACCATCTCCTCCACGATGCCGTAAAGAAGACCATCGTGGCGCATGATGTGACCGATCCATCGGGCTCGCCTCTCTGAGATGGTTCTTATTAGGTGCCTATCTTCCTTGATTATCCTGAGAACCGTTCAATATATTAAACATATGGTCACCACGAATTGCTGTAAACTAGAAAAAAAAGTTTTTTTTTTGTCGCTGGTTGTCGTTTTTTGACCCTTTAGCTGCGGCACGCTATAAAAATGTGGAATATTATTTGCGAGTTAGAACATACTCGCGCATACTCGTACGTACTCGTAAATGGGAGGGAGTTTGGTCGACTTTTCGATCCCGCGTTTATACGGCCGGATGTAAAACTTTACGAGAATGTCGTGCGCGGGGTTTTTATTAACGCCGAGCGCAGCGTGTAAGCGACAAACAAAAAGATTTCGATAAGGCCGCCGCGGTGTGGGGGTCAAAACGGGAAAACACGAGTCCAAACATCTCCACCTGAAAACATAAAAAAATAGCATCGAGCTTTCGGGGTTATTTTTTAAAATCGTTTTTATGACATATTTTTGACTAGCACATCAATTGTATATATTTATTGTCAATTTTAATTATTATTTTAAAATCAATTTAAATTTTAAAAATAAAAATATTTAGTTTTGATTCACAATTTATGTTAAATGATTACATGTTTCGTCCTTCCTGAAGACCATCTTCACTAATGGAAAAATAAAAACAGGCAGTGGCTTATATAGATATGGACAGTTAATTAGTTCCTACACACATATTTATAGGTTGTATATGTGTGCGGGTACAACAATTGAAAAAAGACATTATGAAATTAATGGGTATGTGGTTTTTCTAATGTATTAAGTCATTAGAAAAAAATATTATTTAGTTTTTAATTTAAAAAGACATTATAAGATTACTGGATATTTGTTATTTTTCTGTATTAAGCTATTATATAATACTAAATTTTTGTTTTCAATTTAAAAAAGATTTGTTTTTTTTTATATTGATCTTTTTCTATAATTGAAAGTTTTTTTTTAATTTCATTTTCTGGGATTTATTTATACTGGACTATACTAAGCCCGCCTCACACCCGCATCACACTGAAGGACAGTTAAGTCTGCTTTATGATGCGCTCATTCAGATTATGATCAGTAAGCAACTGATAAGTCCACTGGGAGTCCCCTCTGAAAAATTGAGGCCACTGCACAGATGTGCTAAAAAGAATAAGATGTAGATGGAAGATAAATTCTCTCACCGAAAATGCAAGTGAAAATGGTAAATGCGTTGATTTTTTTTTTGTGGCCACAAAGTCTGCATGCCCGAAAAAACCGAGGCGATTCCTTCGAACTACAAAATCAAAAAGACTCTTCTTTCTAACAGGAACTGACAGTCCCAGAGAATGTGCTCATAGGTCTGAAATGGGGCGCCACAGCGCCACTGAAATGGCAACTGAATGCGCTTTGTGGCCATAGTTCGATCAAATGCTAGGGAAGCTAATGGTGATGATGATGATTAAAATTCTTAGAACATGCTGGTGGGTATAGCTCAGTGGTTAAAAAGATTGCTTGTCAAGGCGATGGTCGTGGTTTTGATCCCCCACGATGATTAAGAAAAAGTTTTGTAATCGATTTCTGAGCTCTTAAATACCCCCTGGTTGGTGTGAATTTGATCCCTCAGCCGTAAAATGACAGTCATACCGTATTAATAAAAAAATGGTGGTTGACAAAAGTCGTCGCGTAAAAACTACCCATTCATAGTAAATTATTGTAATAATAAAGGATGATGCGTGAATGCTGAGCTGTAGTCCATGACGTTGGCAACACTCCAAATGCAGCGCTTATCCATATGAAGGTAAGTGTCATAAAATCAAAACTCGAAATTTCTGAATCACTATCATCATCTGTCAGTATTCTCCTGTTTGTGTTTACGTAAAAAAAATATTTAAATCATATTGGTAATATCAGCTGGAATCAAGGACATGTTTAACCCTATGTGCTCAAATTGAAAGGCCCTATTCAGTCGCGTGGATTGTTTTTAGGGACTGTGCGATTTATGTTCTGATAGGAGCTATTGGGGCTTATGTGACTCGATAGTGGAATAGTGTTGTCCTTATCTGCAAATCCCGAATCTATTGCTCCAAAAAAGAGCCGACTCCTTCCTGGGTAGTCACGTGTTGAATGCTACGTATCCACAAATAATGAAGAGAAAACCACAGATGCCACACTCGCACATACAAATATACATGCATTGTATGAATATACAGGTATACATATTTTTTTTTGGAAAATGTGTAAAGAATCTTATCATTTTCATCTATAGTCAGTCATCGACTGCTAAATGCAGTTTCTTCGGCATTTATTAATTGTTATATTATAGTCAGGAACCATTTTATTCATTTTCTTTTCTTCGTAGTAGTAGAATCAATCCGGTGGATTGGTTTGCAGCAACAAAATCTTCCATCACGATCTCCACTCTTTTTGATCCTCTGCAATCCTCTTTAACTCAGCATAAGAGCTACAACTCATGTTCTCGAACACTTGCTGCAAATACTCCCGTCTAGGGTGCCCTCTGAGTTTCTACCCTCAATCATCCCTTCCACAATGTCGTGAAGAAGACCATCGTGGCGCATGATGTGACCCATCCATCGGGCCCGCCTCTCAGAAGTCTTCATTGATTATGCTGAGAACCTCATTGTTCGTGACGTGATCTCTCCAGGAAATTCCGAGAATTCTTCTGTACGACCACATCTCAAAGGCTCTAGTCATTTCTTAGGCACTCGAATATAAATACGATTTATCATGTACGAGTAAGATTTACTTTTGATTTTCAGGCCAATATTCAAACTGAGTGAGTGTGGTTTTAAATCCTCACTTAGTTTAGATTTAAATTTTCTTGTGCGTTGTTCAAACAATGCACAAGAAAATTTACTTAGTTATTAAAAAAAAAATGTTTCGTTAAGCTTCATGAAAGTTTATCAAGCAAAAGTTAAAACAGTTAACTGAAAATTAATTACAAAACTGCATATTTATGATTTTCATGACGTTATCAAAAAATAATGCTTATCCATAGAGTCTAAAATAAATAAAAATAATTTAATTTGGCCTGTGTATTTTTTTGTTCAGTATAATTTAAGGTTTTGGCAGCAAGTTAATAAATTTGCAGTACATAAAATCAATCGGTAATAGACCAAATAAATTGCTAATATCCACTGTGTCAGTATAAATGTGGTCAGTTATGACATTTAAATGACAGTATGATATTCAATATTGGTAAAAATTAATATAAAATGAATGAATAATTAACCCATAAAATTAAAACTTTAAATAAGTTAACCTTACCCATAATTAATTACCATTCATTAATTATTTCCTGTCAATTTATTACTTTTCTACTGCCGATTGACATTTTTCTACTGCCAAATGATTATTTTTTGCGCATCTTTTTAGAAATTTATTACTGAACGTTTGCTAAATAATAAATGCCCATTGATTGAATTGAATACGGCCAAAAATGTTGTCATTTATTATTAATAATAAATATAATGTTTTTGTGTAAATATAATGTGTTTTTTTTCTGCATTAGTATTATAAAATAAATGATATGATTTATCTGGTGTCCAGTTAAATTTAGGAAAACATTAAATTTGTTGTTTCAAGCAAAAAAAAGCTCACTGATTTCGAAACAACAAAAAAATCGTTAAATAAATAAATTAGATGGATTCCTGATAAGATAAGCAGTTTCTAACCTATGGACTACGTTTCTATGCAGTCAAAAGCTTGATTTTTTTCAGTAGCTTGAATTTTAAAGATGGAGTTGTTTTAAAATATTATGTTTTACTTGATAAACTAATGATTAAAAATACATATTCAATTAATTTACGTAAAGATCTATTGTCGATATATTGCACTCTATTGTCGTGGATGTAGTAATTGCTCTCTAAAGGCGGATGATACTTTATGGTCAGCGGCATTAGGATGTGGAAATAAAGGGGAAAATACCACATTAAAGGTTCAAACGATAACCCAAGTATCAGCCAATATGATCGCATCTCAAATACGAGGGTTATTCGTAAGTTTCCCAGTGATGTTTCGCATTGTAAAACATGTTTAATTCCATGAATGCGTACATTTTTAGAACGTTCAGACTTTTACCTATTTTTTTACATAGTCGCCACTGAGGTCAATGCATTTTCGCATGCGGTATACGAACTTTTGAATGCCCGAGTCAAAAAAATCTGCCACCAAGCCATGCAGATTCCTGAGAACCGCTTATTTCAGCTCGGATAGAGTTGGTAGTCATTTGGAGCTAAGCCCGGGCTGTAGGGTGGGTGTTTGACAAAACCCCATCCAAATTTGTTGTACGGTCAACATTCTTGGCACCCACCTCGAGCAAACCTTAGCATAACCTAGATGCTCCGTCAAAATCTTGTCAATAGAGGTTTTGCTGATGAACAAAATCTTGCATCTCGTAGATCGAGATGCAAGATTTTGTTGCTGCAAGCCAATCCACCGGGTTGATACTTCAAAAAAGAAAGATCTATAGAAAATATAATATTATAAGACACGAACTTGAGAATACGAATAGATAGTATACCTATGTCTTGTTCATTTTGATCATTTCTGACTATTGATCCATTTCACTACCAATAAATCAACACATATAATGCTCTATTCAATTGCTGAATAATATGACTACATTTTTTTTTGTCAAATACTCGCAGTTTGCAGCCACTGAGGTGGTGTGTAAAAATAAAATAACCCGATTTTATACACGGATCTGAAAAAGCTACAAATCGAGCTGAAACCTGAAAAAAATGTTTGGTCCTGAAAGTTTATCATCGCACGGGCTGTAATCCTTCCGGCATACTGAAAAGAGAATTTTCAGAGGAATGACCTAATGAAAAACTTTGGCATTCGCAACGCCAGAGTCAAATTAGGACATAATAATATGAAGAGAAAGTGGATAAGCACGAAAACTACATCCTTTTTTTAAAATAATTTTTCATATTGTATAGGAAAAAAAATAGTGTAAAGCTGTTAATGAATAGGGAGAATAAACATTAATATAGTGAATCATTAACCCATAAAATGGGAACATGACCTAACATAATAAATTACCATTCATTAATTATTTCCGGCCAATTTATTATATTTCTAATACCGATTGATATTTTTTTACTGCGAAATTTATATGTTTTACTTACCTTAAAAGGTATTCATTACTTACCGTTTGATAAATAATTACTGCCCATTAATTAAATACTACCAAAAAATTAGATGCCATATCTTCTATATGTCTGTGATCCAAGAATTAGTAAAGTTCATTCACACTTTTAATTGTTATTACGTATACAACACTTTCTACCTGAATTGTGCTTCTCATACCTGGAATATATCGTGATCTTAGTCGAATGCGAAGAGATCATAATTCGGTTCTGTACGAGGCGCGATCGGAAAGTTTGCAGATTATTTTTTGATACTTCTTCTTCTTCGCTCAGCGGCTCCGCTGTTGGAATTTCGGATTTGGGCGGATTATCATAAAATCAAAAGGAGACCGGAATCTGTAAAGTCAAGAGGCGGAATGGGATTTCTGGGGATTTGCACGTCGCTTGAAAAATAATTGAAACCTTCAAAGGGAAATCAGCCGCCTTTCGTTCAAAAAGATTTTTCCCGTATAAATTATAATGTAATATTGATTAAATGAGATATCAAATGTTTTATAAAACGCATTATAAATAGATCCTCATATATTTGTTCAGTAACTAATTCTAGGTTTTGGCAGTGAATTACATGAATTAATAAAAAAAGGTTTAATTAATTGGCAGTATATTACAGTAGATTACTGAATAATACTGTGAGGAAAAAATATCTGGAAATTTGGATTTAAATTTCGCGGGTTAACCTAACCTAAGTTATTTAGTAAACGAGACATATGTATCTCTGGCCTCTACGATCACTGGACAAATCCTTAGGTTAGGTTAGGTTAGCGTGACAGCCAGTGCACCAGTTGTCCCGTGCAACAAATGTCCGGTGCACCAGACATCCAGTGCGCCCCACGACGTTACCGATGAGTCGTTGAACGAATTGTCTGTGAACGAATTAATCTTTTTTATTTTTATGTTGGCACTACTGTCACTGACATTTGCGCTAAAATACACGTAAAAATATTGATTAGTGTTTTAGCTATCCGTCCATTTATATGCTATCTATACAGCGCCTGTGCCGTTTTTCTTCTTCTTTACGGCTGCAAATCTTGGCGCCTCATCAAAAGCCAATGCAGCTGAATAATGGGGTTTGTAAACAGGTGTCTACGTAGAATACTGTGATCGTAATGGTTTCACTTTGTGAGGAATGACGAGGCGAAACAGCGGACGAAGCAGCCTTGCATACTACAGGATGTCAAGAGGCTAAGGTGGACGTGGCTGGGACATGTCGTGAGAATGCCGCAGAAATACAATAACTACGGCAGCCCATTCTTCAAGCCCCTGGCTCTCACCGTCCTGGTAGGCCATCGGGAACTATAAATTTATATTAGCTTGATATAGCTCTTTTAGGCTGATGCTGTAAAGCCTCGAAAAACGATCTTGTGTCTATTATTTTTGTTCGCTCACCTGACATGCACAACAATAATGTAAGTTTAAATATATAATATTACACGTAATTTGCATACGCCATTTTATTTGTTATGAGAGTCGCTCCATTTCATGTTGGTGCAACTGTCATCTTTAATTTGCTTTTTTGCCATGATTTTCTTGGCGGCGCTGGATATCACAGTGTTCTGGCAGTTGTCAGTTAACTCTCATCTGGCCGGCGAAACGCCATACCGGTCAGACGAGGAAATCAAGTCTTTATTAAAATTAAATGCGAATTAAGCTTCAAAAACAAGTTCTTTGTGTTGTTAATCTGTTCCTGCATCCTTCCGCCACGCGGCTACGAACCCGTGACTTGTCGTCTTTTTAAAAGACGGGGAATGTCAATATTTCAATTAAAATTAAAATTTTAAAATTTTATTTTATTTTTTTCCTTGCAGAAACATTACAAATTTTATCAATTCAATTAATTTCTGAAGTACAATAATAATTGAATAAAAAATACAATATATACAAACATAGGTACTTATGATTAAGCACTAAGAACAATGCAGTAAAGACAAGCAACAGAAGGTCCCAATGCTCATCAAACAGACGACGCCAACCAATTATTCCTCCAAAGAAACTCTTGGAGTTCATGTCTGAATTAGGCCTCTCTTACGTGAAATGTATCAACATCCGAGGCGAGGATATATAATGTACTCGGCGGAACTGCGGGAAGTGGAGCTGACATAGGACGATGCGAGGACCAAGGCAGCTGACAGAGATTTGTGGTGGCGTCTCGTGATGTTCATATGCTCCAGTTGAGGGAGCAGACATGGAAAAATGAATAATAATTTGATCAGATATGCGAGAAGAAAGAAAAAAAACGTGTACTTAAATAGTATAATATAAGAAGGTATTACGTTGAAAAATAATTATCGACGACATCTATCGGCCAATTTAACAAGTGCTAATTCTATTATCTCGAATAATGAACCGATTTCGAACACCCCCACTGCCGCCCCCCACTCTCTCCTCCACTCTCTAATAACGATTTCAATTTTCGGATATTACAGCGCCTCTCAAAGTTCGAAACGGGGCTTAATATTTTATTTGGGTGGGTCAGCGCGACACAAAGGCTATTGGAAAACAATATAAAAAGAGCGAGGTTCACATCTGGCGCAAGGGGGGGAGGTTTGTTTATTTCGCTAAGCGAAGGTCTGGGACATCTCTGGACTGTATCAAACTATCTTTGAAAAAAAAATCACGACTTACTTAATATTATTATCATCATATACGGTTCTTCACGACATTGTGGAAGGGATGGTTAAGGGTAGAAAATGCAGAGGGCGCTTTAGACTAGGAGTATTTGCAGCAAGTGTTCGAAGACATGAGATGTAAGCTAAAGAGGATTGCAGAGGATCGAGAAGAGTGGAGATCGAGATGCAAGATTTTGTTGCTGCAAACCAATTCACCGGATTGGTACTACGAAGATACGCTACCTAGATTTTTTTACTGGTGATTATAGTGAATTACTAGAAAGTTGTAGGTTCGATACTCGACGGAGATTAATAAAAAAAAATTGAATCGATTTATAAGCTCAATAAATATTGATATCAGCTCGATATAGTCCTTGCTGGTGCCGAAAAGCCTCCAAATAAAATCTTTCGTCTCTTTCGTCTCTTTCATCTTTGTTTGCTCGTTTGACACGCATGTGTCGCCATATTGTTTTTTTGACAGGACTAGTTATGTAAATGGCCACAGTATTAGTTTCGGCGTTGGGCTGTTACCGACTGTGCGTTGTCAGTTGCGATTTGTCTGGGACCTGAAGCATTAAGCTCCGTCTCGGACAGATAACGAATGTTTGTCAATCTTTTACTTAAATGTAATTTAATATGCTTCATAAAAAGTTCTTTGTGTTGCTCATCTGATCCTCATCCCTTGATCACGCGTTCTAATTACTATCCCAGCGACGAGAAGTCGTTCTTTTATGTAGTGAACCCGTGAACACCACCCATTCATAGTGAATTCTAAAAATAAATGGATGACACGCGAATGTCTATAACCACCAGCACCAGCCTGCAAGATCTATATCGAGTTAATACCAACTGAAAATGAGAGACTTCAGCTCTGGCAACAACACGCATCAGAGGATTTAATTACTCCAAAGGAAGGCCTCCCAACTGGCAACAACCTTGACTGGGGCACCTGGAAATCCCTGAACAGATTAAGAACCGGAGTTGGTAGAACAAAGTTAACCTCGAGCGGCGGATAATGTTTTGGCAGGGAGAGTCATTATTGTGTGACTGCGGAAACCTGCAGACCGTCTCACACCTATGATCCTGCTCCATGTGCCCAACAAGCTGCACACCTCAAGACCTAATGCTAGGCAACACACGTGCTATCGATGTTGCCAGATACTGGGCAGAAATAATTTGACGTCGCTGACACGAAGAAAAATAAGACCAATATATAAAACAACCGACTGATTACCAAGATTGTTCATATTGTTTGCACGATTTTCGTTCGACCACCAAAGTTAAGCAACTTTGATCGCGAACAATATATTGATGAGTCGAGTGTTTTACACCGCGTGGATCTACGTACTTGTAGTCCATTGAACTTTTAACCGTCGTACGATGTTGCGTAACATCATATTAACTGTTATTATTAAAATGCGTCCGAAGTTCATTATTTTAGTAGTTTTTCTTAACGAATCGACAACTGAGCGGCACGAAACGTCCAAGTCCTTTAAATTTTTGCCCCATTCCCGCATTTGCCCCTTCCCGCTCACCTGTAACTCTGAACTGTGTGTTGAAAAGCTGCTAAGGTGAAAGCAGGAACATTTTTTTTAGTCTCTTTATTTTCGCCGACACACAAAGTATAGGCTGTCCAGAAAAAGGGAAATCTCGCATTATTGTCTGTTTTTTCCTGTATTATGCCAGTGCTTCTCAATAAGAAACATTTTTTTTGTAGTCACATGCAGGAGAGGACAACGGTTTGAAACCAGAACACTCTATAACGCTCAGCCAGGGAGGCTGGACTGGCATGCGGGAAACATGTGTTGAGAAGATTGTAAGTGCATGTTTCTTGAACAGATCCAGATCGTAGGAAGCTGGACGCTGTAAGAGCATTCCAAAGTTTACCGATGGCATTTAAGAAGGAACTTTGGAATCTGCCATTTCTAGTGTCTGTTCATTTTTTAACGAAGGCTTTCGGCATGAGTCTCCATCCTCTTCGATCCTCTGCCTTCCACATGTTAATCCATCTTGAAGGGGTCGTCCAACGCTTCGTTTGCCAGTTCTTGGGCGCCACTTCAATACTTTTCTTCCCCATCGACCGTCGCCTCTTCGACAAATTTGTCCTGCCCATTGCCACTTGAGTGTGCCCGTTCGATGGGTAGTCTCCACTATTTGAGTTATTCTTCGAATATCTCGTTTCGGATTCAATCTTTTAGAGACACTCCGAGCGTGGATCTCTCCATGGCACGTTGGGTGAACTTTATTTTATGGGATTCCACGTCTCTGCGCCATAAATTAACATGGTGTTCTTAAATTTATTTAGTCGTTTAAATTCATAATTTGGAATAAATGGCCACCGTAAATTGTTACCGGGTATCTCTTATCATTATCATTCGTGAGATCGATCGATATTGACTATTATTGCGGTCTATTAATTTCAAAATAAAATTAATATGTGAGTATTTTGGATGGCTCTGGTATTTTATGGACAAGATTATAAAAAAAGTACAGGGTGGTAGCTTTAAATAAACCTTATTGGATTGTGAGCACCCTGTATTCGAGCATGAGAATAAGGTCCTTGGTTTTCTTAATTTAAGTACGGGACGGTATAAAAAGGTCTAATATGTATTTTTGTGCTTCGTGTACTTTTCAGTAAGGAACATAACAGGATTGGGTATGTAACATATTGTTTGTTACATATACGTTAAGAAAGTGGTTGTACACCTTTAATATCGTATCAGTATTATTATTTTACAATTTATTTTTTACTATTGACTTTAAATTAGATATTTTAAATATTTAATAAATGAATATAAACTGGTATATGTAAATTTTGAGAACGCATTTCCTTGTTGCCTGAATGACAATCCTGAATGAACAATATCACGGAGGTTAAGAAATATTAATTGGGGATATAACTTGGATGGATAACCATTTAGGAACACCACGTGAAGTTGGTTCTTAAATCTACATAAATATGTTATAGATAAAACGTTTGTGTTTTTTTAAGGAGATCGGATGATCTGACCGATACTCCCGAGACCTGAATATATTATCTTTTCTTAAGGGGTGGCTCAACCCTACAGAAGGCATGCATATAACTAATATTTGATTAAACGTTTTTTATAAATCAAGTTCGGTCGGATTTTGAACTAAAGGCCTCTTAGTGACAAAAAAAAAGTTTTATCACTGGACATCCAACGACACGCAGTCAGCAAGGTATGGAGATATATTAATGTTTTGGTTCGCATTCAACGTTGCTAAACATCGGCGATCGAACGAGATTAGAGCATAAATTATACTATTGTAATTGAGCTTATGTTTAAATGCCAGACGGCCGGATTGATATCCACATCCACCTCATAAGGACAGAATATATGTATATACATTATACATAGATCATTATATATAATTCATATCTATATATTAAGTATTTTAATGCACAAGACACATTTTTGAGTCCGGCAGCTTAACACAGTTGATGGACTTCCGGCGGGCGGCTAAGTGCTGATCAGAGTTGTGACGGCGTTTCTAACGACATATATGAGACATAAAAGGGAAAAATAAAAGACATGACATTGATTCAGAATTTGTACAGTTTAATAATCCACCACATATATACGATATTATAATATATTTGAAGATAAGTAAACTGCCATTTTTGGCTCGCCGACCGATAGTTTAACACCTCAACGCCGGGAGGCTTTGTGTTTGATATCCATATGTTCTAAAAGGCCGAGTTGTTTTGTCTGAAAAATGAATATTCAAAGGGGAATATAATTATTGTTACTTTTTGTAGAAAGAAACCTTATTAGGTACTTTATTTTCAGCAATTTAACCCTCAACTGACGATAACCTTAAATGAATAAAATATTTTTCACTATCCTAACCTAGCCAAAGTTATTTCGTTAACGAGAAATGTGGATCTCTGAACTCTACGATCACTGGACAAATCTTTAGGTTAGGTTAGGTTAGAGAGACATACAGTGCACCAGTTGTCTCGTGCGCCAGACGTCCAGTGTACCCCACGTCGTTACCGAGTCGCTGAACGAATTGTATGTAAACGATTAGTCGTGTCACCATTTTTTCCTAAGAGATGACTCAACTCAATGTAGAACTTTTTAATTTGTATGATGTACCAATATCGATGGCTGCAAGTAATAATTAAAATATATATAAAATCATAAAAATCAACCGTTTATTTTTGAGAAGATTATTAGACTCAGATCAATCAAAATACTGTCCATCAGCAGCTACGACCATCTCTCATCTTTCAGGTAGCATGCGATTCCACGCTGGAAAAAAATCTTGTTCTTTAGAGGCAATCCAGTCATCGTCCCATTTTTTGGTATCGTCATAAGAAGAAAATCGCTGCTCAGCCATACCATGCGTCATTGACCGGAAGAAATAGCAATTGGAGAGAGCAATTTCTGGTGAATATGGCGGATGGGGTAGGATTTCCCATTTGAGGTTCTCCGAGGTAGTTTTTACAACATTTGCAGCATGGGGTCGTGCGTTGTCATGTTGAAGAATAATACTGTCATGTCTTTTGGCGTATTACGACCTTTTACCCTTCAATGCTTGGCTTAGCTTGATCAATTGTTGTCGCTAACGGTCTGCTGTAATCGTCTCGTTTGGTTTGAGCAGCTCATAATATATTACTACGAGCTGGTACCACCAGATACAGAGCATGAACTTGGAACCATGAATATTATTACTTAAAATACATTATTTACCAGGACTTATAAAATTTAAGAGATATCGTGTAACTCAATTAAGCGAAAAAAATTATAAAGCCTTGTACTGTCAACTTATGGTCATCGATATGCCGAATGAATTTCATTTCAGAAAATAATTTATCGAAAATTTATTAATTACAAAAGTATAGGATTACGGAACACGAAAACTAAAATAAACTGAAATAATATCGGATTACGTTAGATTTTTGAAAGCGAATCCTGTCGAATTTCCGCGAAGCCCAAGAAAAAAACAAATTTCAGGATCGGCCAACAAACAAAATTAAATTATTTAATATTTTCAGTCTTCGAAAGTGTTCCCGGAATAAATAAAATAAAGCTGTATTATAAAATGTTTATAATCATAAGTGGAAGTATTTTTTGCATGTATAATCATTTACTTTAAGCCTAAAAACATGCGAATCAATGATTTTTTAGTAACATATCTATATACATATACAAATTTACAGCAGATATCATCCCCAAAAATATTTCTCTCATTAATTTTAGGAGACCAAGACAGCAAACGCTTAGATTCGAACCGCGAACTTTTGTACTTTGGTTCTATTATATACACAGCGCTGGCCCATTTGCCAATTATTCAAATGAAAGCAAATACAATTAGCAAACGTAAATATTATATTTTTGTGTTGTATTACATGTTATAATATAAAGCCAGTCTCGCTCCAAAAAAACTAGGTGTATTATATAGATCACTGAGGTATTTCAACGACAAACAACTTATCCTTCTATATGAAGGACAAATCCAAACTATCATTGAATACGGCACTAACCTTTTGATTGGAGCCCCAAAATATCTTCTAAACTTAATTCACTCAGTTCAAAGAAGAGAAATTAGTTTGATAAACAATGATGTCTGACCTGTAATCAATGGAACACAGGCGTAAGATTGGTTCACTTAGTCTTTTCTACCGTTATTACCACGGTCACTGCTCTTCGGAACTTAAAGAACTAATTTTTCCTGCACCCACCCACAACCGTCAACCTCGTCTTGCACTAGCTGAACATCCATACACGGTTAATGTTTATCGACCAAGAACTGGCAGTTTCCAAAGTTAAGCTTTGGAATGCTTTTATAGAGTCTGTGTTTCCTCCTTCCTCCAATCTGGATCTCTTCAATAAACAGATAAACATAGACTTGCAATCTCCCCAACCCACACACAAACACGAATACGACACACGTTTCTCGCATGCAGCGTCCGGAGCGTCATATAGTGCACTGGTCTTGACCGGCTGTGCTCTCCTGCATGCGATTACATAAATTAATAAATACGTATTTTTCTTAATTTTTACGCTATCCACAATACTGAGATTCGGGCATACTTAAAACTGTTCGTTACAGATAGGTATATCTGTGCCCGTAGTCATTAATTATTATATATTTCAGCTGGTATGTGTAAGGTTTTATCTGCCAAATTCAGTTCAACTGCAACGACGCTTATAAGCGGTCTTTCATTGACATATCTTTTTATCATACATAATTCTTCTTACATCTTAAATATCTTCTTACATATGTATACTCATATTTTAATGTAAAAATTATATTTAATTTAGTAAAACGTTGGTGCAGGTTTCACAACATTAAAGATTATCTTAGTTCGAGTACACTTTCAGTGAAAATTACCGAATTTTCTGCACCAATTTGTTCCTTGAATTGTATTGTCCTGATGATGGTGCCTCACGATATATTAGAAAGAGCTCTTATGTAGGCAATCTATTACGAGCTAATATGTAGTGTGAAAAATTGGGTTACACGAACAGTTGTAGACCAGTTGAAAGGACCCTCATAACTCGCCAAGGAATAGAGCCTTTTCACCCAACAAGGCAGAAACTAGCTAGAAGAATTATCAAGAGATAAGACAGATGACTGTTATGCTATCTGTGTGGGCTTAAATCCCGGTGAAGATAAAAAATTAATACTTTAACGGAATTGCTGTATATAAACAATAATGACATATTGGAAGTGCGATTCTCGTAGCAAAGCAATATTGATGGCATGACAAAACATGAATGGGTCACCGTCTGTTGTTTATTTTTTTAATGTAATCTCATGCAGCAGGGCACAGCCGGTCAAGACCAGTGCACTCTATCACAATAAGCCAGGGAGGTTGGGCGCTGCATGCGGGAAACGTGTGTTCGTGTTTGTGTGTGGGTTGGGGAGATTGCAAGTGTATATTTATATGTTTCTTGAAGAGGTCCAGATTGTAGGAAAGAGGAAACACAGACGCTGCTACGTATCTTATAAGAATGATACGACTTATACGATTACATAAAATTTTTTGATTAACAACCAACCACACGAAACATACTCATACCTTGAATGATACATCTAACGTCTCTTTTTCAAACGTGCCCTAAAGGCTGTTGGGAAATGTATATATTTTCAAGTGGATTTCTAGATGCAGTGGTGTTTTCGGACAAAGCATGGACAATGGCAGCTGATAAACTGTGACGGCTTGCTTCAAGTCACACAGGTATGCTGCTAAAACAAGAACCTCGTTTATATCACGTCATCGTCTATGCTACATTTCATCATAATTTTCATTTTATGTGCGCTCTTTTAACCCTTTCATTACGAAATGGTTTGAATACAAATTATTCCGTCAATTATAAAACTAGTATTTGAAGCATAAATGTACTTATCTGGTCTATTTACATATATCACATTAGTTCTTGCATCCTTTACAAATCAGATGATGCAGAAAAACTATTCTAAGAAAGTGGCAAAACGATATATCAAGTCAAACTATGTCAACGGTCGGGGAATCTTATGACGGCGTATGCCGATGACCGATGCGAAAGGGTTAAATATAGACCATATGGTTGACTGATTGATAGTATTCAGCTCTGTCAGTCACCAAAATCGTCTTCTTATTCCATTTTAACCTGCCTCCCAAAGCTCTGAGATCCCGGAAGCTTGTACAAAAGACAGCTGAAGTTTGATACATTTAATAATGAATTACCAGCACAAGGCGTATTGGAACCAAAGCCTCATATGAAAAAAAGGGAGATGTTCGCTTCATTAACTGCAAATCGCAAGCGTCATAGAGTCTACAAATGCGATGAGAGTCTGCCGGCGTTCTCCTGCATGCGTTTACATAAAAATAAAAATGCCGTCGGAGAAAAGAACAAGAAGGAAGCGAAATTCTTATTTAATTAAATTCCGACAAAGCAGCCGCCCTGGGGGACGGGAGTAACTCCCCGACCAGCCCACTCCCCTGGACTTCTACTCCCGTCCAAGTCCATACACTCCCGCTCCCGCCTACCAATACAAGTCAACTAGATCATAGAACAAACTACAAAGAAAAATAGTAGAATGTATTAACAACCGAACCTTTTTTCATCATCACCATCATTACCATGATCGCTCCCCTAACTGGAGCATATGGCATTCACGAACTGCCACCACAAAGTTCTGTCGAGCGTAATAGTCTTAACATCATCCCATGTCGTCGGCAGGTATAGCTCAATGGTCAAAGCGTTTGCTTTGCAAGCCAAACGTCGTGGGTTCGATCCTCGACGGAGATTAAAATAAAAAAGGTTCTTAATCGATATCTGACCTCTAAAATTAGCCCCGGTTGGTGTGAATTTGATGCCTCACTCGTAACATGCCAGTCATAGCCTATTAATCAAAATTGGTGGTAGATGAAAGTCGTCCCGTGAAGACCACACATTCATAGTAAATTCCTGTAATAACAAAGGAAGATGCGTGAATCTCGGGCTGTAGTCTGATGACGTTGGCAGATAAACACTCCACATGCAGCGTTTGATATGCTCCTTGGTAAGCGTCAAAGAATTCCACAGATGAGACTTCAGAATTACTATTACCATCTCTCGTTATTCTCCTGTATGTGCTTACATAAAAAAATGTCAAATCTGCCTCCCGAAATTCCACCGAGTACACGCTATGTATAGTTCCCAACGGCCTTCAAGGGAGGCGCGCGCCCGGGACCTTGAAGATAAGGCAGCTGTGGAATGTGCTCTCCTGCAGCATTCTTAGTACATGTCCCAACCAGGTCCGCCTTTGCCTCTTGACCTACTACAGTATAAAAGGCTACGTTGTTCGCTCTCTTACTTCGTCATTCCTCGTAAGGTCAAACTATTGTATACCCAGTATTCTAAGCAAGCATCTGTTCTGCAACCCCACTATGCGGCTGCATTGGCTCTTGGTAAGATGCCATATATATTATGCATATAATATAATATATTTTATTCAATCAATTGTTTTAATTATATGCAAATTTATTTGAAAGGATAAATAAATTATAATACGAGTAGTAACTAATGATTCCGCCGCATATCGTTCACAGACAATTCGTTCGACTCATCGGTAACGTCGTGGGGCGCACTGGATGTCTGGAGCACGGGACATTTGTTGCACGGGACAACTGGTGAACGAACCTAACCTAACTTAAGAATTTGTCCAGTGATCGTCCAGAGATACATATGTATCGTTAACGAAATAACTTAGGTTAGGTTAGTCCGCGAAATTAAAATTCAAATTTACTGGTATTTTTTGCTTACAGTGTTACGTCGACGTGATGAAATGGCGCAATGGTAAACGTAAAGTGTCATAGGTAGTGTATGATCGAATCTTAAGTGCACTATTAAGTAATAAATTAATAATCTTTAACAAAACCCCTTATAAATAAGAAAAATTATAATATTTTTGAAATATTAATATTAAGTATTTGTGGGTTAAGCGACATTAGCTGCGGACTACCACCTGAATGGGTTGCCGCCAGTAACTAATGGCGTGTTAAGTCGTTTCTTAGGACTTAATAATTCTGGTCTTGGGGAGTGCCCGGCTTATCATCCAATATCTTTAAAAATAGATCTACAAATCACCCGAAAATGTGCCTGTAATACTACAGCGACCGCCTTTTTAAGTCGTCAGTTTTCTGCTACATGAACAATGTACATATATATATATATATATTTTGTTTACACACGTTTGTGACAGATGGTGATAGTAACTTCGCAGCCTTAGACTGAGGTCTGTTTGACATCTGACTGATGCACCTAGAATCACAGGAAGGCCTTCAGCCACTCTCTAACAAGTAGCTTTTTGCGTGTGCCCAGTAACAAGTCCCCATCTGGGTCTTCAAAAACAGGACGGGACAGGGATGGTTTTCACCAAGTGTCATCTGTGGATTCCATGACGCTTATCTTGCTACATATGGCTAAGTGTTGCACGTAGAGTCTTGATCCGCCAATGTCATAGGTTACATACCGATATTTACGCATAATCCAATTGGGGTGTTTACGGGACGACTTTTGTCTACCACCAATTTCGATTAAAAGGCAATGACATGTATGTTCCTAGGTGGACTTGTAAATGCATATATGTCTTTTGACGAGGAATAAATAGTGGCAGCTGACATAGTTGAGTATTGGAAATTTGTGGTGATCATATGTTTCAGATATATAACGGGTATAAGATGAATTTGTGTACATATTTGTTTCTAAAGTAAAATTTATACTTTTCATACTAAGCTTATAGACTGAAGGAAACTCATTTCAGTCTTTAAGATTACTCACAGTGCAATCTCATATGTATGTAATACTAAGAAAATAATGTCAAAATATTATAAACGTAAATCTGATTATGTAAAAAGTAGATTTTGCGACAGTCTGAATGATTAGATTTTGCTTTTATGTCCGCAAAAAAATGGAAAGCAGTTACCTTTATAGTGGGATATACGCGGCAGGAGATCTAAGGTATAACTTTTTACTGCCTACGAAATGTTTCAGTGAGTGTTATGGGGATTTCCGTGGAAAACACAAAAATCTGTCGTGGGACATGGCTGAGAGTTAAAGCGTCCATGTGCCATGCTCAACGTCGCGGGATCAAGACCCGAAAAAGTTTTAAAATTAGTTTTAAAACAATTTTGTAGAAAGTCTATCTATAAACTATGAAAGTATATATTTGTAAACAGGGGTTATCTATGAACGACTTGTTGTAATTATTTAAGGTTAAGGAGGCACAGATTGTTCGTTCTTCTTAATAGTAATACTAACCTGCCAAAGACAATGCCTCTTGGGAAAGTGATCAAACTGTTCAATAATCTCTCCTCGAAAATCCACATATTCCACGCAAGAGAAGCCCAGTTTCGACATGAATTCCACGACTTTGTTCATAGAAGTTATTTCGTGGAGTCTTCTGCTTAGCAAGCTCTAGAACTTTTAAGTAATTTCTTTGTATATTTACTTAAAGTGTCTTTTTTTTCAATTTTGAATGTGATTTTTTTGTACCAAAATGGTGACACAAGTAAAATTAAATATAGACTTAGCCTAACACCATTACAGATGCATGTCAGATGAGCGAATAAAAATAAGAGATGAAAAATCATACTTTGAGATTTACGGCACCAGTCTGCAAGGGCTATATCGAACTGATATCATTTGGTAAGATAGCTGTCAAGCTTTAAAGCAGCTTCCGTTTTGTAATGAAAACTTTTCTCACTATTTTTTCTTCTGTCTCTGGCGGTGTTCTCCCGCTTGCGTTTTCGTGCATAAAAAAACTCGCAGGGAAAAATCTTTCGGGAATATCTTTCGGGGAAATCTTTCTGGGAAATCTTTCGCCCCGTCCCTGGCAATAACAATACGCCGCCCGGAATAAAAGCTAAATTTAATAAAAATATAGAGCTAAAATAAATACAATATTAAAAGATATTGGGATCGGTGTGGGGTCCTTTTATAGGGAAAAGGAAAAACATCTTCGAACAAAAATATTTTCGGCGGATCTTTTGTAATTGAAAATGTGTTGTCGTTTCGAGTGAAATATTCAATATTGAACTCATTTTATTTTTTATTACAAAATAAATATGCCAAAGTTAAGAATTTATTAAATTAAATGGGTATTATTTTAAAAACAAATATTTATTTTGTCATAAAAAAATAAAAAATATATCAATTTATTTTTTAGCATATCTGTTCCGTATGTAGAGTATACGGATACCACAAATGGTCGCTTAACAGTTCTGTAAGCCCAAGTTGTCTCAAAAAACCTGCAACTGAAGGTCCACATGAGAACATAGTCTTTATTTTTTTCTAATAGGAACAAAGACTTTTTCAAAGATGAAAAAGGCAAGATGAATTTATTTTCTGAATTTCATGAAGTTGTCAAACAAAACGGTGCACGTTTGAGTTTAATCGGATTATTCTTTCTATGGTAAAAAACTTTCAATTGGCCAGTAGGTATATCTCAATGGTCAAAGCGTTTGCTTTGCAAGACAAAGGTCGTGGGTTCAGTCCCCGAGGGAGATTAAAAAAAAGAGATTTTTAATCGATTTCTGAGCACTTAAATACTCCGGTTCGTGCGAATTTGATCCCTCACCTGTAAAATTCCAGTCATAGCCTATTAATTATAATTGGTGGTAGAAGAAAGTCGTCCCGTAAAGACCACCCATTCATAATAAATTACTGTAAATAATAAGGATGATGCGTGAATCTCGGGCTGTAGTGTATGACGTTGGCGGATCAACACTCTACATGCAGCGCTTAGCCATATACACCATGGTAAGCGTCATAGAATTACACAGATGAGACTTCAGAATTACTATCTGTAGGTATTTTCCTGTATGTGTTTACATAAAAAAAAACATGACAAAATATAAAAATAATGGATTTCTTTTTATTACGCCTAATATATAATGCTTATGCGGCTAAAGTGTGAAATTGACGATAAAAAATTATCAATCAAAAACTACTGCGTACAATCAATCGAAGTTTTTCCCAAGCCACCTTGGTTTATCAACTGTTTGAATATATAATGATAATGTGGCTTCAGTGTGAACTTGACTGTAAAAAATACAATTAAAAATGTGAAATAAAAAATATTCTTAGTACAACCTAATACAGGTATGTAGGATCTAGGTACTCTTTATATTGTACTGTATAAATTTGTGAATATTTAAACTGCTCAATTTGTATTAATTAAACCCAATACTAGATCGTATGGAAGCTTTAATTGAATACATCATTAAACAATGTTGAATTGGTTTCCCTCAAATTCCAAAAGGAAAGATCGATCAAATTTGCTTCTATCAAATATAACATGCTACATACAAAATTTCGCTTTATGTTTCAGAGTACACGTTCCGTCCAAAACTCCACGTTGAAATAATATCAAGATGTTCGGAAGGTAATTTCATTTTGTTTTAACAGAGGACCTTCACTATGCCGGCGGGTATAGCTCAATGGTCAAAGCGTTTGTTTTGTAAGCTAAACGTCGTGGGTTCAATCCCCGACGGAGATTTTTTTTATCGATTTCCGAGCTCTAAAATACCCCTCGGTTGGTGTGAAATTGATCTCTCAGCCGTAAAATGCTAGTCATAGCCTATTAATTAAAATTGGTAGTACACGAAAGTCGTCCCGTAAAGACATTCATAGTAATTTCCTGTAATAATTAAGGATGATGCGTGAATCTCAGGCTGTAGTCTATAACGTTAGCGGATCAACACTCCACGTGCAGCGCTTAGCCATATGCAGCATGGTAAGCGTCATATAATTCCACAAATGAGACTTCAGAATTATTATCACCATCTGTCTATATTCTCCTGTATGTGCTTACATAAAAAAAACTTAAGAAAATATAACATAAAATATATTTGGAGCATTGCACAGTTCGACAAGTTCAGATTGTCTATGCCTTGTTCCAGAACAGCTGTATCAAGAAGGTCAACATGAGAACATATATGGTTCCAGGAAGCCCCCAGGGCAAGACTCTGCGAACTTGCATAAGCTGTGGATGTGCTATAGAAATATTTTGGTTGTTCAATAATCAGGGATATTTTTAAGGATACACTCTCGAGGCCTGGTCATTTTTTTATCCTTAAGGTGGACAAAAATAGAGCATAGATTTGATTAAATAATTAAAAAAAAAAAAAAGTCTTGTTGGGTTTTGAACCGACGGCATATGAATGACAAATAAACCCTTTTCCAACTGTACTTTGCCTTTCAGCTATTAATTTAAATTTATGCTGGATTGAACTCGAAATTACTTTCCGAACAACATATACTCAACATATAGCGAATCAAACGGCTGAATAAACATATGCTCAAAATCAAATATTGTTAATTGAAGTATTCCGTAGAGTAAAGGCATGTAAATTCCAAATTAAAAAAGATTAAGCGCGGGTGTGTAATGTAACAATTGTAAATAGTAGAGGTTAAATATTGAGAATAAACATGTTCAGTAAAAAGAGCCTCATTGTATTACTTTGAATCTATTACAGTTAACCTTCGTATAGCGTTTACTGCTAATAGATTTTTCTCATAATATTTTTTCGTAAAAACTTTTACTATAAATTGTATGTTTTGGGGTGAACGCTCTTTAGAACCATGACAGAAGAAACTTGTCAATCAATGATTTATATAGATCACGTCGGTGTTTCATCGATGAACAATTCTTCTTTTATAAACGGTGATTTTTTAATAGCTATAGGAAATTTTTCCAAAAAAAGACACATTAAATTAAGAAAAATGCATGAAATTTTTATTTTAATAGATAGTATATATATAGATATAATTTAATGTTTGAGCTTATTTCATTCAAATGTTGACCGCGGCTGCGCCTCAAATGGTCCATCCGCTTAGTCCAATTTTGGCATACACTTTCTAACATTTCGGCCGGTATCTCACGAATAAATGCTTCAATGCTATCTTCCAATGCGTCAATCGAAGTGAACTTGTCAGTATTTATATGAGCCTTAACATAGCCCCACAAAAAATAATCTAAAGGCGTTAAATCGCATGATCTAGGAAGCCAATTGACCGGTCAGCGTGAAATAAAGTGTTCACCGAACTTGCCACTCAATTGGTTTATTGTTTCGCGTGCTGTGTAGCATGTGGCACCGTCTTGTTGAAACCACATGTCATGCAAGTCAAGCTCTTCCATTTTGGGAAAAAAAAGTTGGATATCATCTCACGTTAGCGCTCACCATTCACAGTTACGTTGCGATTTCCATCATCTTTGAAGAAGTACGGTCCAATGATGCCACCAGCCCATAATCCGCACCAAACAGTAACTCTTTCTGGATGCATTGGTAGCTCTTGCAATGTTTCTGCCTGATCTTCACTCCAAAACCGACAATTCTGCTTATTTACGAATCCATTCAGCCAAAAATGAGCTTCGTCGCTGAACACAATTTTTCGATAAAAGTATGGATCAATAAAATTCAATGATTTGCAAGCATTGTTCGTTTGTAAGACGATTCGTTGTTAAATTATACACCAAATTGAAGATGTTTGACAGTGACACAAAACAC
The DNA here is from genome assembly GCA_022606575.1 of Glossosoma conforme. Lineage (NCBI taxonomy): Eukaryota > Metazoa > Arthropoda > Insecta > Trichoptera > Glossosomatidae > Glossosoma > Glossosoma conforme. The sequence goes on along the minus strand of JAGTXR010000099.1, from coordinate 1,246,848 downwards.
GAAATGTACGTGAGCTGTCAAAATCAGTGTTGCCAAAAAAAAAGTATAAAATTCACCCCTTATAAAGGACAAATCCGACCTATCCTTGAATACGGCAGACACCTTTGGATTGGTGCCCAAAAATACCTTCTAAACTAAATCGACTCTCAACTCAGTTCAAAGAAGTTTTTCGCTTGATAAACAATGACACTCTTACGTCTAACCTGCAATCAATGGAACAAAGGCGTAAGATTGTTTCACTTAGTATTTTCTATCATTATTACCATGGTCGCTGCTCTTCGGAACTTAAAGAACTAATTATTCCTGCACCCACCCACAACCGACAAACTCGTCTTACACTTACCGAACATCCATATAAGGTTAATGTATGTCGATCAAGAAGTGATGGCAGTTTCCAAAGTTCCTTCCTCAATGCCACCGGTAAGCTTTGGAATGCTCTTCCAGCGTCTGTGTTTCCTCCTTCCTACAATCTGGATCTCTTTGAGAAACGATAAATATACACTTGCAATCTCCCCAACCCACAGACATACACGAACACACAACACTTTCCAGCATGCAGCGTCTAGCTTCCCTGGCTGAGCGTCATAGAGTGCACTAGTCTTGACCGGCTGTGCTCTCCTGCATGCGATTACATAAAACAACAACAAATTGTCCAGACGTCGGGAGCGTTAGGTCAATCATCCAATTTCCTTAGAAAATACAATTAAAAAATCACCCAAAATATGCTTCGTATACTAAAAATGCCGCCTTTCATATCTCCGGGCTCTTGCACCGTATACGAGTTACTCAGTGATGCTATATATTTTTTTCTTCTGGATACAACCATATATTTGTATAATTAAGGTAGCTGTAATATTATATTGGTAAGAATATGAAACAGTTCTATAATATATGCGTATTTCAAAATTTAATCCTCAAAAATTGGCAGATAAAAGCAATTTTAACGCATTTTAAAGACCGCTGGTTAATAGGTAAAATCTTCATTAAGTTCTTGTTAGTATGTAATAAGAGTATAACTATTGGTTAAATAAACATTAGTGTTATACAAAACACACGATCGACGAATGCGCTTAAATGTATATTCTAATGCAAGTTTATGTACGGGTCAATGAGATTTACGTAGTCGTAGATGTCTATATATACTTATTAGTAAATCAATTATTCTCATATATATTTTGTAAATATACTTTTATTTCATTTATTATTCATAATCATTTATTGCCATTATTAACTGACGTTTTATAAAAAATAAAAATATAACCATATTATATCAATTAATTCATGGTATTTGACATGATACATTAAAAATAATTACAAAAAATGATAGGGGCCAACGGCACGCGGTGTTCCCAAGCGGTCACCCATCCAAGTACTATCCGCGCCCAATGTTGCTTAACTTCGGTGATCGGACGAGAACCGGTGCTCAATTGGTCGTTAATACTTATTTATTTATTTACCTTGTTTTCACATGGATCACGTAACAAAAGAGACTAACTCGTAGTCTTTCTCAACATTCTCTAGTTAAGAGATAACTGAGCTGCGTTGTACTTATAAGTGGTGTAACCCATTTTTTGTAGGGGAGGGGGTGGGGGTGTGTCTATCAGGAAAGGAGAGGGAGATAGGTAGTGTTGCAAGGATGAAGGAAGAGGTAAATACAAAAGTGGTGTAGGTATAATTTTTTTATTTTTTTTATTAATATTAATATTATTATTATATGTAGTATATATTCTTCGGTTTTCTAAATTCAGAAAATCATAGAATTTATTTATTTACTCTGCCTCGCCTTTGTAGACTATGAAAGGCATTTGACTCAATCGAGACTTGGGCAGTGCTAGATTCACTACAACGCTGCAAAATAGACTATCGGTATATAGAGATAATAAAATCTCTTTACAAATCTGCAACAATGATGGTGCAGTTGACCTCAATGCTGCGTTGGTCTGAAAATGAACATGGATAAAACAAAAGCCATGATTGTCATATTTCACAGACCTTTGATCCTATTTCTCAAAGAAATCGACAGGCGCATACAACTGGGATGGGCAGCATTTGGAAAACTAAAGTACATTTTTAAAGCGAAAATTCCGCAATGCCTTGGGCGTTTAACCAATGCGTCCTCCTGTATTAACTTATGGCGCAGAGAGACGCTGAGGAAATACGCAGAAGAACTCAAGTAATGGATGCTACCCAACGAATAGGCACACTCAAGTGGCAATGGGCAGGTCATATCTGTCGAAGAGACGACGGTCGATGGGGAAGAAAAGTATTAATGGACGGACATGATATTATGATGATATGATGATGTAGTATATATAATTTTTATACTTATTTATTTATTTAAATAATATAATAACATTTAATATATATAGAAAACCGACTTTCACAGATGTGATCATTCACAATTCTTCTAATCATCCCAAATCTCATAAACACTCAGCTTTCCATGCAATGATACATAGATTAATTTCAGTACCATTATCACAAACAAACTTTGATATAGAATTAAATACAATTAAAAATATCCTCCTTTTCCAGAGAACTTTTGTTACGTGATCCATGTGAAAATAAGGTAAATAAATAAATAAATATTTATAATTTATTATGGATCTCAAAGTGAATGCTCAAAACATTGAAAATACTAAACATCAATTTCACATATTAAATATTTACTGAAAAATTATTAATGAAAAAAAAATTGGGCCAACGGCACGCGGTGTTCCTAAGCGGTCACCCATCCAAGTACTATCCGCGCCCACTGTTGCTTAACTTCGGTGATCGGATAATTTCGGATTAATCGGATATAATAATTCGGATTAAGTCGAAATAATTTTTTGAAAAAAAAAATAAGTATTACTTTAAACCACCTCGGACCAAATTATCAAGGTTTTATTGAGCAGCAGGCTAATGATCTAATCGTCGTAAGTCTTTCTCTACCTGAAGGTCTCTTCTGCTCTGTTGGAAACTACTATATATATATATATATACTCCTAAGTGGACCTTCTGATGCAGAGATATTTAACGACAAGACTTACTAAAAAAAGGACAACTTACAGAACTGATTAAGATTCTTCGGTAGTTTTTTCAATAGATGAAACAAGTTTGAGATTAAAAACAGGTCAAATATAAGCGGATATGAAATATAAGTTTATTATTCATCTATCTCAGAGTCCTTCTCGTCGGTTCATCTGCGTCATTTGATTTATTGTGCGGTTGGGGTGGGAGCGACGCCGCGTCTGGGAAATATATTTAAATTTTCAGCGTGGGGGCGACACCCCGTGAAAAATCAATCACTAGAATAAGTTTATTTTTCAATACCAACGCATTGAACGATTTCAGACACAGGCGTCGACAATCTTCAGATAAAATGTACGCAGTTTGATTTGAAGGTGAGTATAGACAAAATGTATTAAAAAATATACTTCTTTTATAGCCTCGCCATTTCCCATCATCTGAAGTCCGCTATCCTTGTGCACAATCTGCCTGTCTTGCGCTGAATTCTAGGCCAAGCTCCAAGAGATCCTTGACTACAGTTACACTGCAGGTTGCCTGTTGTCTTCCAAGTCTTCTCCTCAGCGTAGGTATGTTGAAGGCTTTCTTCACCATATGGTCCTCATCTCTCCGTGTCACATGCCTATACCATCTTAGACGGCTTTTACTTACCTTCTCAGGTAAGGGGGGCATCTGAAATGATCCCCGAATATGCTCATTTCGAACTCTGTTCACTCTAGTCACACCGTCCGCTCACCTCAGCATCTTCACATTTTCCAGATGAATCCTATTCCAAGTCGCGTTGCAGCGGGGTCCAAAACTCCGATCCGTAGAACATAGCTGGCCTCACAGCAGTTTTGTAGATTTTATTTATACTTTGGTCCGCACTGGAGTCTTGCTATCACACCAAAACCCTAGAGAGACCTACATTTTAGCTATCCTGTGTTTATTCTATGCTCCACGTCAGTTTCAGTTTTGGCGTCTAAGGATATCACGGAGTAGAGTTACTCGTATATATTTGAAATAATCGTCATCATCAGCAGCCTGTATCCGTCCACTATTGAACGTAAGCCTCTAACATGAGTCACCATACTCTTCGATCATCTGTTTGGGCCTCTCACGCTATTCTTTTTTGACTGTCAGTCCATCTTGCGCCATTCCAATGCATTTCTTCCCCATTGACCGTCGTCTCTTCGACACATATGTCCTGCCCATTGCCACTTGAGTGTGCCTATTTGTTGGGTAGAGCCTCCACTACTAGAGTTCTTCTACGGATATCCTCGTTTCGTAGTCTATATTTAAGAGACACTCCGAGCATGGATCTCTCCATAACACGCTGAGTGACCTTTATTTAATGGGTAAACTATGCTGTTGTCTGTAAAGAGTTGTCTGAAACAGCGCACATCGAGGCTGTTTGACTTACAGCCTGAAAGGGCTATATCGAGTTGATTTCAGTTCTTACATAAAAGTAAGCATGCGTTGTAGAAGGGTTGACTGCAGCTTGCTTTGCAGTGGCCACTGCTTTAGATAGTGCAATGATCAAGTATTGTGTCTCCCGTTTGCTTATTTACGTTAACTCCTGAGGGGCTTGCCTTCATTTCATGGGCGGACTGTTCACGGCGCCTTCAGGAAAACTTTCAGCGAGAATGGAAATGTCTGAGCGAATCTAGTTTCGCTGTCTCACAACAACAACTGAAACACATTTATGAAATCTTTTTACATTCTCATGAGCTTCATTATCGTTATCACTTCTTTTTTAGATCAACACAACCTCGATTACGCGGATTTTAATAAAAAAAAAAATCAGCATTGCTTTTAACTACTACGATATTCAAAGTCTTCATCAAAATTAAGATTGGTTGATTTTTTTGTTATGGTCTAACTAATACAAGTTTAGTTAGACTGTAACTAAACTGTATCGTGTATAATTATATTGTTTGTAACATATACGAATCCTTCGTCACCCACAAGATTTTTCTTAAAGTGGCGTGGTAAGCAAAACTAAAAAAAAAAAAAAAATGTATATTTTATTATCAACATATGTATAACTTTAATTTTTTTATGTTTGTATATTTGAATAAATTCAATAAATAAAAATAATAATTAATAAAAAAATCAGTCCAGCACTTCTTGATGAGACACTCATTACACGCTGCTTTGATTACTAGTCTATTATTCTATTATTAGTCTTTTTATTTAAAAAAATAATTATAAGCATTTAATAAATCTAATAATATTAAAAATATTATATGTTTGGTATTTAGTTGGACAGTGCTCGCCAACGACCATACCATGTTGAAAGCACCGGTTCTCGTCCGATCACCGAAGTTAAGCAACATTGGGCGCGGATAGTACTTGGATGGGTGACCGCTTGGGAACACCGCGTGCCGTTGGCCCGGTTTTTTTACAAACAATAATTAAATTTTATTTATTAAACGTATAGTTTATTTGTCATATCATGTATTTTTAATATGATGATGATACTGAAACAGTTATGCTTAACTAAACGACAATTGCAACATTATTCTTACTCTCTGCTGTAGTAACCACTAAATGTTAAATATGTTTATTATTTATAAAAAAATCACATATTTATGAATTTACTATGCATAAATGATAAGAAGATATCTCGTCAAAAGGTCCAAGCTTGTTACCGCAGATACGACAAATCTCGGTAGTACCAATAATTCTGCCAAATCAAAATAATACCCTTACTGACATCAAAGAGAATGTTTGATAAATATTTAACTACATTAATTATTGATTACCCCATCGAAATAACTTTAATTTTGATTATGCAATTTTTTTCGCAAATTACGAGTATATGTGGCGTAAAAAAAACCCTAGTACCCAATAGGGTTTTTTTTCAAAAGTAGCCAAAAAGTTCATTGATAGGTTAAGTTGAACGCGTAGACATCAATTTATTCAATTCATTAAATTCATTAAATCTGAAAATGATTTTTGTAGTGGAATTCAAAATAACAGAGAGAAGGAAAAATCCACCGCAACTTAAAAGCACAATTTCAGGAAACGAGTTTTTTCTGTCATGATTTGATTATTAGCAAGCAAACAATAACGTAGACAAAGTTAAAAGTAATATTAATTATTACTTAATTTAAATGAAATGCAGTGTTCTGTTGGTGCATCGTTGTTGCAATGCTCGGCTGCATGCTCGTTCCCAGGAAGTTGTCAGTTAGCCTGAAACAGCCAGGGAATAACTGAGGGAATCTTAACGGTATATTCTGCATTTGTAATTTTATTTACGTAGAACTGTTTTCCTGGAATTCAACAGTGAGCCGTAATTTGATCTAGAATATGAAAAATAAAATATGAGATCATAACTTCTTCATCAGCCTGTGTCCGTACACTGTTGAACGTAGGCCTCCCGCATCCATCCTCTTCAATTTTCCGGCTTCCGTATCCAAGTCACTCCCCTATGCTTCTTATATCGTTAGTCCATCTTGTAGGGGGCGGCCAATGCTTCGTTTGCCAGTTCTTGGACGCCATTACAATGCATTTCATCCCCATCGATCGTCTTCTCTTCGACACTTATGTCCTGCCCATTGCCGCGTGAGTGTGCCTATTCGTTGGGCAGCATCCACTACTTGAGTTATTCTGCGTATTTCCTCGTTTTGGATTCTATCTTTTAGCGACACTCCAAGCATGAATCTCCCCATAGCTCGCTGGGTGACTTTTATTTTATGGGTAAGACTTGCTGTCAGATTCCACGTCTCTGCGCCATAAGTTAATATAAGGAGGATGCATTGGTTAAGCGCCTTAGTTTTGAGACATTGCGGAATTTTTGCTTTAAAAATAACTTCTTATTGAGTATGAATTTAAGACGCTTCGGACTAATCGTTTTAAAAAAAAATCTTCACTGTAGCTTCAACGCTCAAATGGCTGTTGACACAGAAAGGTATAATATCATTTTCATACTCAAAAAATGTTGCAATTGAGCTTTCTCAAACGTCATGATCAAACTTCGCGTCATTTTATGACAGTTCTGCCTCCCGCAGTTCTACCGATCAAATTATTTCCTACCATTACTCATCTTGATTACATTAATTGAGAGTTCTGGCTAGAATCTAGTACATGTTTCGTCTTTTAGCTTATAAGGCACTCCACGGAACTGCACCGAGCTATTCGACAGAACTTATCAGGCCTTCAGAGATAAATGTAGTTGTTAAGACACTCGGATCAGCCTGAGCAAGTAAAAGCACCCTGAAACTGAAAAAAGGTAGTCCTATCACGATCTTTGGCAACCGTGCTTTCAGTTTTGCGGCACCAACGGCCTGAAACTCGCTGCTGGAAAGTATAAGAGAGCTGAAAACGGAAGAATCTTTCAGAGACATATTCAAAAACATCTTTTGACTTAGAAAGGAAAAAAAAATGCTTATGGAATGACCATTTAATCTTAGTAACTGATTCAACAATTCTTGGTGTAGTTTCCTTATTTCAATGATAGTTGAATAATGTTTTTGGTCGAAATAAAACAATTTTATTTATGAGACCATTAAAACGCAAACGTATTGAAAAACATACAGGTATAAACTTATAAAGAAAGATATATTCCTTCTCCCCCACTTTACAGGTACACAGATCTAATAATTGTATCACCTATGAGTAGCATCTCGAAGTAGGTGAAATGTGTATTTTTAAGTGTTTAACATTTGTTTTAAATTTTCATTTATCTTTCTCAAAGCTCTCATACCTAAGCAATATAAAACAGCTTAGTAAATTTAATTACAAATTTATTAATGTTGTTTGAACAAAACCTTGAAGAGTTCTGTCTTGTCCTCTTGTTTGGGTGTCTACAAGAATTATACAAGCGCAGACTCATTGCATTACTGCTTTATTCCAGTTTGCTGCCTCTCTGCTACATTTATTCCGAATGATAAACTCATCTGCAGTGTTATTCAGGAGATGAAAACAATGCAAACAATACACGCGAAAGATGGTTTGTTGCAGAAGTATTTGAACCTTTGAACCATGGTGATATTATCTTTCAAAATAAAAGCAGAAGGTTTTGAACCATGTTGAGCAGTGTCACTAAAGGAACGTTTTGATTTTTTTCTTCAGTGATTGAAGAGACTGCAAGTACTTTTTGAAGAGATAAGATCTTTTTTAAAAAGAAAAAGACATACTTTTATTGCGGGCATTTTTTTGTGTTTATTTGTTGTTAGTATATACGGATAATACTATTGTTTCCACATATAATTTTTAATTACTTTTAATGAAAAATTAGCAAATTAAAAATATTTAGTTTTGATTCACATTTAATTTAAGCGATTACATGTTTCGGCCTCCCTTGAGACCATCTTCAATAATGATTGAATTAAAAACTCGCAGTGGCTTATATAGGTATGTATAAATATTAGTTCCTACGTTAGTACACACATATTTACAGGTTGTATATTATGTGTGCGGGTAAAACCATTGAAAAAAACATTATAAAATCAAAGTATATGTCTTGTCTTAATGTATTAAGCCTTTTTATAATATTACATTTTTGTGTTTCCTTTTTATGTTTATTACAAAAAAAATCCTTATAATTGTATCTTTGATCTTCAGCGTAGACGACGGTTAGTCCATGGTGGATGGGTTTTTCCAGCTTCATAACTGAAAATGCAAGAATATATTCGTCAATATTATTAAAACTTGAAATTTTTACCGGCAAGTATAGCTCAGTAGTTTAAGCATTTGCTTAGCAAGCCGAAGGTCGTGGGTTCGATCACCGACAGAGATTTAAAAAAATGATTTTTAATTGATTTCTGAGCTTTAAAACACTCCCGGTTTGTGTGAATTTGATCCCTCACCCGTAAAATATCAGTCATAGCATATTAATCAAAATTGGTGGTAAGCCAAAGTCGTCCCGTGAAAGCCACCCGTTCACAGTGAATTCCTGTAATAATAAGGATGATGCGTGAATTTGAAGTTGGCCGATGAACACTCCACATACATCATAATAAGCGTTATAGAATTCCACAGATGAGACTTTACAATCACTATCACCATCTGTTGGTATTATTCTGTATGTGCTTACTTAAAAAAATGATGACTCGTTGATACTACATAGTTTAGTATTTTTTATGGTTGTTTTAACAGTTTGAGTATTACCATACTGAAATGAAGCTTATCGACTGTATTGTATTTTCCCTCTCTATAATTTATTTTTACGTCTCTTTTGAAGCTGTCTCTGTTTTTTTACCAGCTGGACCACCTCTCGGATCTCTGGCAATTAATCTTCCACAGCTTTTAGTCCCCTGGGAAGAGTCGTTAGCGGAAAAGCAGAGAGTTTTTTTTAGATATTTTTATTTATTGATTTGATTTTGATAAATGTTCGATTACAAATTATAATATAAAATAGATAAAAAAAAATGTGAAAATAAATAAATTAAAGCTAATTTTTATTTATCTGGTATTACATCAGATCGTTTTAACTACATACATAGGCTCTTTAAGTTCTCATTAGTCTTTGAATACAGCCATCACCTTTAGATATAAATGTCATATTGTGTTCCGGAACCTGTCCGGAGTTGAGTTGATACTAATTTATTTGATAAGAGACCCCTTTTTATACTTTTAATACTGTTAATCGATTTTTGAAAGGAGGTCAGATAATTAGCCCCATGTTTTTGAGGCCTAAATAATTTTGTCCCAAAGAGCGGCTTAGTCCGAGAAACTTATTATCTAAGAGACAATGAAAGAAAAAAACCCGATACAGTATAACATCCTGTACGTATGCTGGCGGTCATAGCTCAATGGTCAAAGCGTTTTTATTTGCAAGCCAAAGGTCGTGGGTTCAATCCCCGACGGAGATTAAAATAAATAAAAAATTCATCGATTTATGAGCTCTAAAATACCCCTGGTTGGTTTGAGTTTGATTCATCGCCCGTAAAATGCTAATAATAGTCTATTAATTAAAATTGGTGGAAGACGAAAATCATCCCGTGAAGCCAACCCATTCATAGTAAATTCTTGTAATAATAAGGATGATGCGTGAATCTCAGGCTGTAGTCTATGACGTTGCAGGATCAACACTCCACATGCAGCGCTTAGCCATATGCACCATGGTAAGCGTCATAGAATTCCACAGATGAGACTTCAGAATCTTTTTAATACTATTGTGTAGCGAGGGTACTTCAAATATAACGAGTAAATATTGGATGCCATTATTATTTACATACTGTAAGAATATAAGACATCACTTCTTTTATAGAAGATGAATTATTTGTACATAATACAGTTATTTTTTTGGGATTAATATAAACGAAACAACAAAACATTTACATTCAATTTTGGAGAATAAAAATTTCGCGCCAAAATTTAGCGCCAGATGAAACTGAAATAAAAAGAACTCCCAGTTTGAATTTCGCGAGATTGAAAAAATATGCGCGCCTTTTTTCGGAGCTGAAATAATAACATAGCGATATCTTCAATTGGGCACTATTTAATTTGAATTTATTTTAATTTAAGCAGTTGGAACAAAAAAAGGAAAAAGTGAAAACAAAATGGAAGCGGAATAATTATACAAAGTGGCTGAACAGATGTTCTGCTTCAAGGGACTGTTTTTTGAAATTTAGATTTTTCTTAGTTGATAAAGCCACGTATAATGAATTAGTATAATTACATACTTTGAATGAATTTGAATCAATTCACTATAAAATGTCTATTTAGTTCTAAAATGCCTGTATTTCTTTGTTCATTAACGAATTCAATGTTTTGGCAGCAAGATAAATCAATTATCAGTAAAAAAAAAATATGCAAACACATACAAGAGAATACCGACAGATGGTGATAGAAATTTTGAAGTCTCATCTGTAGAATTCTATGATGCTTACCATGGTGATTATGGCTAAGCGCTTCGTGTGGAGTGTTGATCCGCTAACGTCATAGACTACAGCCCGAGATTCATGCATCACCCTTATTATCCCAGGAATTTACTATAAATGGGTAGTCTTTATTGGATAAATTTCGTCTACCACCTATTTTAATAAATAGGCTATGACTGGAATTTTACGGGTGAGGGATCAAATTCACTCCAACCGGGGGTATTTTAGAGCTCTAGCTTTTGGCTTGCAAAGCAAACGCTTTGATTATTGAGCTATACCTGCCGGAAAATGAATCGCCATTAGACTAAATAAATTGCCATTATCCACTGTGTCAGTATGAATGTGGTCAGTTATGAACATGAAATGGCAGTAATAAATTCAAAATTTGTAAAAAAAAAATGTATAATTAATTAATAACTAACCCGTAAAATATAAACCTAAACAAACCTAGCCTAACTTACTATTAATTACCATTCATTAATTATTTCCTGCCATTTTATTATTTTCTACTACAAATTTAAAGCCTTGTTATTTTTTTCCACGATATGATCAGAGATGGCGTTGTGTGCAAAATGATCAAGCATACAACGCCATCTATTAGAATCAGCATTAATCTTAAAAGTAGTTCCACACCAAATGTACAAAAAAATAATTTCTTTCAATGTGTTTTCCATGATTTCTTAAAAATACTTTAATTTATTAATTTTCTATTTGAAATTATGAAAAATCCAACAAATTAAAAATCTTGATAATTGGTCCAACCGTTCTTGATTTATAAATGATATAACTAACTTTCCTTTTTTATATATGGATTTAATGATTATTACAAGATACCCTTAGCATCCCTTGAATAAAATTCTCTTTTCAAAAGTCAAAACGTATGCTCACAACCAAAGTAAGTAGATTTAGAAACGGCGCTGATACTTGAATGTTGATGAGAAAGCTGGATGTTTTATTTAAGTACCGTGCACATGGATGTGGAGTCAGAGTGTTTTATTTACTGTGGGTCGCGAACAAGAGATTCAAGAAATGTCGACTAGTGTCAATTCAAAACACTGCATTTGCAATTCAATGGTTTACGTATAAACAATGGCATTTTCAAACACTGCCGGGTCAGGTTGATGCATTTTTTTCTACACATACAAGTATTATTGAAAACTAAAAAATACGTTATTCAAATTCTTATAGAAGTGTACGAAAAAAATGTTGTAAGCTTTTTAAGTATTTTTTGGTTAAACTAAGCCTTTGAAACAAATATTTAGCCTTGCCATTTCTCATCATCTGGTGTCGGCTCTTCTTGTGCACATTCGCCATACCTGTCTGTCCTGCGCTGTATTCTCGGTCAAGCCCAGAGTTTTCAGATCCTTGTCTACAGTTGCAGTCCAGGTTGTTGTGGTCTGCCAGGTCTTCTTCTCAGCGTGGGTATGTTGAGGGCTTTCTTCACCATGTGGTCATCGTCTCTCCGTGTCACATGCCCATACCATCTTAGGTGGTTTTCCCTTATCTTTTTCAGATATAGGGGGCACCCGAAATAGGCCGCGAATATGCTCATTTCGAACTCTGTCCACTCTAGTCACACCGCTTGCCCACCTCAACATCTTCATCTCTGCCACATGAATCCTATCCAAGTCACGTTTTAGCGGGGTCCAACACTCCGATCTGTAGAGCATAGCTGGCTCTACACCAGTTTTGTAGATTTTACCTTTGGTCCTAACTAGAATCTTGCTATCACACAAAGACCTCCATTTCAGCCATCCTGTGTTTATTCTATGCTCCACGTCGGATTCAGTTTTGGCGTCTAAGGATATCACGGAGCCGAGACATTTAAAAGTATCAACCTCTTTTACATATACTAGAAATATTTTTCTTATCCCTTTCTCATTAATTTCCTACCTAAGTCTTTGAAAGTAAGCGGTTTTTATTTACCTGCAAACTTTAGCGAGTTTGCCAAAAACGTTGAAAATAAATCTGTAGAAGAAAATGATTAGGTAGGAGTGTTTGTCCATTTTTCAATCGGATTCAGTCCCATCAGCTAGCTTCGGTCTTGATGGTGTCCCATGCAGAGCGATAGTCCGCCGTCCAGGATGAAAGTTATCTAAATCACCTGTCATTATCCTAATCCCGCTCCGGACCCTTGCCCTTCCTTTCTTTCACCTTTTTCCACTTTGGTAAATCAGAGACGTGGCTAGTCTTTATTGACTTTTGTTTTCCACTTCTTCATTGTATCTAACATAATACTCGTATTTGACCCTTCTACTTACAACGTTGCATGCCGAAATTGAATTCAAGACTTAGTTTACATTAGTCCGTATAGGTAAGAGTCAAAGAATCTGACATATATATCATTAATCATAACATCATAGAGAAATGTAATGATTTAATTTTTAGTAGAAGATTTTATTGAAGAAAAGGAATATGTGTGATATCAGATCGTTATAGCTCTTGCAGACTGATGCCGGAAAGCCTTAATATACGATCTTTCGTCTCTTATTTTTGTTTGCTCGTCGGACACGCATATATAAAAATTCTGGTTTTATAAGACATGGCTCTGCATCGTCATTTTGTTTGTTCAGACAGGTCACTACCTGCAACGGGGACACTACGATTAGTTCCGCAACCAGGCACTATTTTAATTTCGGTGCTGGTCTGTCACTACCGCCGGCCGAGTCAGTGGGAGTCTGTCCGGGACGTCTGCCGAGGAACGCAGAAAGTTTAGTCCTAGGCAAATGACAGAGATTCGTCAATCTTGTATCTTAAATATATTTCTACGTTCTTCTTGAAATGTTAATTTTTGTAAGTTGATCCTCACCGCTTCACCAAGCGTCCCGATGACACAAAGTCGCCCCTTTGATAAACGGGTTGTCAAGTGGAAGAATACTAAGAGAAGTATAATTTTTGCTGATTTTCAGGTGGATACGCCCATGAGGCACCGTTCGTTGAAAAATCTACCGCATAAGCCTTTCCTTGACCTCTCTCTCTCCAGGGCATCAATTCAGTAGGGGCGCCAATAAAAACAATCGCAAATACCTCATTAATTTCCTCTCGCACTCTCGAAAGAGGCCTCCCTGAGACCCTCGAGTGCCCGGTCCATATTCCTGAGTCCACGCATCGGATGAATAGCCCCTGAGTGGACTTAAGCACTACCCTCTAGTACTAAATGATGAACCAGATTGGAGATTTGTGCGTTTGAAAATTTGATGAAATCGAATTAGTACGGTATTCTCGAGAGTCAATTTAAATGCCATTACTTTTAACCTTTCCTTCCCTGTGATGTGTATCTTCTACACATTGCTACACCATCAATATCTCTATAAATATAATTAATACAAGGTTAAAGTTTTATGTTAAGCTCCATTATATATCTACGCATTGATTTACAAAATAATATTAATAATTATCAGAATTTATCGGGTACATCGGAGGTATTTTGTAAAATTCGGGAACAAATTCGCGCTATAAGTGCCTCTATCTTGGGTCTTGTCAATGTGCGGGAAGCGCAACCCTTTATTCGCATCTCACTCTTTTATAATTCAATGTGAAGACAGAGGGAAGAGAGTAGAAGTGAGCTACTCCGGCAACTACTGCGACTAGCGGCAGTAGTTTTCCAGCTTGAAACCAGAGTGGACCTATGCCAATTCCGTGAGCGATGCCAGATGGTTCTTTAATGTTTTCAGCCAATAAATCTCAATTAATATAATTTTTGACTTCAATTATAATTAATTAAAGGGATTGGCTAGCTGGATGTTCTTATTTTTCCGATTTAAAATCGCTGATTTTTGATTATGACTATCAACACTGGAGCGCGCGTTTTTTTAGCACCGTATTTTTTATATAAACACATACAGAAGAATAGCGACAGATAGTGATAATGATTCTGAAGTTTTAAGTCTGTAGATTATATGACACTAACTATTTTACATATGAATAAGCGCTACATTTTGGAGTGTTGATCAGCCACGTTATAGACTACAGCCCGACATTCACGCACCGTCTTTATTATTACAGAATATCACTATGAATGGGTGGTATTCACGGGATGACTTTTGTTTACCACCAATTTTAATTAATAAGATAAGACTTTTATTTTACAGGCGAGAGATCAAATTCATACCCACCAAGGGTTTTTAGAGCTCAGAAATCGAATAAAAATATTTTTATTTTTAATCTCCGTCGGTGATCGAACCCACGACCTTCCGCTTGCCAAGCAAACGACTTAATTACTGAGCTATACCTGCCGGCAATATATGAGAGAGTAAAAGTTTTTTTTTCAGTTCATGAAAAAATAATAACCTAAAGCAAAATCTTGAGGTAATTGAAAATCTCTTAATGATTGCTTAGCGTTAAATATGTTTATTTCCTGAATTATTATATTTCAATTACGCTGAATAAACACACCGACAATTAAATCAAAACACCGACCGTCTTGTTTCGTTTCCTTTCAATATTATTAATAGCAGTTCGTAATTAATCTTTCAGTTGTTTTCAGTCTTTCAGTACTTCAGCGTAAGTCCTCGAAAGTCCGCTTCAACCGTTCAAACACGGATTTATTATTATCCATTTTCTTCAATATCCACTCACCAACTCGATCAACGACAATAGCAAATTGTAAACGCGGTTTTCGTTAGATCGCAGAAGTTGCAAGCAACAATGGATGCGACACAAAACTTTGATGTTATAAGTAATTAAATTCACACAAATAATTCTTCATCAAATTTTAACGCATCAATTAATTCAGGGGTTTGAACCTCGAACGGTTATATTCGGAGAATGGTCGAGTGAACAGCGCGGTGTATAGGATAGAGCAAAGGTGCAACGATCGAGGTTCGAATCCCGTGTCTGTCGATATATTTTTTCGAATGAATTGATGCGTAAAACTTTGATGTGAATTGTATGCGTGTATTCAATTCCTAATAATATTGAAATATATATCAATCTATATATATAAAAATCAATGTCTTTCTGTCTGTCTGTCTGTCTGTATGTGTGTCGTTGATGCATTCCGTTACCATTAACCCGATTTCGATAATACTTTGTCGAATTATTTCTGTTACTAGAAGGAAAAAGATAGGATACTCAAAATTTGATTTCATTACAAAAATTAATTAAATATTTACGTAAAACATGTTTTCATACAAGACTTTTGTAATACAGAACGGCCAATTTAGAACATTGTGTTTCCTTAGCAACGCCGTAAACAAAAACTCATTGACTTGATGTTATTTTAAGTAGGTAATTTTAGTAGGTATTTTAAGTAGGTATTAACGTAAGGTACTGAATATTTTGAAACAAAATTCGATTTTCGAATAAACTATTTCAATATTTGAATTTTTGACGACTTTTTTGTTTATCGAATTAAAATAAATATAACGTATTAATTGTGTGTGATATACGGAAGAAAGAGTTAATTTTGGAATTATAATTGCTGGTCGGCTTCGGAAAGTATTATATCATAATTTAATAATTAATTTTAAGTAAAAAATTAATAAATTAAAAATATTTAGTTTTGATTCACATTTTATTTTAATGCTTACATGTTTCGGCCTTCCTGAAGACCATCTTCAATAATGAAAAAATAAAAACAGGCCGTGGCTTATATAGGTATGGACAAGATCCTATATTAGTACATACATATTTACAGGTTGTATATGTGTGCGGGTACAACAATTGAAAAAGGTTATTTTAAAAATTAATTGGTATGTGATTAGTCTTAATGTATTGAGATTTTTTTATATTTTTTTATGCAAACACATACAGGAGAATACCGACAGATAGTGATAGTAATTTTTTGTCTCATCTGTGGAATTCTATCGAGTGCAGAGATTTTTCGGCACAAATCATGGGCAGTGGCAATTGATAGATCTGACTGAAAATTTGTGATGACCATGCATAGTATCAACTCATCTCCGGTCTTTGATCTTACCCTCAGTGCCGGATACTTGGTATAACGGCATCAACATTTAGCTGATGTTGTAATTTCGGGAACGCGACCTCGGTTCCCAGAATGCAACGGAAGTGAGAAGTTGGTTTTTATAATCTTTTGTAAAATCTTAAGAAAAACAATGTATTATATATTATGTTCAGTTATTTAAATCAATTGGTAGCAAATAAAACTAATCGGCAGTAGATTAATTTCATTGGCAGAACCCACTGTGAAAAAAAAATATTCAATGCTGTCAGTAATTATAAAAGAATCTGTTTGACAAAACGTATTTTAGGATTTTGGTGAGATGCCTAGGGTTTACAACTGTATTACATGTAATATAAATACTGTATAGGCAGCACTTCGTTTTGATCAAGTACTGCTGCGAATACGATGGGCGACATAGTCCAGTGTTAAAGCGTTTGCTTATCATTTAAAACGTCGTCAAAACGCCACCGATCGAGTATAGCCGCTAACAACAAATACTTTGTATGGAGTTATAAAAAAACCTATGGGCCCGACTTAGTCACAGCATAAGGCCGAGCTGCAATACAATATGCTCTCGCCGACGGGTGGCGTACAACTAGGGCGCGCTCGTGATGGGCAGTCGCACTGAGCCTCAAGTGGTGATCCAAGTAGCTAGTCTCAAAATGCCAATATGGCGGACACATGCATGTCGACAAGCAAACAGAAATAAGAGTCGAAATGTTGTATATCGATGTTTTAGGTACCAGTCAGTAAGGGCTATAACATGCTGATGTCAATAGATTATATAAATTATTATCGCTCAGTTTTATTAAAGTATTATAATAATATAATGATTAAGCGGCATTGAATGAAAATCGTTGTACAAACAATTTCTGTGTAGTTACCACTACTGTTGGTATTCTTGTATTAGTTTTGTTTCAAATAAAGTTTATACTTATTCCGAATAGGCAAGCTTATTGACTGACAAGTCTTACTGGGAATCAATTATGTAATCTGTAATGTATACTTAACCCTACATATCCCATCTACATACTTAATGCCGATAAGTGTTCTTGGGCTGACTGAATATGCCTAATGGAATCCCTCCAGGGACTCAGAACCATATAGCTACATCTCAACAATGGAGCCTTTTGGGACCCCGAAGGCTCTAGTGAGACTCATTTTCACGTGCATTTATTGTTTAGAACCCTTTTGTTGCAAGTTTAGTTGGAATTAGGCAAAAATCGTCACGCCACTAATATAAACATTTATATTTATTTTTTGATTACCCAAATAATGTTTACTTTTGGAATCATAATATAAGTATAAAATTATTAATGTAAATACAATAATAAGCCAATGGTGGCACTATTCATTTTGAGATTACGTTCCAGACGACATCTTATCGTCTACGGTAGAAATCTCGCCTGGTTTTAAGGGACCTTAAAGTTTCGCATAAGTGGGGGTCTTGTCCTAGCTAAGATTATATGAGCATGTACTTTTCCCGGGATGCCCAAAAAAGTGATTCCTTAAAATTAATACAATTAAAAAAATCCATATTTTGATGTGTAGAAAAATCATCTCCTGAAATGTATATTTTAAGAACCACTCTGCTTTCTAGACCCTTGAGAGAAGGTGATGTTGTAGTGCACTGAGACACTTCATGAGATCTTTCGGTATAAGGATTTAAAAATGGATAAAATTGGCATTTCTTTACGCGCTATATATAATCGTGTCGGAAACAACCCGATAAGATCCTGTCTGCCTAGTAGAGGGCAACGTGGTTGAAGTTACTCCCAGCCATCATCAGGTCTTCCTGGTTGCAACTACTCGAACACAGCGCGCACTCTAGAAGGTGTGACAGGGTCTGCTCACGCCACAGTCACATTCAGTCAGTCTGCTGTAAAACTGTCAGGCTTTCATTTGTGTCCTCGTCTTACATACTCCGAAGTCTGTTAAGGGACCTCCGCTTATTCCATCCCTGGTTGTGTCCAGGGGCTAGGTTCTCTTTCGGGGCAATCCAAGCATTCCCCTCAGTTAGGCTTCTCCACATGCTCAGCCGCAGGGTGGCCTCAGGTATCACCAGTTCCGTTATAGACTGTAGGAAACTTCTTCCTGATTTGAGCCGTGTGGTTATCTTTTGATACCCAAAGAAAACTAATAAAAAATATTTTTCACGTTAACTATGGCCTACTTGGACACAGCGCACATTCTAGAAGGTGTGACAAGGTCTGCTCTACGCCGCAGTCACATTTAGGCTGAATTTAAGCGCTCGAAACTCAAGAAAGCGTACGTTATAACGATTTTTCGTTCAAGCGAGAGCAACAATAAGTAATAATTTGCGTTTTAGTGACTGTATCAACGCGCTTTATAGTCGTCAGAATAACTGAACGCTAGTCAACAAGCAAACCAATTTAATATTTAAATGCTCAGCTTTCGTCTTACGGCCCAACAAGTCAAACAACCAAGTTCTGAGCGAACCAACTTTTCCACGGTCGCGGCTTTTCCCCGAACGCAAATTGATAAACAGTCTGTTGGTGTTGTTATTTCAATTTTGCAAATTTTCCCGGCCGCGAAAATTGTAATTTTTCAATTCGGCAGCCGTTCGCTGAAAATCGTCATGCCATTATTTGTTGCCAAACTTCTTTGCAAAAGTGTCATTTTTCAGTGCGTTTTTATTTTCAGTACGCCTTGAAAGGCTCTTATCGCCATTTTAAGCGCACATATAACATTCATTATTTTTATTTGCAATTGGTTTATTAAAAAAATATATATTACATATCTTGACTGTAGCGATAATTTTTTTTATGATATTTGTACATATTTGTAATAAGAATATATTCATCAATATTGTTAATACTTTGATTAATTCTGAAATTGTTGCCCGCGGGTATAGCTCATTGGTTAAAGAGTTTGGTGGGGAAGTAAAAGGTTGTGGGTTCGATTCCCGATGGAGCTTAAAAAAGTAATATTTTTAATTGCTTTTTGAGCTCTAAAATACTTCTGGTTGATGTGAATTTGATCCTTCACCTATAAAATGCCAGTTATAGCCTATAAATCAAAACTGGTTGTAGACAAAAGTCATCCCGTTAAGACCACCCATTCGTAATAAATTACTGTAATAATAAGGGTGATGCGTCTTTTTCTTCGTGTCAGCGACGTCAAATTATTTTTTCGCAATATCTGGCAACATCGATAGCTCGAGTGTTGCCCAGCATTAGGTCCTGGAATGTGCAAACTTGTTGGGCACATGGAGCACCATCTTAGGTGTGAGGCGGTCTGCAGGTCTCCACAGTCGCACAATAGTGTCTCTCCCTGCTGAAGCATTCCCCACCGCTCGAGGTTGTCCTTTGTTCTACCAACTCCGGTTCTTAATCTGTTCAGGGATTTCCAGGTTTGCCATTCAAGGTTCTTGCCAGTTGGGAGACCTTCCTTTGGAGTAATGAAATCCTCTGGTGCGATTTGTTGCCAGAGCTGGAGTCTCTCATTTTCAGGGCCGGATGTGAGAGGTTGTGTGGATTTCAGAAAGCTGCTTCGCGACTTCAATCTTGGTGTTGGGGGTATTTGATTATACTAGCAGTGGAACGGTTGGTTGATTGCCTTACGCATTTCTTCAGCGCATATGACCTTTG
Organism: Glossosoma conforme; assembly: GCA_022606575.1. Taxonomy (NCBI): domain Eukaryota; kingdom Metazoa; phylum Arthropoda; class Insecta; order Trichoptera; family Glossosomatidae; genus Glossosoma; species Glossosoma conforme. The sequence continues at coordinate 1,226,509 of JAGTXR010000099.1, read as the reverse complement.
CGTCTTATGTGTGGTGGTGCGATGCCAGCCAAGGCATATAGTTTAGAAATGGGTGTTGGTTTGAGGCAGCCTGTGACGACTCTGCATGCATCATTCATGGCAGTATCTACTTGATTACAGTGGGCTGATCAACCCTACACTGGTGCCGCATATTCTCCGGCTGAGAAACAAAGTGCTAAAGCTGAGGTACGAAGAAGGGGTGGTTGGGCTCCCGCAGTGAGTGTTGGTCAGTTTGCGGATGAGGTTGTTCATTGTTGCAACTTTCTGTTTGGTTTTGCTGGAATGACGCCTGAAGGTGAGGGTGCGATCTAGAATGACTCCGAGGTATATTGGGTGATCGCTATGTTCCAGTACTCTACCTTCCCACGTGACACGAAGCTTTGCGTTAGCTTCTCTGTTTCTAAGGTGGAAACAGCAGACTTGTGTCTTTGATGGGTTAGGTTTGAGATGGTTGGTTTCGTAGTAGTGGGACATCTCGTTGAGTCCCTGGCTTAGGATGTCCTCAACTTCTTCAAACGTTACTGCTTGCGCTGCCCAACCTAGGTCATCCGCATATATAAAAGGGTGATGCGTGAATGTAGGGTTGATGTCAATGAAATTGGCGGATCAGCACTACATGCAGCGCTCAGCCATATGCAGCATGGTAAGCGTCATAGAATTCCACAGATGAGACCAGAATCACTATCACCATCAGTCGGTATTCTCCTGTACGTGTTTACATAAAAAAAACATGCTGTCCTATTTTTACGAGGCTTTTTTATACGCGATTTCACTTATATGCGACATTAAAAATATATAAAAAGTTTACGTCGAGTAGTAGTAGGATTATTTTTTCCGCCAGTTAAGTATTAGTTGTTTTTCCTTTTTATTCTATAAGCCGCAACTTTGAAATCATTTATAAAATAAAAAGTTTTGAAGCCTTCGCATAAAAACCTTTTGATTTAATAGTCTCAAAACATAATAAAATTAAATAATGGTTTTATAAGGCGAAATAGTTTTTAAGCAAAATAAAATACTCTAGAATGTTAGATATTTAACACCCTGAGCAACAAACACCGGAAATTTTGAATTTAAATTTAGTGGGTTAAGCAATTAGAAATGAATTGTAACTACATACTAAAGTTTCATTGGTCTGGAGAATCATCGGGTATGTTCTAAGAATACGGTAGGTATGTTCTAAGAACATGGAGATATCAATAACGCTCATAAAAAAAAAAATCTGACACCAACTCACAACTAAATCACTACTAAATCATCAATCCTGAAGAAGACCCCTGCAATGGCGATCGAAATATTGGTTAAAAGAAATTTGCCACACACGGCTAAATCCAAAAGCCACAATATCATAATATCTCTTATTTCAATTCTCTATTCTTTAATCGATTAAAAACGGTGTCCACTAAGCGGTTTCTTGAGTTTAGCGAATAGCTAGAAGTCACAGAGATACGTTAAAGCGCATAACTATTGTGAGAATAGTTGCTTTAATCCCATCGAAACTTAAAAAAAGTTTATGTTTTAATAAGTTAAAATTATTTATAAGTCCACCGGTTAATAAAAGACTGATTCTTAATTGTAAAAATGCTTTACATCATCAAAATGTCCCTTTTTCGAACTGGAGGGTGGCAGGTACGAAGTGAGAAGCCCAACCTGATCCGCTCAAGTGCTCTAGCCCTGTGTTTTCTCTGCTGGCGAGTATGCCGCGCCAGTATGGGCGAGGTCTGCCCATACTAAGAAAGTGGATATAGATCTGAATGAAACGTGCAGGGTGGTTACGGGGTGCCTAAAATCCATTATCGAAGCTATATAAACTCTCGGGCATAGCCTCACCAAACATACAGCGAGAAGTCACCACCAAGAAGCAGCTCTCCAAATAAAAGCTCTCAAAAGAATTTTTACCGAATTTTAATTATAAGCACGCTCCAAATGTTTACGCCGCTCTACTCTGAGCTTTTTTTTAGCTTTATATCGACGGGGCGTGTTAAAACTTGGGTATTGGAAAAGGTTCTGGCAGACTTTGTTTCTTGCTGGGGTTGATGTCCTTATGCTCCAACTCCAACAGCACACGTGGCAAAAGGTAAGAATAACTAATAATGATGTGTGCATAATTATGACGGTGGAGTAAATAAATTAAATTCAATGCCTCCGTACTGTCTCATGTTTCGTCGGCATTAATTGGTTCGACGCTTACGTTAAAAGCGCCATTAGGGCTTCCGGAGCAAACAAACTAAAAATCGATATCAACGCGGTTTTTAGGATATCACATATAATCTTACAAAATAATACGAAAACCGAAAATATAAAAGGTAATAAGTGCCAAAAAATAATTTTGTTTGATGGATGTTTTTTTAATTTTAATGTAAACACATTCATGAGAATACCGAGAGATGGTGATAGTAATGCTTAAGTCTCATCTGTGAATTCTATGAAGCTTTACATGTTACATATGGTTAAGCGCTGCATGTGGATTGTTCATCCGCCAACGTCATTGACTAAAGCCCGACATTCACGCATCATCTTTATTATTACAGGAACTTACTATGAATGGTCTTTACGGAACGACTTTCGTCTACCATCAATTTTAATTAATTAATAGCTATGACTGGCATTTTACGGGTGAGGGATCAAATTTACACCAACCGGGGTATTTTAGAGCTCAGAAATCGATGAACAAAATAATTGTTTTGTAATCTCCATCGGAGATCAAAGTGAGACCATTTAGCTACCCGCCGATTCAAATTTTGTTTGGTAAATATTGGAAAAAATATTTTTAATAGAAATCACATTTACAGGTAAAATAAATAAAAAGTTTCACAAATATTATTATATATATTTTTTCGTTTCTTATTTAGTCATCACACATTATTTTTAAACCTCAATTTTTAAATCACATACTAAAAATACTGTAAAAAAAACTGACAACGTTGCTTTGAATTGAAACTCAGTTTAAAAAGGCTGAATGTGAAATTTTTTAATACAAATTCGCGAAATAATTCCAAACACAGACAGTATTTGATATGTTTATGATACATATTAAAATACAGATGATAAAGATCTTTATTTATTTTTTTCTAAGAAAATGCAAGATCTTCTTTATGAATAAATATTTCAATAACTACATATACTAAACATGAAAAAGAAATTTAAACAAACCGTCTGCTCCCTAAAGATAATTTATTTCTAATTTTATAACCATCAAAAAATGTACTGAGGTTTCAGATTAGTTTTTTAAATATTTGTTTTACTATTCATACCCTTAAGTGACCTCTATAATACTCATATGCAAATAATTAATCAAACATTACGAATATATTCTAACCCCTACAACATTTTTTTTCATAAAATTTAATGATTAGACTGATGGTACTAAGAATTGGACTATTTAGTCCTAAGAGACTGTTCAACCCAAAATAACAACAACAAAATAGAACGGAGCTTTATATCGCCGGCGGTCATAGCTCAATGGTCAAAGCGTTTGCTTTGCATGCCAAAGGTCGTGGGTTCGTTTCCGGACGGAGATTAATAAAATAACGGATTTTTAATTGATTTCTGAGCTGTAAAATACCACCGGTTGGTGTGAATTTAATCCATCAGCCGTAAAATGTCAGTCATAGCCTATTCATTAAAAATTGGTGGTAGACGAAAGTCGTCCCGTGAAGACCACCCATTCATTGGAAATTCCTGTAATAATAAAGGATGATGCGTGAATCTCGGGCTGTAGTCTATGACGTTGGCGGATCAACACTACACATGCAGCGTATAGCCATATACACCAAGGTAACCGTCATAGAATTCCAGAGATGAGACTTCAGAATTACTATCATCATCTGTCGGTATCCTTCTGTATGTGCATTAAAAAAATAAAAAAATGCCGTAACTATAGGAAAAATGTCATTACAAATAAAAAACCGAGGGTTATATCAACGATTGTACTACTCAAGTTGATAGTTGAAATGTGGACCAACGACAACAGCATATTGTAAAATGGGTTCTTGTTAGATCATCGATGTTATCTGTTAAATACTTTCTTTAAAAAAGCGACAAGACGCAAGTTCGTCACGTGTCCGCGTGGGGTAAAGATGCAGGAGCAGATCACTCGTTTTTTTTGAAGCACAATTCCCATTTATTTTTATAAAAGACTTGATTTTTCCCGTTCGACCGCTACATGACGTTTTCACCGGCCGGTTGAACAGGACTGCCGCGCGACACGAGTCGCCCGCAGATCGGGGCTCTGTGACATGCAGCACCGCCAAGATAATCACGGCAATCAAAAATTAAAGGTGACAGTTGAACCAACATGAAATAAAGCAACTGTCATAAAAAATTTAATGGCGTATGCAAACGCCGTGTAATTTTATATAAAACATTATTAGATGTGCATGTCAGACGAACGAACAAAAATAAGAGACAAAAAATCGTTTTTGGAGGCTTTTCGGCGTCAGCTTAAAAGAGCTATATTAAGCTGATATTAGTATGAAAACCAAAGGTTAGATGGATTGCTCTGGTTATTTAAAGTTGATTAAAAATTAGCTCCACGCACTCAAAGCTTTTATTATTTGGTCTTAAGGAGTGCCTCAAACTGATTTTTGGCTTTGAAAATCACGTTTCATGTAATATACGTTTCGTTTAATTTTAATAGATTTTTTATACTCTTTTAAGCATGTTATAGGATATAATATAATTTAATATGGCTTTTTGGCGTACTTTTATTTTTAGGCTTCTTTGTGTTTGGAAAAAGGATGAAAAAAGAAAATTTAAATAGGGAAAGATCACATACAGCATGCATCTAATACAAATTAGGTTACTCTCAAAGGATGTGAGCTTCGGAGATGGGAAAACGTTAATAAACGTAAACAAAGTAACGTGAAAAAACGTGAATCTTGTTAGTTACGTAATAAAGCTTCATTTGTTCAGGAGCAGTGGCGTGCGTGTACAATAATTATGCACCATACATTTACTTGGTATTATTTTTACAGGATTCGCTGAAAAAAAATAAGAAATAACTAAATACCAAGGCAACATAAATTATTTGTTGAATATTTATTGTCGGAAAACTTGTTTCGGATATGTCGGCTAGCCATTATCGAGTTTCAACAATGGTTGTTCGACGTAGCCGTCATACATTTGCCGAACATTCAGAGACGGCTTATGTGGGCCGACCAAGTACTGACAGTTTTCAAAGTTCCTTCCTTAATGCCACCGATAAGCCTTAGAATGCTCTTATTGCGTCTCTATTTCCTCTTTCCTATAATTTAATATCTTTGAGAAACATATACATATATATATAACCACTTCTCACCAAACCACACACAAATAAAACACACGTTTATCGCTTTCAGTGTCCAGCCATCCTAGCTGAACGTCATTGAGTGTACTGGTCTCGACCGGTTGTGCTCTCTTGCATGTGATTATATTAAAAAAGTGGTCACCTAATGGGATTGTATAATAAATCGTTTATTTATATTTCATATTAAGAAAAAAAAATCAACCATATATATTTTTACACCAAATTAATTTTGACAACTTAAGCGCAAACAAATTCACATATAACATGAGTATGAAATTTCTGTCATGAATAAATCAGAGAAAAATAAACGGCGGACGCAAGGATGCGAATCACGAACTTTGTACTACGTAATTTCATACATTAATTTTCATTGGGTAAGTTTAAGCTTTTATTGTCAGCTGTTTGCCAGTATACTAACTTCGCAGCCTAAGACTAAGGTCTATTTGACATCTAACTGATGCACCTAGAATCACGGAAAGGACTTCAGCCACTATCTAACATTTAGCTTTTTGCGTGCGTCCAGTAACGGGTCCCTATCTGGGTCTCCAAAAACAGGATGGGACAGGGAGGGTTTTCACCAAGCGAGCTGTTTGTCTAAGGCTGCGAAGATAGTATACTACAGCGAGTCTCAAAGTTTGCCAGGATCACATGAACATAAGTCATCGGGGGAGACGCTAAGCACTTAAATTTTCTGTTAGTAAATAAAATGGTCGGCGGTCATAGCTCAATGGTTAAAGCGTTTGCTTTGCAAGCCAAAGGTCGTGGGTTCAATCCCCGATGGAGATTAAATTAAAAAAAAAAGGATTTTTAATCGATTTCTGAGCTCTAAAATACCCCCAGTTGGTGTGAATTTGATCCATCACCCGTAAAATGTCAGTCATAGCTTATTAATTAAATTTGGTTGTAGACGAAAGTCGTCCCGTGAAGACCTCACATTCATAGTAAATTCCTGTAATAATAAAGGATGATGCGTGAATCTCGGGCTGTAGTCTATTACGTTGGCGGATCAACACTCCGTATGCAGCGTTTAGTCATATACACCATGGTAAGCATCATAGAATTCCACAGATGAGACTTCAGAATTACTATCACCATCTGTCAGTATTCTCCTGTATGTGTTTACATAAAAAAATACTGTTACTAAATAAAAACGTTTGTATACTTTCCATCTCACGTGTAATCTTTCAAAGAAAACAAAGAATGAAATTCGAATTCTGGTATGTGATATTTCAAGTAAGACAATAATCTCGCAATAAGAGAGAAACAACTTAAATAAGTGCAAAAAAATTCGTCATGTAATGAATTCCCCGTACATTAAAATAATATATTTATTTATTTAAATATTAATTGAACCCACTACACCAAGAATTTGTTACTAATTGCACTTGGCTATTGTTAAGCACCCCTCGAATGAAATTACAAGAGAAAAAATACTCTGTTAAGCCTGAAGCTGAAGCCTGAAGGAATACTACTGAATCCTTAACGGTAATAATTGTGTAATTCCACAGCCAGGTATGAGGAGCAATAAAAAAATACTTTATTTTTTATAATAAAAAAAAACAATTTATTTATTTTATTTTATTTTCTATACATAACATTACAAATTAAAAAAAAAAAAAGTTATTGAAGGACAATCAATATTAATAAGACAAAAAACAGAAGATCCCGATGCTCATCAAACAGACGACGCCAACAAATAATTTCTCCAATGAGACTCGTGGAGTTCATGCCTGAATTGGGCCTCCCTTATGTGAAATATATCAACATCCGAGGCGAATATATATTCAAAAAATGTGTTCCACTTAATACAACGTTACAGCATATTAGTTTTTTTACCATATCAGCTCCGTACGTGGAGCATATGGACACCACAAATTTATGTTTCAAAGTTCTGTAAGCCCAGGTTGTCTATGCTTTGTCCCACAATACCTGTGTATCCGAAAATCTACAAGGGAACATAGATGGTTCAGATATAGAGTACTGCAGATAATTGAATCACAATTGAATGCCATAAGTTTTACGTTCTTATAAAGCTTCTTATATAGCCATTATATAATATTACATTTTTGTGTTCAATTAAAAAAAAAAAAACTTTGTTATTCTATCTTTGATCTTCACCTAAAATACTACTCTAAAATAAATGCGAATCAAGACTAAATATTTTTAATTTGTTAATTTTTTTTATTAAAATTAATTTAAAATTATAATTTAAAATATTCTATTTGTTGACTTTTTAACAAAATAAATATCCCGATTCAGAAATAAATAAAAAATACATATACGTCCCATAATTCTTAATTAAAACTAAAGAGTCATGCCTAGTAAACTCCGCCTCCTGCAGTTCCACAGAGTTCATTCAACGTACGAACGGTATTTCACTGAGGGCTTGGAGAAAAGGCAGCTGTAGCTTATGCTCTCCTGCGGATTCTCAATATGTGTCACGGCCAGGTTCACCTTTACCTTTACATTAAAATGATAATTTAATGACACTATTTATATAGGGGCGAATTAAAAAATAATTACTCATTGATTGCCCCTCTTATTCAGCCACTGGGCCTCAATTAGCTGCCACTTGTCTCTCCCTAGTCCAGGCCTGGAGGCCGCCATACAATATCAGTCAGGGAAGGGAAAATGTATCGGCGATGTATCGAGACGTATCGGCAGCCAGGGGCGCTCACGGGGATTTATGGCCATCAATTATTAAAAACATTTATTATCCGATGAGGTCGTAGCGATATCCAACTCAGGGTGCTAAGCCGTTTTTTTCTTTATCCATTAATGCATTTAACGTCCTCCTCTCTCTCAGAAAGGTGTTATTCCGTCGCGTGAGGGCATGATGAGGAGCAGGTCAGCGAAACAAAGACTTTTTCAGAAGCACATTGACATATATTTACGTCTAAACTTTACAAGCTTCCGGCCAGGCGGAACGACATGCCGTCGGTCGTAATGCGACCTTCTCGACCGTCAGCACGCAACTGCCCGCCCTCGTCGGCGCTTAGTCTGTCGTCCAGTACTTAAGCGACGATGTCTATAAATAGTGCCAAATGCCAATATGGCGGACACATTTATGTACGACAAGCGAACAGAAATAAGAGACCGAAGATTGTATATCGAAGTTTTCGGTACCAGTCAGGGCTACATCATGCTGATGTCACATTGATATCAGATCAATAGCTCTTGCAGGCTAGTGTCGAAAAGCCTCAATATCCGATTTCACGTCTTTTTTTCACTCGTCTAACGCACATATATGAAAATGTTTGTCAAAGTTTGACGTTTTAGTAACTATAAGACGCTGCGTAACGGGCGCTATTTTGTACTGCCATGTGGAGCGCCATAGTTCGCCTAGTGAGTCTGCGTGTTCGTCGCAGTGACTCTCTTAGCTCTCTGACCATAGCCTAGTCACTGCCCGGATGTCGTGGAATAAACAGAGTTTTTTGTCCCGGGCAGCGGCTATCGAACTTTGTCAGTTCTTTTACCTAAAATAAACGCTTTTGTGCTTCTCGACAAGTTTTTTGTTTTGTGACCTGCTCCTCAACTATTCATGACAATCCCGACAATATGAAGTCGCCCTTTGATTAACGGGGATGTCAGTATACAGGTATATACGAGTATGTCGATAATTATGAAAGTAGTGTATGGTAAGAAAATCAAAACAAAATGTTACTCATTTATTTCAGTTCACATTATTGTGAATAAATATATTTTTTATCCAACACAAATAAAACAAAATATAGCATTTTATGCAACATTAAGCTGTCACTTTCAAGGTCCAAGTACAAACCTTTAAATATCTGAGAACAAACGAAACATGACTTATCCATTTTTATAAACATGGGCAAATATATACAGCCACAGTAGTCGCAAAAAGATCATCGAGGTTAAGCAACATGGGGCGGAAAAAAACTTGTAAAGGTCACCGCTTGTTGTTAAGTATCTCCTTAACTCAAATGGTCCAGACCTCGGGAGCGTCAGGCTGACTATCCAATCTCTTAAAAATCCTAATTACTCGTACATATTAAAAAAATATATGCCTCGGATACTACAGTGGTCGTATCTTCAAGCCCTTAGTTTTCTGCTATGGAAGTTCTCGAGAACCATCCATGTTCCCAACCTTCAAGTGGATATATATCTTCGAGGTGTGCCAAGGAATATACACTGCCGATTGACACAACTGAGTTGTAGCGAATTGTGAGTGAACATATGTTACAGATGTGAAACAGATATGGAATAAAATATCGTTATGTAAAAATAATAATTTAAAAAAACTTAGATTCGAGTGTTTCTAAATGATAAAATTCAAAACGAGGATATCCCAAAGAGACATCGAGTAATGGACGCTACCAAACGAAAAGACCAAATTTTGTATTTAGAAAATTGATAAATAAATTTTCTAATGATTGCTTATCATATCAAAACGAGATTTATAATGCGATTTTAATTCGAAATTAATTTTCGATCAAGATATTGAAAAAGTTGCAAATTTTATATTTCGAAAGCTGCAGTACCTAATTATGTTATTCGTACCCGCATATACTTGGAATCTTCATCAGGATAAGGATTTGAAACTTTTCTGTTTTAAGACCCATCCCCTTTTGTGTTCCCGTCAAGTGTCCCCCCCACGGCAGCCTGTTCCTCTTCCAGAGATTGAGTGGGCACTCCAGGAGTCCTGATTATGAGGCTAGTTTGTTTTATCATCAATTTTCATAATGAACTCCCGAAAGCGACGGCCGGATCAATTAATAACCCGAATCTTTCAGCAGGCCGGAAACAAGATACTGAAACGCCCTGAAAAATTTAATATTTAAGCCATATTATACGCTCCTTAACAAAGTTCAAAAAATAGCCAAAAGTTATTTCGGTGTATGAATTTTAAATTATTTAATTCATTATGCAACCACATACAGGAGAATAGCGACAGACGATGCTTATATATGAAGATTTTTTTGAGAAGAACTTTGGCTAAGAGCTGAATGTTGAATTTCAATCACACATTCACCCATTTTTACATGGGTGGTGTGTACGGAATGACTTTCGTGTTTTAATGTGGATCGTATTATGCACTGTTTCACTTGATGGAAAACTACAATTTCACGATCTATGAAAGCTTCCAATACGCACTAACATACTTTGTATGATCGCAAAATTACAGTCTTCCATCAATTGAAACAGGGTTCAATGTGATCCATATTAAAACAAGGTATAAAATTCTCATATATTTAAAACTGTTAAGTAAATCACATAATAGTTCAAATAATTTGCAACGTATTTTAAATCGTACAAGTATTTTCAAAGCTAATGAGAAAAAAACAAAGTATTCATAGGACGACTTTACACTTGCAAAAATTATTAAATTTTAACGACACGATTACAAATTGTATAAAGACTGTTGTTTTTTAAATTTTGCCGCCCCAAAAAACTGCCGCCCTCGTTCGATTCCATAAAACTCTGTGTCCTTAATGGGGCACTGCATTCCTTCTTTCAGGAGTAAGGGGAGCAGCATCAGGTAAGAGACTTGATTTATTACAACCCATTTTTTTTCTTTAATCGGCCACTCAGAACAATATCTTAGTATTCCACCGAAATAACATATTTTTCGTTCAAGATAACGTTATTTATTCAAATTATGAAGTATTCTTTTGACGTTTTACAGAAAGAGCGAGAATCCGACGAATATTTTTTTCAGGGAGATTTTTTTTTACCAAGGTTACATATTGATGGGTTCAGTTCTACTCTACCCAATTAAAATGGTTTTCTATATTAAATTGTACATACATTATAATATCTTTTTTATATTGTTATTTGATAATGTTGAGCTTGCTTACTTTGATAGTCATTCAAATGCTATTTTCCCTATTATTTCTTATATTTTGTGTTATTTGGATTTGGCTTATTATGAAAATAGGTTCTTAGGTATTAAAAATAGATAAAAGAATGTAGTGACACCTTTCTCTTTTATTATATTAAATATACAAATTCTTGATACTGAAATCGAATGGCCATTAATGTACAAAATTTTTGAAAGTGAGTTTTGCTAAAAGAAGGCACTATGAATAAAAGATAATGGCTAAAAATAAATCTATAAATGTTTCCTAGGATTTTCTTTTATAGTAATTTGACCTATTTTATAATAAGGGAATATTTCCGTATTTAACTCACTTATTTTATCATTGATCCAGATACCAAAGAATTACTTACATACTCGTAATAACGCATATTGAATCTGGCATCAGCATGATATAGCCCTTGCTGAGTGGTACCGAAAACCTCGATACATAATATACAATATTTCGTCTCTTATTAATATGTTCGCTTGTCGTACATGTATGTGTCACCATATTGGAAGTCCGGTCACGGGTTTGACGTTAGTTATATATATCGCCACTGCGGCGCTGGGTGACAGCCTATCATGAGCGCGCTCAGTCGTGTGCCGAGGTCAGCGAGATCGCATTGTTGATGGCCCGGCCTCAATGCTATGAGTAGGTCCAGACCAGAAGTTTGTAAAGTTATCGAAATAAATATGTCAATGTGCTTCAGAAAAAGTCTTTGTGTTGTTAATCTGCTCCTCATCATACCACCACGCGACTGAATAACTACCTTGTAAAGAGAGGAGGACGTTAAATGCATCAAAAAATAATAAAACTATTAATCTTAATGAAACATTTAAAGCAGAATCTAAACAAGAATGGCTTTCGTTTTCATATTATATTATTATGTGGACAATCATTCTTTTCATTTTGCAACTTATTTAACTGCTCAGTTCTATCAGTTACCATTGTAATTCATGCATTGCCTCTACATCCAAAAGTTCACATGGGAATGAATATACACGGTTCCCTATGATCTTCAGGACAGGACCCTGGGATGTTAAAAAAAAACGGTAGTTGTAGTATTTTTCTTATCAACCCAACACTTCCGCGGCACGCACTCACAAGCGACTCAACCTAACCAACGACACACGATAAGCAACATGTAGTAACATATCCATATTTGGCTCGCGTCCAATGTTACTTAATATTTTCAATGATTTAACGAGACCCACGCTTACAATGAGTAAAAATGTCGAGGTCTACCTATGAGTTGAAAGATGTCTTAAAACATGTCATAGATAATGGCAGTTGAAATAACTAATGATATGTAACGGATATGGAAAGTTTTTTTGTATGGTCGCGGGCCGCTCATTGATTTTGCCTGCTTCACGGCATAGACTGGCGTATTATGAGGGGCATACACACGCTGCGTTTAATTATTAACGACGCTGGCGGATGTGTGTGAAAGGGCCTTTATGTCGCGGCGCTGTGGTGCATACTAAAGCAGGGGGAGGACCGCCGCCTCACTGAACCTCTTCAGGGGCGCATCGAGAACTATAACCATATTCAACTTATGAACGTTATACTGTAAATGACATTGGCGTAACATCGTACGGGTTAACTGCAAATCAAACTTCGAGGAACGACTCAACCTCGACCCACTCGCAAACGCGGTAGACGGCATACTGTTTTAAGCCCATATGGAGAGTGGTAACTCACTCGTTCTTGATTGGTGCTACTTCGACTGTCTTGTCACCCGCTATTAATTCTAGAGCTTGGAAAACGATTAAGACTTTATTCACTTTAACTTCCGTCGCGGTCGACCCCGCGACCTTTGCCATGGTAAGAAAACGATTTTCCAGTAAGTCTTACTTACTGGCAAAAAAAAAACTCTTCCTTGTAGTGAATACTCGTGTTAACTGTGGGTCTAAATGTAAAATTGATATTCCCTTATTGCACATGCATTTGCATTTATTTTTGTTTTTGTAAATACATACACGTGTTATAACGAAGCCAATAAATCAGATATAAAATGGTTGAATAAATATGAAAAATCAGTTTTTTTTTCATTCCTTATCCATGATATAAATCTGGAACATACGATTACTACAAATTGCCACGACTCTTTTCTATCATTTAATTTTCCATGATTAATCCACAGATATCTCTGCAGCTTGAGGTCCACTTGGGAACCTACTATATATGGTTCTCGACGACCTTCTTGGCAGAAGCCCAGAGATTAAGGGACACGGCAGCCAGTACCGTACATATTTTTGAGTGACGAGTTAGTTGTATTTATTTAAGCATATCAGCTGATTATCCCGACGCATCTTTGAATCCTTGAAGTGGTTCAACCCAATCAACAACATGCGGTAAGCATCTTGCGTTGATTCATCCACGTTTTGGTTTGCATCTCATATTGGGCGGATAGGTGTGACTCCCGGTTGGAGGGGCACTGGATGCGCCTTCACGTAGGCATCCAGCGGTGATCCGGTGCTCCATTCACTGAGAGTCAGTAGTTGCTTGTGTTTTATTTTTTAATATTGATTTTTATTATATTTTCTTTCTTTCATGTTTAAATTCAATTTTGTTTTTGTTTATATTTGTTCTGAATTGTGTAAATGTACAATTTTGATTATGGCGTTGATCGCTGAATGAATTAAATTATTATTGTTATGCTTTACTTTGGTGATTTACGAGAGCCTCGCTTACGATGTGCTATTGTCGCTGGACTAATGACGATGTTGACGTGATAATGATGTCCTGGATGTGCCACTGTATGTAGTGACTTATCCCATGAGGCTATGTATCTATCAGATATGTACATTATGTGTATCGGCGTCATTAGGGCGGTCCATAGGGAATGATGGCGCGATGGCGGATTTTCGGTTCGATTGTCAAAGCCTATGCCAGGTAATGGTGTTGCGAAAGTAATTTATTCTTTAACAGGTAACTTACTTTATATAAAAGTAAGATATCAATTATATATATATATATATTTTTATGTAAACACATAAAGGAGATTACTGATAGATAGTGATAGTAATTCTCAAGTATCATCTGTGGAATTCTACGACGCTTACCACGGTGCATATGGCTAAACGCTGCATGTGGAGTGTTGATCCGCCAACTTCATTGAATACAGCCTGAGATTCACGCATCATCCTTTATTATTACAGGAATTTACTATGAATGGGTGGTCTTCACGGGACGACTTTCGTCTACCACCAATTTTAATAAATAGGCTATGGCTGGCATTTTACGGGTGATGGATCAAATTCACACCAACCGGGGATATATTAGAGCTCATAAATCAATTTAAAATATTATTTTTTAATCTCCATCGGGGATCGAACCCACGACCTTTGGCTTGAAAAACAAACGCTTGAATCTTGACCATTGAACTTAGACCGCCGGCAAAAAGCTGATATTGCTAGGCTTACTAATGAAAATGTTTGATCGATTATTGCCATTAGTTTTTGGTTGGTACATTTATACTGACACAGAGGATTCTGCAATTTATTTGATCGACTGATGATTGACTTTATTTACTGCTAATACCTTGAATTAGTTACTGAACAAAGAAATACAAGCCATTTGTTAAAGTCTTGGGTAGTTTTTTTTTCTTCAAAAATAAACTTAAGAAATTGTAGAGGAATATCAATTTCCATTGTCAATTCACGCCTCTTCAAAGTACTCGTGTCACATTGCACATTGTCAGACAATTATGTAAAGCAAAATTGTCAACAGTGGGAAAGAGTTCCTGAGACTATCAAACTTCGGCTGATTTGAGCGCATTCCCCGGAAGCGGGACAAAGGAAAAGTTCACTGGAGGCAATCCTCGCGAAACATTTGATTTGCATAGTCGCCTAGATGAAGGGAGGCAGAATGGAGCGGAAAAGAGTTTAATTACGACAGTGGATATCAATGTTTCAGCTGAAAATGTTGAGAACCTGTGAAAACAGGAACAAAATTAATATATAAATATCTATATATATTTTATGTAAACACATACAGGAGAATACCGACAAACGATGATAGTGATTTTGGAGTTTTTATCTGTGGATCCTATAACGATTACCATTTTAACATATGGATATGCGCTGCATGTCAAGTGTTGATCCGCCAACGTTATTGAGTATATTCCGACATTCAAGCATCATTTTTATTACAACAGGAATTCAGTATGAATGGGTGCTCTTCACGGGACGACTTTCTTCTACCACCAATTTTGATTAATATATTATGGCTGTCATTTTTCAGATGAGGGATCAAATTCATACCGGAGATATTTTAGAGCTCAGAAATCGATTAGAAATATAATTATTTATTTTTAATCTCCGTGGGGGATAGAACCAACGACCTTCAGCTTACCAAACAAACGCCTTAAACACTGAGATATATCTGCTGGCAAACACGTACATTTAAAAATAAGTTTTAGCGTGATAAATAATACTTATACTCTACTATACTTAAATAAATGATTTAAATAGTAAGTGAAGTTTTTGCATATTTTGTTCACATATCTAGATCTAATGGTCTACATAAATTTCTGCTATACAGTTATCACAGCTATTTTTATACATGTTTTTTTCCTTAACATCTCTGTACTCGTATGTACACCTGGGAACATATATCGTTCCATAAGTCCCCTAAAATGGACGCTTGGTAACTGGAAGACATGACAGCCATAGTATCGAGTAATATTTTGGAGGTCGAATAATTTGCTCAACGATCTCGAGGCTTTGACCGTTTGATCTAAAGAGGCGGCTCAACACAAATTGTGATTTTAATATACAATAAATATGATAAAAAAAAATGTATGGATTTATATTTTTACAGTTATATTTCCGCTTAAATGCGCAATATTTACAGGCGGCATATTAAAATTGTACGAAATATAAATAATTCTATGGAAATAGGAATGGTTTAAAAATGCAATCTGTATTTATGTTGCTCTAAAAATGATAGATCGGAAATTTTGAAAAATCGGATGAAAATGATGTTTCATCATAATTTTTCATTTCAATTTTTAAAAACGAAAATCAAACTAAGTTTTATTATTAAAATGGAGCTATTTTAAACAAATAGATCAGTTGGTAATTATTGACCATAGTTCTTGTTCGATGTATTTTAGGTATCCCAAAATAAATCATAAACATCATAAAAATGGTTGGCAGTGACTGAATTATGGCGCAAGTTTCGTCGCCCGCATTTATCGTTTAGCGAAAGCAAATCCCATCAAAAAGTACGACAGAAGAAAGAAAAGACAAGAGATAGAGAAATGCTTAAGAGATAGAAATAGGGACAAGAGGATACTAGGGATCTGGGGAGAACAAAAGAGATTTAGAATGTACTGCGGGCCTTTTGCTTTATGTGAATCGTTCTAAGGTATTATTATTGTGTTAATACTTTATAGATAGCTTCATACATTTCTTTAATTATTTTATCACTGCTGATAAACAACGATAAAATTGTGTTTTTTTAATAAATAAATATATTAGTTGATTTAATTTACTGCAAATACTTCTAACTACTAAAAATTGTAATGGATTCTTATAGTTAATATTATTTGATTGAAAACACTTAAGTCTTTAAAGAGCTTAGAACCATAACGTTGGCTGGTTGCGGGAGGCAAGTAGAAATCTTACAACTACCCAAGGTATCAAATTGCAAGCAAACCAAGTGTAGGTAAAAAAAATCGCGTTTAAAATAAGATGCTGAAAGAGTTTTAGAAACCTTTCCTGTCTTCTTAAAAAAAAAACTGGAAAAGCCTTTCATTATCAGTCGATATATATCAACAGCCATGTAGAGATTCAAAAAAAAAGTTTCATAGCTCTAATATTGATGAACAGTTTTATGTGTAAGTAATTAGGAAAGTTTGAAAAAGTTGAAAATATTCAAATTTCGATTAAATACTGTTTTACATATATTGAAGACCATACGTTAAGGCAGTGGTTCTCACCCTTTTTGAAGTCACGGTGCACTTTTGATAGTGGAAAAAAATGGCGGTGCACCAGAATCAAGAGGTCAAAAAAAATATATGGAAATCATTTTTGTTACATACTTATTTTAAAAAAATAGTAACATACTAAATTAGGTACAATTTATTTGACATATTTTCTTTTTAATTTAAGTTATAGAAAAAAAATGTTTCATATTGAATATAAATTTACTTCGTAAATTTTTCTTTAGATTTATTTTTATATTTATACATGTTTTATTAAAATTATTTGTATTAAGATTTGAAGGTGAATGTAATCTAGAAAGGGGGTCATTTCTCTCCCGGCTCTTATCCACCCAAAATAACGTCCATACTTAATAAAATTTAATTTATATTATCAATCAAAAATCAATCAATGGGATACCTGAGCTTTTTGGTTTATGCATATATCAGAAATATTTGCTCGAATATTTGATATAGATACCCTCAATTCATCGTCTAAATTTGTATTTCTTTGTCGTTTTATATTTTTTATATTAGTTATTGTTGAGAAACCAAGCTAACATAAATATTATGTTGAAAATTGTAGAAAAATTTTCAGTGCCTTCATGTGAAGAACTGGATGTTCATCTTGGACAGAAATCGTATGAAAATCCACAATACGGTGTATCAGTTGTAGCAAATGAATTTCGTATCCAGTCATAATTTTCTATATTTAAAGAAGGAAAACAATATGCGATATTTTGTTCTAATAAAGTTAAATGATCTATTATCGCGGAAATAATTTCTTCGGGTATGTTTTCGTTGAGTGAAGGAAACATATCTTTTTTTTTCTTTTATTAGATTTTTCCAAAGAGTTATTTTTTCCTAAATCCTGACAATTCGACAATGGATGACAAATAATTTTCGTTTTTTCCTTGAATGGTTGTGTTAACGTTATTTAAGTCATTCAAAATATCTGCTAAATATGCTACTTTAGTATACTTATCATTATTCTGAAGACATTTAACAAAATCATCCATACCTTCATTTCGAAAAACGATTAATAACTCATTCTTAAGTGCTATGAATCTAGAAATAACTTCACCCCTAGAAAACTACCTGACTTCAGTGTGAAAAAGCAAAGACTCATATTTAGCTTCCATAGAAATGCAAAGTTTTTTAAATATGTGTGTTTTTAAAGGTATTGATCTTATGAAATTCACCATATTTACAATTTGATCTAGTACAGGTCTTAGTGCCGCTGGTAATGTTTTCGACACTAAAGATTCTCTATGTAAAAAACAGTGCGTAGATATAATATGACGGTTTCTTTTCTTTGCAAGGGTAACAAATCCTTTAATTGAGCCTACCATTGAAGGAGCACCATCTGTACAAATTCCTACACATGACTCCCACGATATTTTAAGTTGTTCTAAATATAAAGAAATACAATCAAAAACATATTGTCCAGTCGTATGTTCGGTAAGTTCTTTGCAGTTTAGATATTAATTCACTATTTTATTTTCGATTATGAAACGAACGAACCCTAGTAATTGTGCCTTACTGCTAATTTCAGTCTATTCGTCGACTTGTAAAGCAAAATGTCGTTTGAAAAGTTTATCAGTAACTGTTTTTCCAATATCATCTGACATATTTAAAACTCTTCTTTTTATTGTATCGTTTGAAACAGGAATTTTCATAATTTTATTTTTTGTTTCATCACCAAACATAATTTTTCTACTTCACAACATGCAGGTAATTTTTTTTTTCATGTAAACACATACAGGAGAATACCGACAGATAGTGATAGTACTTTTTTTGAAGTTTCATCTGTGGAATTCTATGATGCTTACCATTGTGTATATGGCTAAACGCTGCATGTGGAGTGTTGATCCGCCAACATCACAGACTACAGCCCGAGATTCACGCATCATCCTTTATTATTAAAGGAATATACTATGAATGGGTGGTCTTCACGGGACGACTTTCGTCTACCACCAATTTTAATTGATAGGCTATGACTGGCATTTTACGGGTGATGGATCAAATTCACACCAACCGGAAGTATTTTAGAGCTCATAAATCGATTAAAAATCCATTTTTATTTTAATCTCCGTCGGGTATCGAACCCACGACCTTTGGCTTGCAAAGCAAACGCGTTACCATTGAGCTATGACCTCCGGCTATAAATTTGAGATTCTGCTATAGTATGTGGTTTTAATTGTATAGCGAGCAATTCAGCAATCACGTATGACACCAGTAGTGCCTTATCGGAAATTTTAACAGTTTTCTCAAAATATTTCGCTTTTTTTTTGCATGCTTAACAATTTTTCAAAGTAATCTTTACTTTTGGATGTGAGATCAGCGTGCTTCGTAATGAAGTGGCTATTTAACTTGTCGAGATACATCGCGCTATTAGACAGTTTTTCTCCTCATACGACACATAGTGTAATGTGATATCCTTCCTCATTGATGCTAGTAAAACCGAAACGTAAATATTCTTCAGAATACTGTCGATTATTTTTTCTGATTTTACTGGGTACATTTTCTTTTGTATGAGACGTATGATGTCTAATAATATCGTCATTACTTCTTCCACTTGTACTCTCTGTGTCATTAATATTTTGGTCTGATTCACGATTTCGTTTGATTTTTATTTTTTTCCTTATTTTATAATAATAATTATAAAATAATTTTTAGAATTAATTCCACAATATATTTTTTGACGAAATGTTTTAGCCACGTCGAATGGCCATTTTCAAGTCAGGTAGTAAAGTGAGTGTTGGCTCTATATAAAGTAAAGAGTGAGTGAAAAGGTGAATATGTATTGTATGAAGGGTATATGTGTTTTGAAAATCATTAATGTATAAGTGAATTCATTGATGTCACAACAAAATAATATTTATAATTACAAAGGACTTTAAAAAAAAAAAACATTAACATCAAAATGCACTTAAGTAGGAATTCTAGATAATTTTAGTAAAAAATATTTTGGTGGATAATCCAAAAGTAGATGGGGAAGCTTTACAATTCTAAGTAAATATAAAATTAATTTATGATACTGTTGAAGGCGTAAGAGAGTCCGGTGAAATTTGTGCTGAAACAAAAATGTAAAGAGCAGTATCAAAGTTTTGTCGGGTACAAAAGAGGGGAAGTAGCAAATATAATTTGGTCTTTAATAAGATTTATAGTTGTGTCCAATTAAGCTCCATTGATTTCGAGGATTTCTAAATTTGTGAGTTCAATGTTTACTATAGAATATGTTATTCTTTCTCAAGTCCACAGAGTTTTCAGGCGTTTTAATTATTTTCAAAAAGCCACTTACCTCTAAGGCACGATGGACGGCATAAAGCCTTACTTTCGAACAAGTGCGCCCGACTTCCGCCTTAAACAACGCCCATTACGAAAGCTCCCCGGCCGCCCCTTTTCAGCCGCAGCTCGCGGATTTCCCTTTCACGAATATAATTTTTCCTGAAAACAACTCTAACAGATGTTTATTAAGAAAGTTTTCCAGAGTCGTGTAAAATTGGTTTATTCCCTTTTTTCTCGTTCTTTTCCACCTTCCCGTTCCGTCTCGGCGATTTCATTTTCGCAGGCCACTCTGAGAAGCAAAAAAAATGTTAAAAAAAAAACGCAAATAATTTACCCCTCCCCCTTCCTAGCGTCTGAAAAAGTTATTTGTGTATTGTTTCGTATAACTGCAAGATTGGGAAACTTTTGTTAATAAATTGCGCTTTATTACACAGCTTTGTGAAGGAATACTTGCGAATGAGCTGGAATGTCCAAGTTTTGAATAATATTTATTTTCTTCAAACAAAAAATTAAATGTTTATTTTTCATATTATCCCAAAACGAGTAATGTGCAATTGTTGGCCGACATCTTTTTTTTCGTAGTATCAATCCGGTGCAACGGTTTGCAGTAACAAAATCTTGCATCTCGCTCTCCACTCTTCTAGATCTTCTGCACCCTTCATTAGTTTAAGAAAAGAGTTTCAACTCATATCCTTGAACACTTACTCTAAATACTCCCGTCTAGAGCGCTCTCTAAAGTTTATCTCGTCAACCGTCCCTTCCACAATGTCGTTAAGAAGACCATCATGGCGCATGATGTGACTGATCGCCTCTCTGAGATGGTTCTTCCTCAACCAACAACAAGTGCTTATTATGAGTCATATTGTCAGATCACAAATGATTGCAAGGACCAAAATTTGACGTGAAATAAGTCATTGATGGGTAATACCCTGTTGTTTTCTACGTATTTTTTTTACGTTTCGTAAATTTACGAGTATATTTAAAGTTTCAAACCTTGAACCATTACCAATTGCTTACAGGAACTATATACATTATAATTGCCCGACGACCTATGACTTGATGTATGAGAGTTATATTTTTGGTGGTTTGTTGCTATTTTTTAGGGATATTGAATGACTAGCCAGACTTATCTTATTTTTTTTATTTATTTTTATTTATCAAATTTATAAAGCATTTAAAACCATAAACATTAAAGACAACAAAAGTAATAAAAAAATGTAAGCTAACTTATAATTTTATTTACAAAAGCCTTTTTTGTGATGAAGTGAAATTCGTGAATTTAATATAGAGCGGTTCAGTTATTTTGAAATTCATATAAAATGTTTCCGTTCCGAACGAGATTTTATTTTAATACGTCTCTCATCCGTGGAATGATTTTAAAATGAACTAAACAAAATTCCTTTAGATGAATTTTCATTTAATACTTACATATTTTATTGGAAGCGTTTGCCTTTTTGTGATGAAAAATAATTTTATTTTGTTTTTGATGAATATCAATTGCATTTAATAATTTATATTTAATAAATTTTGTGTGGTTCAAAGCTGATTATATTTTTGACCATTTATTGATGAAAAAAATGTCATATAACATGTCGTTTGCTGTGAATTTATATGTACGTATCTAAATTGTTTGCTTAATCGATAATATAAAATATTTTCTTAGCAAAATTAATAATTAGTAAAGCATATTTTTGTCTTATGAATAACATATATTGATAACAATTATATTGAGATAGTTAAGAAAATCATTATACTTAACAATCTACAGAGGAAATTATACATGGAATGCTCCTCGGATGCCGTTAAAGTGAATTAACTACAGTAGTCTTTTCTTCAGGACTTTGTGCTTTTGCTATTATGAAAGAACCTCAGGAATTATACATAGAACGCGGTGCTCCAAAAGCAGATATAACATTATATGAGAAGAAGACAAGAGGCAGGAGAACATTAAAATTATTATTAAACAAATGAATAAATGTATATATTAGCTTCATTGGGATTGAACACGATACAGCTTTCATAACAATTATATATTCACCTTTTAACATATTTATTACCTTTGTCACGTCTAAGGAAACCTGAACCACTTATGATGTACCTGCAGGGCATTCTTGCTGAATTCCAGCCTGAAAGAAAATGTTTACTGAAGTGATTTGGAGCACCACTACTCGTAACATTACTTAACCCTGTCTTCTTAAGGATCCCTTCACACTTTACACCTCAATCAGGGATGCCAGATGTAACTATTTTGACGGAAATGTCCCGAATATAGATAAGTCTTGTAATGTCCCTGAAAATCCGAACTTCAAAAATATTGTTTATTTTATGCTAGTAAATGTACGAGTATATTTATACAGTTGTGAATAGTATTGTAGGAGATTGTTGTTTTTGTTAATAAATATTTATTTATTTACCTTGATCACGTTGAATACGACCTCTGTTTATAAGACTGCAGTTTGGACTAACTGGTAGCTTTCTTCAATCCATCACTATCAAGAAACAACAAGTCTCTTGCAATTGAAAGAGTAGTTAATGTGCGTGCAGGAATCAAATTATTATTTAATCTGTTTAAAAAATAATATTTATGTTGTTGTTGCTGGTGGTCATTGCTCAATGGTCAAAGCATTTGCTTTGCATACCAAAGATCGTGGGTTCGATCCCCGACGGAGATTAAAAAAGTAATCATTTTTAATCGATTTCTGAGCTTTAAAATACCCCGGTTGGTGTGAATTTGATCTCTCACCCGTAAAATGTCAGTCATAGCCTATTAATTTAAATTGGTGGTAGACGAAAGTCGTCCCGTGAAGGCCACAAATATATAGTAAACTCCTGTATTAATAAAGGATGATGCGTGAATCTCGGGCTGTAGACTATAACGTTGGCGGATCCACACTTCACATGCAGCACTTAGTCATATGCACTATGGTAAGCGTCATATAATTCCACATGAGACTTCAGAATCACTATCACCATCTGTGAGTATCCTCCTGTATGTGTTTACATAAAAAAAATCTTAAATATTGTTCGTCCATATACTTGAGAATATTTTTATATCCCGTATAAGATGTTCTAGGTCGGCATAATAATATGTAAATAGAATTTGTTTGCTGAAAAACATGTCATCTGCATTGACGAACAATGCGTGTATTCCAACGTAACATTATTTTTAATTTACGTTATCTACTTTCTACGTTTTGTGTGATTGTCAAGGGCTGACGTAGTGGTCCCGGGGATCTCCCGATGCTCGCAAGTCAGGGCCTCATCAAGTATTAAAGATACAATTTCGCCCCGCGCTTAATATTTGAGGGCGAGGAAGAAACTTTTAGAAGAATTTAATGGCAGACATTTGGGTTTATGATTCCATCGCGAACGCCACTGAAAGAAGAAGAAGAAGGAAGATGAAAAGGAAAAGGAATGGGCAGTTTTGGCGTCGTATTACAGTAGCACACTGCTAGCTCAGTTCTCGTTAGATCATCAATATCTTTGTCTAATGTCATAACTCTGTGGTGACAGATTATAACCAAATTATGTTTATTACAAATATTTATTTATTTACCTTGTTTTTACAAGGATCACGTAACATAAATTCTCTATTAGGAGGCAGTTTTAACTAACTCGTAGTCTTTCTCAATCCTTCACTTGTTAAGAGATTGAAGGATAGAGAAAGGTTACAAGTTAGTCGAAACTGCAGTCTCCTAATAGCGAACTTATATTACGTGATCCATGTAAATATAAAAGTCTTCTTCGTAGTATCAATCCGGTGGATTGGTTTGCAGCAACAAAATCTTGCATCTCGATCTCCATTCCTCATAATATATAGGGGTAAAGAAATAAATATTTATTATTTAAATGCTGAAAACATTGAAAAAAAAAACTTAATGTTTCTTCAATGTTTTCAGCATTCAATTTTAGATCCATCCTTCCTCAGTCCGTCACCGTCAAGAACAAGTCTTCACAACAAGTTGTCTCTTGACAGTGACGGATTGAGGAAAACTGCAAGTTATTCGAAACTGCTGTCTCTTAAGCGGTGGGCATACTCGACGTGATCCACGCAATACCAAGGTAAATAAAGAATATTGAATACTTCATGTTTCAGTTAGAGGGTGGATATTAAAATATGATTTAAATATTTAGGCAGAAGTATTAGTCATGGTTGATTGCGCTGTACATAGAACAGAACTGAGGTGCCTGGACCATGGTTCAAATCCCGGCGTCTGCCGTTTTTTTTCTCTGAAATGGACTTTTAGAAATGTCATAAAATATTTAATGTTGGGTTGTACGTTTTTATCAAAAAGACAAATACATTTGATTAAGCTGTCAACAAGGTTAAGAAACATTCGACGTAGACCAAAGTTTTGATAGGTTGACGCCCGTTGCTTACCGCGTGTCTTACTGGATTGAGCCGCTCTTTAAGACGTTGTCCAAGTATTTTTATACATTAAATTTTAAAAATACTCAAATTTTGTCACAGATACTATAGCTGCCGTCTTTTCAAGTCGCTTAACATTGAAGTGGATCGATTTATTATACACTTTCTGTTATCTGTTATTATTCTGTTATTATACAAAAATTATTAGAAGAAATGTGTACTAGTTTCATATTACAGGGATGTTAAGGTTAAATGGTCCAAATCCTTTCTAAGAAGAAGGAATGGATGGTTCCTTCAGCAGTGTTTACTTGTTTCAGAGTTTGTCTAGCGTTCTTATTTATTCATAAGCAAGTATATAATGGAAAGTTTTCCCGCAAACTGCAGGAAAGTGATTTCTTTCACGAAAGTAAAAATATAAATGTTGTTTGAAAATAAATTCTAAGATCTGTCAACAGAACAAAACACGTTGAGAAAACTGTCATAGTGTATTTTGCGGATGAAAAACCATGGCTACTTTATCATGATTCGATATTTGTTTCCGTAATTACTTCGTCTTTAGCCTCGCCCTTTACCATCACCTGGGGTTGGCTCTCCTTGTGCACATTCGCCATGTCTGTCTGTCCTACGTTACATTCTCGGTCAAACCCAGAGTTTTCATATTCTTGTCTACACTTGCCACATGAATCTTATCCAAGTTTTGTTTCAGTGGGGTCCAACACTACGATCCGTAGAGCATAGCTGCCCTTACAGCAGTTTTGTAGACTTTTCCATTGGTCCTTTCTGGAATCTTGATATAACACAAAACCCCAGAGAGAGACCTCCATTTCAGCCATCCTGTGTTTATTCTATGCTCCACGTCGGATTCCGTAATTACTATCCAAAATAAATTTAAATTAAGTTTAAACATGGAAAAAAAAAACACCCAATGTGTATGGAGACGAAGTATTTATATGAAAGTGAGTACCATATCTGATTTGTAAAATTGTGATCCACGCAATCGATGTTGAAGATGCACTACGCACTATGAAAAGCCATTTGACGTAGCAAGGACACAATAAATGCGTTAATTGATGCAAACCGACAATTAACAAAATAACAACTCGTTGATTTATTAAATGTATCCAAATATGACCGATTCATCATCATTAGCCTGTAACAGTCCACTGTTGAACGTAAGCCTCCCGCATGAATCTCCACCCTCTTCGATCCTCTGCCTTCCGCATCCAGGCCATTCCCGCTATTCTTCTTATGTCATCAGTCCATATTACAGAAGCTCGGAAGTTTGTCAATCTCTATCGAAAGTATATTTCAATGTGCTTCTGAAAAAGTCTTTGTGTTGCTCATCTGCTTCTTATTCCTCCACCACGCATTCTGATAACCATCCCGACCACGTGACGTCATTTTCTTGAGTAACAGGGATGTTAACTATTAGAAAAATATTTGTTACACTTATAAAGACGATTAACTGTAGTTGTCACTTATCAATTACGTTTATAAAGGTAAAGAACTGATTTATTCGACAAACTTTGGTAAAGAATTGATAACAAATTAGTTTTTCGCCTTAATTCTAGCATTTACATCTTGTTTCAATGTAAAGCGACGGAGAAAGAGGACGTATTTTTACGAACGCGTTGGATAATTATTAAAAAACAAGTAATGGAATTAGTGAATCCGGTGTTTTCCATGCATAAATAATGAATCTTAAACAAACTTTTCCCTCTGAACAATCAGAATGATAAGGAAACTTTTTTGAAAAGAAATAAATGAGTTTAATTACATTCCGGACCCCTGAAAGAAAAACATTTTAAATT